>CM040988.1:4911547-4938427 GCA_022985145.1 Pangasius djambal | reverse complement strand
TGTGTGTGTGTGTGTGTGTGTGTGTGTGTGTGTGTGTGTGTGTGTGTGTGTGTGTGTGTGTGTGTGTGTGTGTGTGTGTGTGTGTGTGTGTCAGTCAATCAGACAGACCACAGGTTTATGGCAGCCCCTGTGCTGAAACATGCACCAAGAATCTGACTTGCTGTGTTGCTGAAGACATTAGACTGAGTCTACTTTACACAAACTCAGGAGTGAAGTGTAGGATACGAACGGTTTTCCCACAAACTGGATTTTCATGAACACCACATTTCATGTTTAAGTGCTCCTGAGAAAGATTTTTTATCCAGTTTGTATCCAGCATCATAAATGAGGCCCAATGTCTGTTTCAAGTTCATGATGTACATGTATCTGTCATCGGGTTGTTCTTCTACATGTGTGTCTTTCCTTTTTACTGAGTGTTGAAATGGTGAAAGATAAGATTGTGAACCAAAAAAAGCTTGATTAGCTCATAGAGAAAGTGATTATCTCTGATGCTGATCTCACACTCACTCTCTCTCTCTCTCACACACACACACACACACACACACAAAGTCATGTTTTTAGCCTGTGTTTCTTCCTGTCTAAGAGAGCTAAAATCTATTAAAAGCTTGACAAATAAATAAAAATGCTAATATTAATGACAACAACAAAATTCTTCTTCTTCTTATTATTATTATTATTAATCATCATCACCATCATCAGCATCTGGAACTTACTCCAGATAAGGCATTAATGAAATGCCCCACACACAAGTAGTTCAGGAGCTGCATTAGTGATTTGTCATTTTTCAGTGTTTGGAGCCTGTAATGCTCGACTGGAGGACGAGGTTAATCCCTAACCCCTAGCTCTGCTAGCCCATTGATACGAGCCACTCCTTCTGATAGGTTTATAGTATTCGTTTCTGATGATGAGGCATTTTACAGTGAAAATACAAAAATACAATGCCATTAATTGGCATTTAAATGAGGTTTTTAACCATCTCGGGCCTATGTTGTTGTTTGTTATATAGCTAGACAGTGTTTGGTCTAATCTGCAAAAATGTTGATCTGTTGATTTATTATCTGCAAAATCTTTCTCTTTTACAAGCCCAGGTCTGAACTAAAGAGGCCAGGGTTAAAACAGTTGAATCCTTGAATGAGAGCTGTAATTGGCAAGTGTGAGAATTTAATTCCTTTTAGGTGATTTTTAAATGAGTTACTTAAACATGTGTCTGTTGCACAAGCTGGTGTTTGTACACTGATGTTTGTTCCTAAACTGACAGTTATCACAATGATGGTTTGCATGTCGTAAGATGGAGCTTTCACGGTTTGCTTAAAGTGACAGGAAACTAACTACTTCCTCCACTTAACTGGTTTGTGTACTTTTAACATTTAATATTTATTTTTAATGCTTTAATGTGAGCAATTTGTGTATGATTTGTAGTGGCACAGTTTTTCAAAGCTGTTGTTTAGAAGTTGTTCTGTGGGACGGCTGTCTTGTGTGAATATAATTTAAATTTTCTGTCCAACAGCACAGCGGTTCTGGTTAACAGTTTAGAATGAGCCAAAGCTGTGATATTTTCAGCCTTGTTCACTTTGAAACCTTACCCATGTGGGCATCTCTTTAATTTTTTTAATGAATTTTTGGATGATTTTAAGGTAAAACTTCTAAAGCTTTATAAGATCTTATTTAAATTGACTGGGAATTTGAGTAACAGTATCTAGTAACACATACCAAACTCTAAAAAGTGTACTACTTTTTTTTTTTTTTTATAATCTCAGTGTTTAGTGACAGCACAAGGTGAATTAAAATTCCGTAACACCGCGTAATAAATTCATCGAGGCTAGGTTCTAAGCGATATGCTAGGAAGATATTTACAGGAACCCGAGCCTTATTGACCTGTAACGGTTTGTTACCTCAGGCATTTTGGTCTTGTGTGTATTATTGTTTGTAATAGGACATTTCTTTTACTTGCTGTTTAAAAGCATAGAAGCTTCTGAGGTGTCAATGATGGTAGACAGATTTTAGCCCTCAAAGAAGGACAAATGCAAAGACCTGAAAGAAATAATACAGTCTTGTGTAAACAAGTTCATTGTTGTTAAAGTTAATAAAGTTTATTATTATATATTGTGGAGATGGAATGAGGTGACTTTCCACAATGGTTTATATTGTGCTGCTGGTTTTCCTTTATTAAATGGTAAAAATGAATTACAACTTTTTTATTTTTTTATAGAATAGTTTTTAGACAGTATTCAGCAGATTATAAAATAGGATGGACGCTGTACTCTATTTGTTACCCAAATTCCAGCGTGTGGGAGTTTCTGTTTCTGAGTCACAGGTCCAGATGAATGGGTGGAAATGATGAGTGTATATGTAACTGTGTTTTTAGATTTTCCATTGATGGTGTGTGTTGAATTGCGTTGAGGTTAAACATATTAAAATAATGTACAGATGCTTAGCTGGTCTAATAAGTAATATCTTTTACGTATACTTTGATGAGTAATGTCTTTTACATGTACTTTGAGGCGAGAACATAACCCTACATTACCCAAATAATTGCTTTATTAGCTTCTACCTGTCATCCCCATCAGTCTCCAGCCAACCAGAACACAAGTCCTAGCTGAACACTGGAGCAAGCAACTGAATTTGTTTGTGCATATGTGTGTTTGCATGTGTGCGTGTGCGAGAGTGTGTGTATGTGTGTGCTATCATGAGTGAGAATGAGACCCAAGCTAATGTGTTTAATGTGAGGGTTTGAAACCACATCTCTATAAACTCAGTGTCAGTGTGAGCTTTTGAGTATTCGGTTGAAAGCTTGACTGAATACTCTGAGTTTTATGCAGCTCTGTGTGTGCATGAACTCCAGCACAGTCTGACATGAATATGATGTCAGACACTGCACACATATATCAACCAGCCTATGGTTTCTCCTTTTTCATTAAAAAAAAAAGCCAGACTTTCTGGTTGTTATGCCTCTTTATTTGCAGTTCTCTGGTCTAAACCCTTGTTTTTAAGGTTCTACACAAAACAGACTGTTGATTAAACGGGTCACTTCCGCCCCCCTCTGTGTCTCGACCAGTGTATGACTTTACTCTTGGATTTGTATTAGTAACAGTTCCACAGTGTCCAGAGGAAAAGCACTTACTGAACATGACAGTTACCCGTAATCATCACATGTATGGAATTAGTCATTTAGCTATTTAGCTATTCAGGAAGTTCACTTCATCGTAGCTAGCAGTGTATTTTAGCTGTGATCAATAAGTGAGAAAGCTTACAGACACACAGGTTTATTAGCTGTGAATCAGGACTACACCATGTACTTTAGCCCGGCTCTGTTTTAGTCTTTAATCTCAGCAGGAATGTTGTGTAATTCTTCAGAAACTAGAAACTCTTCAGAAAGCTCAGGTCCTGGTCCTTTGATAATGGCTCAGACTGGGAAAGTCCAACTTTGATTTGATTGGCTCAGAATGATTACCCATGGTCTTGATTAATGATTTATTCCACAGACATGGGTATGCTTCCTGTAACATCATCACTTTTTAGGTAGATTTTTTATTATTGTTACACTTTGAGGATCTAGTGATCTCTCTAGTAGCACAGAGTAAGAGTCTATTTTAATAAAGCAGTGTGATGACTGAATGTGTATGTTCAGCCTGAATCGTAATGCTAGTGAACACCGTTATAATAATTTAGGAAGTTATATACAGTGTGAGAGAGACATAATCCTGTGAGAATTTACAAAACATGGCTATCACATTGATGATTTTTTTTTAAAGATTATTTTTTTTAAAAGATTAAATAAATTGCCCTACAATTGTGTCCTCTTTATGAGAGGAAATGAAGGAAAACAGTTTCCTGTGTCAGCACTGAATAAGCAGCTGAAGTTGTGCATAGTCATCAGGATTTTGGGAATTTCCGTGTGTGTGTGTGTGTGTGTGTGAGAGAGAGAGAGAGAGAGATTTGGACAGTTCAGTATCTGGCCACTCTGTTTAAAGTTAGGTTAGTTTTATGGTTCCTGTTCTACAGAAATACAAATGCATTATCACAGGCATCAGTGCGAGTCCTCAGAAGTTAATAAGTTCTCGCCACACATTCTGAGCTTGTGTACGTGTGTACTTCTGAGCAAAGGTGTAATAGGCGGCAGGAATGAAAAATCTTATCCTTTGCCCCTAATATTACCCCAAACTAGTGACTAATTTTGGACACTACCTAGTAGCTCTGAGTTTAATGATTATAGTAACACTACAGTGAGTCTCTCGAGGCTGAAGTAACGGAGTTGCAGTTTGGAGATGTTTGTGTGACATCTAGTACATTTATTTTTTTTATGTAATTGGAAATGATTAGCTCATGACCAAACGTCTAATGTAATTACCACTTTAAATTAATTACCAGTACTTACCAAAATTATTCAAGTCTGTCCCCTCGATCTGCTCTGTTCTCTCTTCTCTCTCTTTCTCCTTCCTTGACACAAAATATATATTGGGTGGCTATACTTATATTTAAAGGGCCCCAAACCAGCGAGAATTAGAGAATACAGGATGCTTTGTGATGTACTGGCATCCTGTTTGGGGTGTATTTCCACCTGGTACATGGTTTCTGGAAAAGACTTTGGATTCACTGTGATGTGGTGTGTCATTGTGTTTTGAGCACCTAATGGCCTCTGGGTGTGAATGTGTGTGTATGGTGGTCTGTGATGGACTGGCATTCCATCCAGGGTGTATTACCGGGACAGGTTCCGGATTTGTCGCCACACTGACCAGGATAAAGCGCTTACTGCGGATGAATTAATGAATGAATCAGTAAATTAATGATTAGGGTTAAAGGTCTTTCAGAGACCAGCAAGGTTCTCTGACATTCGTGACATTTAAACCCTTCGAGTGTCCTGTCCTAGCTCCGAACTTTCCCCACTGATCCAGTGATCTGCTCTCGTTACAATGACTGCATTATTTATCAGTCAGAATTGCAGTGAAGTGCAAAGCTTTCGGACTAACGTGACATTTTGGACCTTCAGTAGCTGTGTAAGCAAATAAAACCCATTAGTTGCACAGCTGATGAAAGGCATTTGTCTGAAACATCCTGTTTCTCTGGTAACCTTTTCCTTAAAAGTATGTATGCTCTACATTCATTAGTGAAATACACTGCAGTGACTGCCTGCATCCTGAATGTGGTTATATTGTGCCATGAATTTTTCTCCATCCGACCTGCTGGTTGGTAAGTCAATGATTAAAGTATTTGCAGCGGTAGAAATTACAAAATTGAATGGGACCTCAGAAATGTTAGATTGGTCCCAGTGTTATGTTTGAGGAAAGTTCAGGTATAGAAAGCTCTATGGCTCTAATAATTCGGCATAATAACATTTTACATTATTTATTGTACTTTTAAATAATGTTCATGACATAAATGTGTACTGAGGTCTGTGGAATTTATTTTACAGCAAAAGCCATCTTTGGCACAAAAAGCTTGAGAAGCTCTGTTGTAGATGACGGTCATGGTTGAAGTGTCTTCAGCAGGTTCTTATAGAGCTTTGCTCCATGACCTCTGTACACTTGGGCTTATTTAACACCAGAAGTGGCACCACAACCACTCTGCAACACTTTTCTGTTCATACTGTGAAATGCAAAGTATTCGTTTCTGCACTGTCACGCCTTGAGAAATGCATCTCTTAACACTCTAGTGTAGTTGTTACTTCACCCACAGTAGGCTGTATGCAGGTCTTTGACAGATAGGACAGTGGGAGCATTTCGAGTAAAGTGCATTAGATCTGTGGACCATATGGTCCAGGCTCGGTTCGTCCAGACCCCATTGCCAGAGTCTGGTAGAAACACTCGGCACCACTTTCTATGCATTCCCAGACACACAGGTCCTGAAGCATTGAACAGAAGAGCATGTCTACCGTCTGCTAGTAGTTTATACACAAATGAGTGAACAGTGTTTCCACAGTGGGAATCGGACTTGCTGTTGGCATCAGTAGGGAATAACTTGCGCAAGTTGGTCAGAACTTTTCTCAGAGACTTGAAAGGCTTGGCTCCCCTCACTCTCTAAGGTTCAGGTCCCTGTCAGAATCCCCTTAGTGATGTAAATTTGGCTTTCTTTCAGGACATCTTTCTGACTCCTGACGCAAGTACAGTACACAGTGTGAGTGCATTAAGGTTTTTGTTTAGACCAGTAACAATGTGGCCGATGCCAGAGTTACTGCTGAATTGTGGAAGGTCTTTTGAAAAAGTGTCTTCAGCCATATCAGCCATTTGTCCAGTGAGTGCTCTTGGCTACTTTGTGGAAATCGCCTTGGGTAATGGAGGTAATTAAAGATGTATGCACAAATTGATTTAGGCACGTACCCATCTCCTCAACGTAATTCTGTAGAGGTGGGCTGTGGGAACTACTTTTTAGGTATGTAGAACCTTCCAATTTTGTGATGCAGAACCTTCCAATTTTGCCAAATTTTGCAGGCTGAATGTCCTCTCATTGCCACGTATATCTTCTCTGATAGCTTTGAGTATTTCTCAACCTAAACAATGAGCAGCTCTGTGGACTCTTGTCTTTTGGGTACTACCTTACCATGGAGCAGCTATGTGTAAGGCTGTGTGTAAGTCACCTTGAGATGCAATGCACAAGAGACATCTTTGATGTAAATACACACTCATTTGCAAAATGCGCTTGGATACATGCAAGTTGGCTTTGAGCAGAGGAAGGGTTATTGCATAAACCTGGGTTACAATGGTACAGTTTAGTTCTTGGAACATTCCAAGTTGTAAAGGACATCAGCAGTTTTCATGGTTTAAAAAAAACAAACAAACAAAAAAAAAACAGAGCCAGCTTTTCACACTTATCTAGTTGACAGGTTCTTGGTTGGTTGAGTGTGTAGTTCATATTTCTGCACATGTCAGATTTTAGTGAATGCTGGCAGTTAGGGTTTTAAATTGAGGTTCTTTTGGCATTGTCTAAAAACTGTGGCTTTATGTAACTTCCCTTAGATTTCAGGATGTGCAGCATCTCCGTTTTTTTTTGCTAGAACTTAAATTTCCATCACTTACTGGCATGTTCATCACTGCACACAATCTTTATTAGGTCTTCAAAAGCTAAGAGATGCTTTTTCGCATGGTTCCTGGTGTTTGTGCTGATTTATGCTTCTGAGCACATAGCTTTGCTTCTAGGTTTCTGGGTTTTGCTGGTTAGGCTTGACTGTGTCTCAGTGACACAAGTGCTTAAAGACTTCGAGATCCTCATGACACACAATGTGTATCACAATATGGGATGCTATAGGTTCAGAGATTACAGATATATTAATCAACAAAGTTTTTAATGTCCAGTCACTCACTTTTTACAGAGTAACAAAAATGCTGACACCTGACAATAATGACTATACTTACCAAGAAAAAGTGTATCATAATGTTATGTTACACTATCTCTATCATATCATCATATCTCTCAGCTCTAGTGTATATGTATAAAGTGTTTCCTTTGTCAGGAATAAGTAAAAGGTATTAGTAGTAATTTTCAGTATCCTGTAGATCACGTTTCACTCGTCCTCTGTTGAAGTACTTCTCTTTGTCTCACATGCGTTTCTTACAGGTCCGGTTCCTTAATTTTCAGAATGAGGAACTTTTTTGTAAACCAATGAGAGGTTGAGCGGAGGTAAATGAGCTGTCCTGTTTCGGATTGTTATACAGCGATCAGCAAAATGGGTGTTATACGTGTAACTCTGCACTAAACCATGCCATTTAGCAACATATATCCATACACGCAGGGGAAAATATGATCCTCTGATTTATCTTTCGAAGCTTTACTTAATAAGAAGAACTTTTCTAAAATTAAACTACATTCTCCACTTTGCTTCGTCTGCTATTTCAGGAGTTTGAGATGATGTTTAAGAAGGTATATTATTTGCATGATGGATATTTGGTACCGTTTTTGTTATTACAGTTGCTGATGGTCTAACCGTTTGTGGGGTAATATTTAACCATGAAATGACCATGGTGTAAGTTTCAGTATTTCAGTGAGTATGATGTTCACACTTCTTACAGGCCATTAACTCTTCACATGTTCATACAAATACGAATGTGTGCATCTGTGTGAGTGAATTTTGTTTTAGTTCCTATACACTGCATGCCAAACGACCTCACTTCCTCTGAGAAGAGGAAGAACGCTGAACTGAAAAATCAACCCGATACCATATGATCAGGCCAGAGGAGCTGTAGAAAGTCATATCAGGTAGAGTTTTGTTGTTTGCGTATTTATTCGTGCAGTATGTTGGACCTGTTGGAGATGCTGTAGCAGTGTTTTGGGTCTTTGTCCTACTGAAACGTCCCCTGAACAAACAAAAAAAAAAGAAGTTTAAATATATATAGACATAGCACAACAGCGACTCAGTACTTATGGAAAAAAAGGATTGTGGGTGGAGCCAAACGCTTGGGAGGCAAGTGGACTTGGGGGTGTTTACAAATTCACATATTCGTGCGTTTTCATAATTCCTGCTATTTCAAATAAGGGTAAAGATTCAGAGAATTTCCTCAGCCATTTTTTTATTTCTTGGATATTAGCGATTTTTTTTTTCTCTCTCCATCTGTCTCTAAAAGTTTTTCCTGGACCTCTGTAGGTTTTTATATTCTTTTTGAACTGGCCTTTCTGTTCTGGACTCTTTCGTAAGTTCTTCACACATCTTAGCCACATCCTGGAGAGCGTTCTGCTTTATTAGTACAATGCTGACACTGATGTTAGAGCTCAGTCTATCCCTGATTAACCCTGCTACACTTTTCCTCTTTAATAATTAAAAAGGTCCGCTGCTATGCGAGGACTTCCTGTTAACCTGATCTCATTTACATTCACATTTACATCACCTGACAGTGTGTGTGTGTATGTACGTGTGTTTCTGTGTGTGTGCGTGTGCGCATGTGGATATATGTTTGTGTGCATACGTGTGTGTGTGTGTGTGTGTGTGTGTGTGTGTGTGTGTGTGTGTGTGTGTGTGTGTGTGTGTGATTTTGTGTGTTTATATCTTAGTAAGGGCCAAATGTCCCCACAAGGATAGAATGTCAGACTTTTACCTCAAGGCTTTTATTTTTGCTATTTTATTTTGCTTTTATTTAAAAACTAACCTAACTCAGCATTATTTAGCTGCATTAATAATTATCCTCACAAGGACAGTAAGGGGTGTGTGTGTGTGTGTGTGTGTGTGTGTGTGTGTGTGTGTGTGTGTGTGAGCGCGTGAGCGCACTGACTCGTCCTGTTTGACATGCTTATTCACTCAAGATCAGACAGGTTGTTTGCATGTCGAGTCATTATGTGACATTCTGTTATACTCATGAAAATGTCCTGTGTTTAAAGACGAAAATATTGAATCTTAAACCTATGTTGTGGAGCAAAATATCTTCTTATGTGACTAATTAATGAAGTATTGACATATCTCCTCGAGTGTGTAATGATCTGTCACTAATTAAGTAAATGCTCTAATCGATTTGCAATATTTTGTACTTTTTGTAAAGGATCTGCCTTTGAATTGTATAAAGTTTTGATGTCAGGGTTTGATTTGATTCTGTGTATGAAGGCTGCGTTACCGACTGTGTTTAATGGTGTATACTGTACTGTAATACGATTCTACGCATTGAGTCTGAAGCCGTGGTGAGTGACAGACCACCGTTGTTCAGGAAGTTGTCATGTTTTAGTCTGTTAGTTTCCTTACAGCACTCTGATGATGACGTCACATACTTGCTGTACTATCTCAGATCTTTTTGCTGTTGTGAGGTCCAGATGAAATCCTTTTAGCAAAAGATGTTCAACGCAGAAATTCATGCATGTTGAGAGCGTGTTAGTGCCTTCATTGTGCTAAAAGTGTCGAAAGACTGGGAGAGGCTTAACAGGGAGGAAAATGAAGAAATACCATCCTGCTTTCTTCTGGGGTTATGCCAGTTATGAGTTAATGCAGTGCTAAAAGACGTAAAGGCTGTTTAACATCAACAGGGTATTAAACAGTGGTTAGAGGTGGAGAGGTATGTGTGGTTTCGGAGGAAACCTGACTTCAGTGGTCAGGACAACGGCGCGTGTGTGTGTTCACTTCCTTTTGTGACAGGATAACACTCTTTTACACATCAAACAAAACAGCTTTTTACATTTACTGAATTTCCCAGACAATAAGTCTCTCAATCAATAAGTAAGAGACACAACCCAAGATTAACATATAATGTACATATAAATTATATATGTACTGCGTCTAAAATATTTCCTGAATTGAATTAATAATAGTTGTTATTAAAGTCTGCTGCTGGACATTGCTAGTTAATTATCAATCGTGATGGATAAAAGTTTAAGCAAACCCTGAAATGTTGCTCTTGTTAAACTGTTTCTGATGAAGCTCCTTCCGATTCCCTCTAACAGCAGAGTTTGAGGAAAATATCACCAAGGTCTGATTCTTCTTCAAGAAGCAATCCATTCATTTATACCCTTTGAGTTGAAGGCATCTCTTTTGGCATTTATTTCATTGCTCATATCCTCAAAGAAGTCCAGTTAAACTAAGCCCACGCCGTAGTTAAACTCTAATCATAACCACCAGGAGGTGAAGTATGAACAGAAGACCTTTCTCCCCCCATCATGGATGCACACAATAAACACAGAAGAGACTGATCATTTTATCTCATCACCAGCGCTAGATCACAGAAAACTGAACTAATACAAGTTTGCAGTAAGTTAATGCACCTGTTTTGCGTCACTTCTGGCATGTGACCAAAAATCTAACTGTTTATATTTAAATAGTTTTTCAGTCTGTGTTTTTTTTTTTTTTTTTCTTTTCAGAAGGACAGCACATGATGCCTTCATCAGCGACACTGCTATAAATGAAAGCTGCATTTCCTGTGTGTGTGTGTGTGTGTGTGTGTGTGTGTGCGGTGTGTGTGTGTGTAAGAGATGGAGGGAGGATGGAAGGAAAGATGAATGTGAAAAAGAAAGTAATATTGTTTAAGAAAGTATGACAATAACTTGGCTCATTTTGTTTATTTATTTTTTTTACTGATTAATTTATAATTAGACACAATTTCATGTTATTGTTTAGTTTTTAGTTAGTTTAGGAATACAGGTTTTATTGATTTTAGATTGATCCGAGATTGATCTTAGAATTTATTTACTTTTTTCCAGTGTAAAAAAAAAGAAAAAAATTAATATAGCTTGAACAAGTTTTATAATAGTTGTTAGAGATTACGTAATGTCATTTGTGGAAAAGAAATATATCTGATTATCTGAGGCACAGCTATAAGGGCTTTACACTGCGGAAACACGTAACCAGTAACACACTTCAGGCCACGCTGTTATACAGAGATAATCCTCTTACTCCACAGCGATTTGCACAGCAGTTTATTACATTTTGTTTTTGAAGAATGACACATGACACTTTTTATCTGTTTATAGTTACATCGAATGTTATGGATCGTTGGTGTTTATTAGTTCCTGTTCTCTAGCCAGAGGTTGCGTTACAGTAAATCATTATCCATCTTCTTTTTATTTGCCGTTTGAAAAATTGAGACATTTCTCTCAACACTTGCAGCGTTCCTGTTGCCACTTTGAACATTGTTTAGGGGTGTATGAGTGTGACAGTGAATCTGAACAGTCTATTAATGGTACATTCCGGATTCTGGCTAACTAGGCTGATTTTGTTTACGTTACATTTAGAGACGCTGCAGTGATTGCGAGTAATTTGCTATTTGTGACTTGCTGCTGCTGTTCACTATCTCACCTGAAGTTTTGAAGTGCTGCTACATACACATCCACAGTATTAGTAAGTTGTAGAAGTGCGTAGTTCCTCTGCTGGTGCTGAATGAATGTATTCAGAGGGATTTTCTACCGGTATAACGGTTTTGATATTCTATGCTATGGCATGATCTGAACAATGCCATGCACGCCTAGACTAAACACCTTAATTTGTATTCATCAGAATGCCCGCTGGCCTTCAGAATTGTCTCTCATTGCTTTTAAAATTCATGAAATGATGGTAAATAAAATTCTCAGTTAACACAACCCGGGTTTTAGCGGCTATAAACAATCATATCAACAATTACACAAGTTTAATCAACACTTCATGATTCGTGAAGTCAACTGCGCTGTGGTGATAAGTAGCAATGGATGATATGGTGGTAAATGTTAATATCAGTAATTAAAAACAAAGCTGTAATTGATGATAACGATGATGAAGTCGTATTTTCTGCATCGTCCACAGATTATTATCTTCAGATGATGACCTAAACTCGTCCTTGCTGGAACAGAGACTCTGCGTTTTGTACAGCATTATTTGGAGGCCATGTTGTCTCCCACAGCAGAAGGCTTGCAGTCTGTTCACGAGTGGCTCGGGGGGCTCCGCCTCGATCAGTACAGTCCGGCCTTCCAGGAGGTGGGTCTCGGAACTGTTTGGGAATGCCGGGAGCTGACTGCCTGTCAGCTGGAGCACATGGGCGTGGCTTTGCCGGGCCATCAGAAACGCATTCTGGGGAGCCTTCAGAAGCTCTTTCCTTCAGAACGAGGGCTTAGTGGAGAGGAAGAGGAGGAGGGGTATAGGCCTATTCCAAGGGAAAGGACGAAATTTCGTGCTTCTGCAGGGACTGACTCGGGGGCGAAATGCTCACAGACTGTCAAACCACAAGATCAGAAACCAAACCTTCCCACTAATAATTCTGTGACTCACAAGAAAGGTCCGCCCCCAATCCCGCCTCGGGCGACTCAGAATTGTCCTCCGGTACCATTCTCAACTGTTTCTGTTACTGCGGCGATGACCACCGGGGACATGTCTAGGACTCCTAGCGATCTCGCATCTGTATCTTTGACCAAGGCGACTCAGCCGAGACCCGTGCCCACTCCAGTTCCTGTTCCAGTTCGGCCCCAGCCACGAAACTTGCCTCTTGCTCCGAGGCGGCAAACTGGAGATCGGAAGCCATCACCCGTCTCACCATCACCCGTCTCACCATCACCCGTCTCACCATCACCCGTCTCTCCCTCCTGCTCTTCCTCATCATCATCATCATCATCATCATCATTATCATCATCAACAGAACAGTTCCACCTGTATGAACAGTGTTCTTCACCGGGTCATGCTGAATTGGGTGTTCCTCCTCTCCCTCCAAAGTCATATGCTGTAATGACCTCCAGAGAGCCTAAAGTCACCCCGCCTGCAAGACCCCCCCGGAGACCACCCATACCCCGCCGCACCACCACAGCAGCCTCCAGTAAAACCGCTGTGCTGCCCCAGAGCCCGACAGCGCTGAGGTAAGAGAGTGATCTGATTAGTTCCTTCTCTCTTCACCTTTTGGGATTTCATAACTATTGTTTTATATTGAAGTTGGATACATGATTTGTTTCTATGCAAATCACAGTTATCGTAGAGGACACTTGCACATTTGTGGTCGTAGAGGAATAAAAATGCGCTGGTTTCGGCTTTCAGTGCCGCAATGCTCAGATTTTTGCTTTGGCCTTGTTTCCTTTTTTCTGCTTGGTGATCTGAAGAGTTGTCGCATGATTTTCACCATCTAATGAATCACAGGTTTAAAATAGGCTTTACCTCTGTGTGTGTGTGTGTGTGTGTGTGTGTGTATAAGATGCAGACCGAGGGTGGTCATTTTGTGTGTGCGTGCGTGTGCGTGCGTGCGTGTGCGTGCGTGTGTGTGCGTGTGTGTGTGTGTGTGTGTGTAAGAGAAGTTTCATTGCAGTCAGTCCACTTTGCTGGTGCCACCTTTCGGCACTCAGAAGAAATTACAGGAAGTGTTTCTTTAAAATCTAACCTTGGCACAAAACCTGCAACACCACCTCCTGGCTGATTTTCCCCTGAGAATATGAACACATTCGCTCTTGTGAGCTAGCATAGAAATCTTCCTTGTTGATTTACATGCACAGTTGCTAATCAGCTTGCTAATTCTTTCTAGTAGGGGTTGGTGATTACAGCAAAACTGTATGATATTACTTTTTTTTTTTTTGATCAGGGTTTTTTTTTAATTTGTTTTCAAATTATACATAAAGAACAAAGGTACACAGAAACTGAACTCCCCCAAACACCAGACATAACATAAGGATATTATACATGATCAGATGTCCATAAATAAAGAAAATAATAATGCTAATAATAATAATAATAATAAATAAACAATGTGAAGTAAATATAAGTAATATTCCCCAACCCCTTTGTTTTACAATACTATATTGCCTGCTTTCATTTCCTCAACAAAAGCTAAGAAAGGTTGCCAGATTTTATAAAATGCCCCAGTAGACCCTCTAACTGTATACCTAATTTTCTCCAACTTAAGATGGTACATAACTTCCCTTATCCAGTGGCTAAATGTCGGTGGGATAGGGTCTTTCCATTTAATCAGTATCAGTCTCCTAGCCAGAAGAGAACAGAAGGCCAATATCTTAATTTTCCTTTTACTAAAACTAATGTTTTCTGGGGCCACACCAAACAATGCAATAAATGGGGATGGCTCTACTACCTCTCCAAATAGTCCAGAGAAGGTCTCAAAGATATTGGTCCAGAACATGTAAAGTCTTGGACATGTCCAAATGCATGCGGCAGAGTTGCGGGAGCCTGCCTGCATCCATCACATGTGGGATCTATGTCAGCTTTAACCTTAGAAAGTCTGACTTTAGACCAATGTAAACGGTGTACAATTTTAAATTGTATTACAGCATGTCTGAGGCAAATGGATGATGAGAAAATACCCTGTATTATTTTGTGCCAGCCTTCTACTGAAATTACTTCACCTAAATCTGTTTCCCAATTATTTTTGAGTAGATCTAAAGGAGTTGAATCATACATGCTGAGTAATTCATAGATCCTGCTTATAGCCTGTTTTTGGACTGGTTCACGTTCAAAGATTGAGTCTAACAAAGAAATTGGAGGGCATGATGGAAAATAATTAGAATTCAATGCTACGAAGTTCCGAAGTTGCAAATACCTATAAAAATGTGATTTGGGAATGTCAAATTTCTGTACCTACTGTTCGAAGGACGCAAAATTTCCATCAATATAAAGTTCAGACAGTGAGACCAAGCCCTTTCTAGCCCAAACCTCAAAAGCATCGTCCATCATTGATGGAACAAACATGAAATTTCTAGCAATTGGTGCAGCCTGTGATATCTCTTTAAGGGAGAACGATCGTCTAATCTGATTCCAGATTTTAACTGAATGTATAACAACTGGATTAGAAGTCAAGATAGAGATTGGCTGAGTAAATGGTATTTTAGAACACAGTAAAGCTACTAGAGAGGTGGACCCAACCGAAGCCCCCTCCAGAATTGTCCAAACAGGGGCAGTGATGTCATTCTTTACCCAGAAGACCAATGCTCTTATGTTGGCTGCCCAATAATAATACATGAAATTTGGAAGTGCCATCCCTCCTTTTGAACGAGGTATCTGCAGTGTACTTCTTTTGATTCTTGGTGTTTTTTTGTTCCAAATAAAGGTCGATATCTGATTATTTAATTTGGAGAAGAAAGATTTTGTTAAAAAAAACAGAAGGCACTGAAAGATATACAAAAACTTGGGCAGTACACTCATCTTTACTATATTAATTCTTCCACCCAATGAGAGACGGAGGTGGTCCCAGCGCTCAAAGTCTTGTTTTAGATTAAATAAGAGAGGTGGATAGTTGGCCCCATATAAATCTTTATAATCATGCGTGACCCAAACCCCAAGGTATTTGAATTTTTTAGGGCTAATTTTAAAGGGAATTGAGCTTACAGACAACAGACCGATCCCCTCACCAACAGGCATTAATTCACTTTTCTGGATATTCACTTTATAGCCAGATATTTTGCCTGATATTACTTTTTTTTGTACAACACCAAAATGTATCACGATATTTAGGTGCCATCAGCATGCAGTCATGTTTACGGGCAGTCAGCTGGTGATTACAGCGAGCGCTCGTGGTCAGTGTGACGCTTTACTCGACACTCTTAGAAAGGTACATTGTGACATAACTTATTGGACTCTTGTCTCATATCATTGTATTACTCAAACCTAGAATGCAGTAATGAGATTGTGTGATCTGTTTTTACTTAAAAGAGGAACAGATGCTGTCCAAGAGCGCTGAAGTTGCTCTTTGTTCATTCTTTCTGATTGACTGAGCAGAAGGCTGAGGGGAAAACAGTTTCTGGAGGAAGAAGGGCAGATCTGGCTCCCTATGAGCATCTCTGGCGTTCCTTATGATTTTCTAATCTTACAGACAAGTGCAGAAGTTAGTTTCTGTGTTTTCTACATTTGGTCTGAAACGAAGGAGTTAGAATAAAGTGCTGCTGTCTGGAGTTTGTGCCACGTGGTGCCGCTGTTGCACCGCAGGCTCTATTAGGGTTAGGGAAACAGATATGTGTTTGGTTTCCTTGCGTGTGTCTCTCTCTGTGTGTGTGTGTGTGTGTGTGTGTGTGTGTGTGTGTGTGTGTGTGTGTGTGTATACTCAGCCACTTCCTCAAATCTGTCTGCAATGTGCTTGTTATTTCAGTCCTGTTTATAATGTCGAAGTGGCACTGATGCTTGTCCTCGGCTAAATCTCAATTTTCATCTCGGAGGCCGTTATGGATATTTATCAGCTGAAGTCAGAATTGTTTTTTTTTTAAATTTTTTTTTTTTATGGTAAGTTAATGTCAGTGTGGACTTCAGGACTAGAACTTTTCAGGACTAGAAAGCATTTTATTCTGATGGAATGTCATATTCACAAAAAGATAAATATTTAATGTCTCCTCATTCAGCCAGCTCCATTTTATTTCTGTTTTAAACACACACACACACACACACACACACACACACACACACAACTCGTCACTTGAAGGAAAGTGACCTCATGAAGTCCATCCTGTCGTGTGTATTCCGATTCGAAAGCACGCTCCTCCTCCCCGTGTGACGGAGAGGTCACGCCCCGTAGAGTTGAGAGTAAGTCGATTGGGTGAGCTGTAAACATTATTAACGTGCTTTATTCTAATTCCACATACGTTTTAATGAAGCACAGTTGTGTAAAAATAATGTTTATAATATATTCTTTAAGCACTTTTCATACACGTGGAAGCTCAAATTGCTGTAATTAAATAGTCATTAAGTAATAATTAAGTAATAACAATTAACTGATAATAAGGAATGTTCTCAATGTTATGCAATCACTACACCCTTATTTTAACTATTCAAATGTTGGGCTCATTATTTTTTTTAATGTGTATTTAAATGTTTTTTTTGGGCTACATACTGGAGCCAGTGTTTTTTTTTTTTTTTTTTTTTTTTTTTTTTTTTTTAACTTACAGAAAAAACACTTACAGAAATTACTTAAATTAATTAACATTTTATTCGTAACTGTCATTACTTTCACCTGGACAATATTTATCAGCCCACTTGTTTTTGACTCTCTGAGGTTTGCATTAAACTCACTGCATAAAAACAGCTAAACAGTGTAATAACTCTAAAAATGAAATAACAAATGTAATAATAAATATAATAACTTTGATAAGAGTTAGTTAGGATTTCCACCACTGTAACAAAATTTAAAAAAAAACGACAGACTCATCAGCCCCTGCTTTAAGAAACAGTGAGAAAATACCCAAGGAATAAAAGAAACAAAGAAACAAAAAATATAAGAACAAAAATAAAATGAGACTGTAAAAATACCAAAAAAGCAGCAAGTACTTTCATTTAAATGCCAACTTAAAAAGATGTGTGTAGTGTTAGTGTTCACGTTGACGCTGTGTGTGTGTGTGTGTGTGTGTGTGTGTGTGTGTGTGTGTGTGTGTGTTGTCGTTGTGACTGTGTTCTATTTCTAAGCTTCCTGACGTCTTTGTGTATTGTTTCACCTCGTTTCCTTTTGGTTCTGCAGTTGAGGGAAAGAGGGAAGGAGTGAGTGCTCTGTACACAGTGTGAAGAGGACAAACAGGTCCAGGGCCATTTCTCTCTCTGTGTGTGTGTGTGTGTGTGTGTGTGTGTGTGTGTGTGTGGGAAAGAGAATTCAGGAAGTTCTGAAGTCACCCAAAATATGCTAGTGAACAAGAGCACACACACACACACACACACACACACACATAGCTGTAGCGTGTATGTTTCTAAAAGTTCTCTACACTTCCGCCTTGCTTTCACGCGGTCTTCTCACTCCTCCTGTCTCAATGTGGTTCTCCGAGCTGGGTGTCTGATACTCAGTTCTCTCTGCCACCTGCTTACACTACGCTCCTTCCTCTTTTTTTTTCATCGTCTTGCACTCTGTGGATGTGTGTGTCTCTGATCATGGAGGATTTTTCCTGCTCGAAGCATGTGAGTAAACTGAGAGAGGAGAGCTGAGAGATTGAGAGAGAGAGAGAGCTTGTTTTCATATTTCTCTTTTGTAAGCCTCATATCTCTTCCTATCTTTCGAGTGTTGTTTTTTGGCATTTGTGTGAAGTGTGACAGTGTAGTGGTTTTTGTGTGTGTGTGTGTGTGTGTGTTGTTGAGAAACATTCTTTGCATGTTAAACTGGTTGATCAGGGAGCTGGAGCTGGAGCTCTCGTATTTAATTTCGTTCACGTTTTCTGACACTTGAGCTCTCTGAAAGCTTTTGTACAGTTGCATTGTTTAGCGTAAGTGAGACACTTCCTCATCAAACCGCTACACTATACTGCACTACGCTTGACTCAGCCTGATAGTAAGAGAGAATTTTATTCCATCAGTGTTAAAGAGATCAAACCGTTCTGTTTAATCGTAGTATATTAGTGTGTGTGTTCTTACTGAGTGACTGAAAGAACAGTAAAGTGTGTACTGTGTGTATTTAATGTATGTGAGGCGTTTGCTAGCATCATGTTTAACCAGCTAACATTAGCAGTAGCAGTGTGTTAGCAGTGTGAAGTGTTACCCTTTGATTAAAGCATTGTGATACTGGACATCCTGCACCATGTAAAGATGCGTAAGAGTCCAGTCAGAGGCTTTTTATTTAAACCTGTGTCTTAGGCAAGAACTCTTTGTAGAAAATGCGTTCTGAAATGAAACTGAGAATGTTTTTTTTGCACATTGTTAGGGAAAGTAACATAATGAATAGTGTTTTGCAGCTGCGTTATTGTCAGAAAACGAATCCGCACTTTCTGACCAATCAGAATCCAGAATTCAGCAGCATGTAAACAGAGATAATAAATAGGTCTGTGGAAGAGCGGTGAAGACGCAGAACAAACCGTACAGCTGGTTTCTTTATAAAACTGAAGCTGAGAGAACCACATAAGTTTCATATCTAAAATAAAATATTGGTTTAGCTTATTAATTTTTATTTTTACTGTTTTCTTCTCTTTATAGTGTTTCAGCAGTATTTGAGTGAATGATCTGATGATTGGGATTGATTTAAAAGGCAACAATTGAAATGAATCGATGCAACATTTATAAATTTTAGTGTTTTAAAAAAAAAAGGACAAACAACTGGTGTGTAAAAAAAAAAAAAAAACAATCAGAGTTTTTGTGTTTGCGGCAGCAGGTCAGAACTGAAATGAAAACTGAGCTTTACGTTAATGAGGAACTGACTTTTGATAACCCTCCGAGGTCCCGACGCTCTCATTTCACCTTGTTTCATCTCATCGACTCTGAAAGGTCCTGGAATATACCTGTGCAGTAGGTGAAGCTGATTATCATCCTCTTTCATGGCATTTCACACATAGCTGAATGAAATGTAATTTAACCCACTCTTCAAGTTCTGAAACAGCTGTGCTGATTAAGCTCGAAGGTGAGATAAAGTATGCCTGGAATGCCTCATGTCACCAGAAAATATGTTGTTAATGCTTGCTCAGATTAAATACATTAGCCACATGCGAGTCAAACGAGCCGGTGCTGCTGCGAATTGAGTTATCTGGAAGCTTTGTGTTGAGGCGATGTCAGTGTAATTTAGCTTTATGAAGAACCGTAACTTGCAAACTTGTAAACGTGTACATGTGAAGATGGTTTAAACATCTCTCTCTGCCAGCATCTGGTGTGACCCCCGTTTTTTTAGTTAATATCCACAGATTAAAATGACTGCTTACAAAAGTTTATTGCATGTTCAGTAAAGCGAGTCGAGAGCAGTCTGAAGTCATTTGAGCACAGGAACAGTAGGAACACTTTAGCATTAGCGTTTAGCAATAGCTGTGAGAACTTGAGGATGTGATAACAGATTAGTCTCATTTTTGGACGCTCTGTTCTTGGGAGGAAAACGGTAGTGCTTTCAGATGAGTCAAAATGTCACACAGGGGAAAGTGACACTGCTCTGTTTAACACTTTAGGAACATCACTGTCCTTTAAAACCATTTATATCATTTATATTTTAACCTGCTTAATGTCAGAAGCTGGAGTCCAGACTCGCGTTCCCCGCTGTCATTACTGCTAGTAGTGGGCCATATGACACACACATCACCATAGTTCAGTATATTTTTATGCTACATATAATGATATTTAGTTTAAGTGCTAGCAGAACAGTAGAGTTGCAGTTAAAAGTGAACTTTTAATAAGTTAATTGATTGTTTTTATTTTACATGCAATAAATAAAATTAATGCTGAGAAAAGGAAACACTTAAAGATCTGTAAAACCTTTTACAAGTCTAAAGATTCAGTAAGTGGAAAACCTCATCAGAGAAGCCGCAGACAAGATAAAAAAAAAAAAAAAGATCTCACCATGTCTTAGAAAAGCGTACTGTGGCTTAATGTATTGCGAGATCGATATCATTGTATTTCCCAGACACCTGTTTCAGTGTTAGTCTCACTGCACTTCCAGAAAAAACACACTTTCAGAATAAAAAGCTGAGTGGTAAAAAAAAAAAAATAGCGTTTTATTACATTTGATTACAAGTTTCGTCATTCCTGGGTTTATTCGGTCCTTACAGCGCTACTTTATCACCTTCAAATTAG
This sequence comes from Pangasius djambal, assembly GCA_022985145.1. NCBI lineage: Eukaryota > Metazoa > Chordata > Actinopteri > Siluriformes > Pangasiidae > Pangasius > Pangasius djambal. The sequence continues at coordinate 4,917,627 of CM040988.1, read as the reverse complement.
AACGTAGATGTAGAATGAAAGTTGCTTCATTTTGGGATTCCTGTATTTCAACATTCAGCTTTTTTTTTTTTTTTTTTTTTTTAACAGAAATGTGTTAAAATTAGACACTAGTTTGTTCTGCTCCTAAAGTCAGGTGTGTGTGAGAGAGAACGGCAGAAACTCTGTGATGGATACAGCGGTGTCTAAAAGACTGACAGCACACGTGAACATGCTTCTAGTTTGCATCCTTTTCTAATTTAACGTTAGTATTCCGCTACAAATGATTATTAGCATTATTATTATTTTCAGCACCAACCTTAGTGAAAAGTAGAATCTTAACATTAGTTTGAGAATCTGTTAGTATTTGGTATTTTCGCTTTTCTGCCCTACTGACAGCGTACGCTTGAGCTCGAGGCTTCATCCTTGGCGGTCCGTGTTGGATCAGATTTGCCGTCTGAGTGTTGGCTTCAATTCTCCGACTCGAGAAAAATCTGACCTAATGTGATCACATGATCAATATCACACACGTAATAAACTTTAATTAGTGACCTAGAAATCATGCAGAATCTTCAATACTGAACATTTCCTTTATTTGTTTATATTTTTTCGAAATTCTAAAACTGTTTATTTCCAGTTTAAAATGGGGAAAAAAGATCCCAGGTTTTCAGATGTTTCCAGATGTTTGGGCATCACTGCATCTGGTAATTACAGACTGTACATTATTCAGAACAGAGAAATATAGTTTTTTATTATTATTATTATTATTTTTTTAAGTTGCTAACGCTAACAAGATTTGACATCAGTGCATGTGCATGGTCATAGTTAGCCATGGTGTTAGCCACAGAGCAATGCTAATCAGTTAGCTAGCAGCATTCTTGTTAATATTGGTGTTAATTTGGATATAAACCTGAGTGTGAGGACCACACTGGAATTTACGTTTTCCGCTCAGCTTTAGACTTTAGAACGTTAATATTCATTTTTTTTTTTTTTTATGATGGATTTAAACCATTTAAAGTAAAAACAACTCCATGTGCATTGATCTGTGGATGTTTCTGAAATTTCAGCGGTCGTTATTTTTCAGTCCTAACACAGTGTTAATTAGAGTGTGCTAATTAGAGACTGTAGAACAGTGTCGATCATCTCTGCGGTCGTATTGTTGTGAATCTGTAACTCTGTACTGTGCAGCCGGACAATACAACAAAAATATCAGATCACAATTCTCAAAGGCATTTTTACGCTTCTCAGCGCTCAGAGATCATATAAAGGTTTGTTTACAAACTACCAGCAATACACAGTGTGGCATTTAAAAATAAATTGTACAATGATTCTTTATTTATGGGCTACACACACTAAAAATCATAAAAAAAAAAAAAAAAACAACAAAAGATTTGTTATATTTTACATTTTAAAAATAAAGTGCAAAATTTTAACATCAGCTGCATTTTGTTTATAAGTTTTTTTTTTTTTTTTTTTTTTTTTTTTTTTTTTTTTTTTTTTTTTTTTTTTTTTCTCCCCCCTTCCCACCCACCAAATTCCTGACCAATCAGTGAGCACTCGCACTTGCAAGTTACTGGACATGTGAGTATGAACCAAACTGAGTGTCAGTACAGACTTGGGTGTATTTTACGTGTGTGATTAGTAAAGATGTTATATATGGATGTGCAGACGTGCGGAATAAAGACATGACGCGTTGTTTACACTTCAGCTGACTTCCAGCACTGACTGTACCCATCTGCAGTGTCAGTAGTTTATATTTAGCTTACGCAGAGTGACCGTTGTGAGATGTTACGGTGTCTTGGAGTTAACTGTGTGTGTGTGTGTTTTTTGCGATTGTGTCATCCTGCGTAAACACTTCGCATGGTAAAATTTTGACATTTTCTACTTTATGTAGTTGTGAAAACTGAAATCCTGAACTGAAATCCGTTTCCCTTTTGTGTTTCTCTATCAGAACTAAAGTTTTAGCATTCGAATGTGGAAGACGTTCAAAGTTACATTTAAGGATTTCATTGCAGTTCCGTTGAAGGATGCGGCACCCACCTTTACATTTATAACCTCATGGAAAAAACAGTGTTAAAAACGTTACACAAATTCCGTTAAACACGAGCCTCATCGTCGTCTCTTCACTCTGATCTCCATCCTCAACAACGTCAGTGAGGAAATAATACTGACTCACTTCTGTTTATTCGTATTGAACTCTTTTTCTTCGTGTGTACAGAGTGTGTAAGCACTCTTCTCTGTTCTGGTAATGATGGAATGACGGAGCAGGAGCTGGGCCCAGGCTTTGACAGACGCGATCCGATTGCAGGTGAATGAATTCCGTTTGGTGATGGTGCGTAACTTTCCAAAAACTCATCAGGTTGTGAGGTTTTCGAAATCTTTCTCCACAGACCCGATTTTTAACTACTGTGTTTTTTTAAAGTGTCTTTTTACACAGCATGATCTCTGTGAGGTCAGAAAATAACTGAAATAAAAATCATACCAATCATTGTGATGAAAAATATTTGTTTTCTTAAAGTAGAGATGTTAAAGTATATTACTGGCAAAAAAAAATAATTTTTGGTCAAAACTGTTTTTGTCTGAGTTCAGCTGTGTTGATTTCAGACAGCCCATTACAGCCAGTGTCACATGTTGTGTAGCGTGTTCAGTCAGCCATGATTATTACGGTTTGCGTCATCAGAGAATGTTCAGTGATGGAGTAATGGGGTTACTGGAAATAGACATGTCTTAGTAACGGGAAGCTGCTGAAAAAGAAGTGTTTTTTTGAAAAAATATTAGCAAGAGTTGTTTGATTATTCAGGTCAAATATCAGAGTGTGAGAAAGCAGTAAAACGTAAAATGAACGTGCTTTATTAAGTGAAGTGACTTGTGGCCAAGTACAGTGACCCATACTTGGAATTTGTGCTCTGCATTTAACCCATCCAAGTGCGCGCGCGCGCGCGCACACACACACACACACACACACACCCGGAGCAGTGGGCAGCCATTTTAGCTGCGGCGCCTGGGGAGCAGTTGGGGGATCGGTGCCTTGCTCAAGGGTCTCACCTCAGTCGTGGTATTGAGGGTGGAAGAGAGCGCTGGTCATTCACTCCCCCCACCTACAATCCCTGCCGGACCCGAGACTCGAACCCACAACCTTCGGGTTATAAGTCTGACTCTCAGACCATTAGGCCACGACTGCCCTCATCCATGTAATATTAATTTATTTATATGGGTCCCTGGAGGATTAGTGGTTAGGCTACAGTGCTGTCACCGCCGCAGCCCGGGTTCGATTCCCGGCCAGGGAACCCGCCCCAGCCACTGGGAGTGTGTGCAACAGTGCACTCTCGGTACCAGTCCCAAGCCCGGATAAAAACTGGGGAGAGTTGCGTCAGGCATAAAACAAATCACATACATGGACCAATGATCAGCTTACGGGAGCAGCCGAAAGAGGAACAGCAACATTATTAATTTATTTCTATAATAATTTCATTCCAGTTGATAGCTACAGAATTCAGAAATGTCCCCATTATCAGATCTTTTTGCTGGTAGACATCATTTCTGACATCATTTCACTTTAGTAATTTACAAAATGCTGCTCAGTGACAGTTGTATTCTCCACAGTTAACATTTTCCCTCCATTATTTTTGTGTTTTGATGCCACAGAAGCTGTGATATTAATGACTGCACTGTCTGAAGGGAATTCTGACTAGTAGTGATAATGTTATAATAATTATTAGAATAGTTCTACAACTGAAATGGCCATAACTATTTATATTAATTATAATAGTTACATTATTAACCAAATGCTGTTCCGGTTATGACGTCATCAAAAATGTTGAACTGCCTTTAATATGAAATAAGCTGCAAGATTTCTAACAGGTTGGGTCTATATTCAATTTATAATTTATAAAAATAATTTTAGAACAAAATATAGCAATATCCTTCATATTTACACAGATTAGGTGTTGATTTATTTTTTATAACAGCAGCTCTGACAGCAGGTTTATATTATTTGTATATATATTTGTTTCTATAGTAACGGCTCATTCACAGGGACTTGTACAGCGAATAATACTGATAATAAACAGATATGTGTATATATATATATTTTTTTAAAGTGTACAATCGTTGATATGGTGAAGTTTTCTATAAGGAGACATTTATTTAGCATTAATAGAAGGAGTCTCCAGTGTCAGCGCTTTGTAACAGTCAGAGGTAAAGCTGTAACTTTAAGTTTTCTGACATCTTCAGGACAGAGGAGTTTACGCTTTGCGGTTTCTCTGTTTCTTATATATAGTTATATCTTATATAGCTGCTAGAATGTAAGTGAGAACAGGAACTAACTTCTTTCACCATCTTTCAACAACATTAAATGTAACTCTAAATAGATAAACATTTGACATGTACTTGTATGTGAGATATTTGTAAGCCACAGTATAGTTACAGGATCGTACAGATGTGCACAAAAATAGAACAAATTGTACCCGAGACTACTCTTTTTTTTTTTTTTTTTTAAACAAAGTGTCGCCACACCAAATGTTTACTTTTTTTTAAACATGTAATTTCAAGGCATCTTTGCTTTACAGCATTCCTTTGTTTGTGTCTAATTGTACTTTTGTACTTTTGCACAGTACTGTGTGTGTGTGTGTGTGTGTGTGTTTACGTGTGTGTGTGTATATATATGTATATATGTGCATGTGAAAAAATTAGGACACATAGTTAAACATATGGACATTTGATCTTCATTTTAACAATATTGGGAGATTCAAGTAATATAACTAAACAAACAAAACCAAAGAAAAGTCTTTTTAAAATGATTTGTAAAATGTAATTTAAAAAAATCCCATTTCTTGTGAGGAAAAAGTAAGGACACCCCCACATTTATTTGTACTTAAAATGGTTACAATTACCTACAGGTGTATCATATCAGGTGCAAATTATTAGAACATCATTACAGAGCATTTTGAAGGAGGCTTGCCTTATTTAAACCTCAGACATTTAGTTTGGTTTGCTCTTAATTGTTGAAGTGAGGTATCACCATGGTGAGATCCAAAGAGCTCTCTGAGGCCTTCAGAAAGAAGATTGTTGATGCTTATGAGTCTGGTTAGGGATTTAAAAAGATCTCAGAAGAATTTGTAATCAGCTGGAGAACATTTAAAACAACTGCCAACATGGCCAGGTCAGGCCATCCAAGCAAATTCACCCCAAGAGCAGACCGCAAGATGCTTAATGAAGTCTCCAAAAACCCTAAAATATCATCACGGGATGTACAGCAAGCTCTGGCTACAGGTGATGTCAAAGTGCATGAATCTACAATCAGAAAGAGACTGCACAACTTTAATTATCATGGGAGCTGTGCAAGGAGGAAACCTTTGCTGTCTAAGAAAAACATGAGGGCAAGACTGAAGTTTGCCAAAGAACACATAGACAAAGGCCAAGACTTCTGGAATAATGTGCTTTGGACAGATGATGCTTTGCACATGGAGGTGGAAGTGTTATGGTTTGGGGCTCTGCTGCAGCAGGACCTGGCCAGCTCACCATCATAGAATCCACTATAAATTCTGCATTGTATCAGAAGGTGCTTGAGGAACATGTGAGACCATCTGTCAAAAAATTGAAGCTGAAGTGGAACTGGACCTTGCAGTGACCCAAAACATACCAGTATGCAGTGGTTAGTACCTACTAAAAGTGGACCAAGGAAGGATAACCGGTGAACCGGTAACAGAGTTGTGAGCTCCCAAGGCTCATTGAGGCGCATGGTATCCAAAGGCTAGCCCGTCTGGTATGATCCCACAGAAGAGCTACTGTAGCAATAATTGCTGAAGAAGAGAGGTGTCAGAACACACAGTGCATCGCAGCTTGCTGTGTAGCCACAGACCTGTCAGGTGGCCTGGTCCGATAAATCACATTTTCTTTTATATCATGAAGGGGTGTACGTGGTCTGCAACAATGTTTAGGTAGGTGTTATGTGTCAAAATAGCATCCACATGAATGCCAGGACCCAAAGTTTCCCAGTAGAACATTGCCCAGAGCATCACACTGCCTCCGCCAGCTTGCCTTCTTCCCATAGTGCATGCTGGTGTCATCTCTTCCCCAGGTAAACGATGCACACGCACCCGGCC
>CM040988.1:4884833-4905816 GCA_022985145.1 Pangasius djambal | reverse complement strand
TTTAACATTTTAATTCTAACAGCATCTGAAGACTATTTTTGCTTATGTGAAAAAATGCATATGTAATTAGAGGAAGTAATTTTTTACTATTTATATATAAAAAACTAAAAATAATGCAGAAGCTACTAAGAAGGTTAAGGTCACCTGGTGAAGATTATTTGTGATGTCTGTTGTTTTAAAAACACGGGCGTTCACCTGTGGTGTCTCGCCTGAACTTCAGAAAGCGTTCGTGTTTATCGTTGATCTTCGGAGGATTTTGGAGCTGCACTGTGCTGATGATACTGTGTGCATACTGTCTGATACGGTTTTATCCAATTGTTAGTCGCTAAATGTTTTTTCCTTCTCATCTTCATTTGTGTCCTGTTCAGTTTTCTTAATTTCATTTCATTTAATGTAACTGTGTGTGTGTTCAGGGTTGGACTCTACAGGCAGTTCAGACAGCTATGAGGAGCTCGACATGGCAAAGTGTGCAGACAGTGATCCTATAGAAAGGGCAGATAAGGTGTGTGTGGGTGTCTTTTTTTTTGGGGGGGGGGGGGGGGTGCATTTTGGTGGTTCATTGTCCAAAAGAAATTCTGTAGAGATGGTTCTTGATTGACAGTCTTGTTGTCCAATAGAACATGTTTCTGCCACTTCCCCGTGTCCTTAAGTCTCGGCGCAGCAGCCTGTATAGTGATGATGAGCTCCTGGATGAGGACGATGAGTCCGTGACGGAAAAGTAAGTCATCCTCTGATCTTTGACCATGTAATTAAATCAGTAAACAGCACATATTTTTAACACTATGCCATAATTATAATTGTAGGAGCAGTGTGATGATGCTTGATTTAGTTTTTCATGAGTTTATGCAGTATGTGAAATGTAAATGCCTCATCAGTCATTCACCAGCAGAGGGTGAACGAGTGTAACGCGGAAGGCGAAATAATACTTGATGCATGCAGACAGAGCACTTACACAGACGAGCCACACTTTTCACTTGTTCTTCTGTCTAACTTTTATACATGTGGAGCAATAAAAGCTTGTTGCACTAGAGGGCAGGTTCGAGCAAAAAGCACATCCCTGTACCTCAGGTTTCCAAAGCAACCTGTAAAATGCAGCTATTCTGAGACACGTAGTCACTGTAGTCACTGTGCCACAGTTTGTAACAGTAGTTACTAATCTAAAAGTTCCAGAAGATGAGTACATAACGAGTATATAGATTATAGGTTATATAGATTATACAATACTGAATATTCATTTTATTACATGTAATAAACTGCATTCAAATGCAAAACCAGTTTCATTTGTCGAGATTCAAGTGTGTTTCTTTTCCAGACCTGTGACTTAATACGTGCACACGCAGAGCGATGCACTGATACCATTTTTAGTATGTTTTTTTTTTTTTTTTTTTTTTTTTTTTTTTTTTTTTTTTTTTTTTTTTTTTTTTTTTTTTTTTTTTTTTTTTTTTTTTTTTTTTTTTTTGGTTGATACTCCTCAATACTGATCCTGAGATGAGTAACCTACTGAGTGTTAATAAATCAGGTGCGTTTATTTAGCTCTGTGTGTGTGTTGGTTATTGTCGTGTGTTGATTGTGATGAGCTCCTTGGGCTGAGCTTTATGTTTGAGATGTCGTGGTGATGATGTTCATCACAGTGTGTTTAATAGAGAGCACGAGGATGGCTGACCCGAGCGTGCCGAGCAGTAACAGAGAAGCGTGGCCATTAAACATGAGTGTAAGGTGCCATGAATTTCGCCTCGATTCGTGAATAGAGTGTAGACCCAAAGTGGGGCGTGTCTCAGTGCCCACAGAAATATCAGTATGCATCTCTTCACACACAAATTGGCTTAAAGCACTTTGCCTTCATGCCCTTAGTGTTACATAACAGAAGATCTTTCACAGCTCTGATATCAGTATCGTACTGAAAATGAATTTTACAAAGTTACAGACTGACGGACAAAATATTTTTCCTAAAGAGGTGGAGGGCCAGATGTTTAGCCTGATAACTGTGTTAGCATTCTGAGTCCACACAGACTCACTGCAAGTTCACTGCAAGTTATATATTGTGTATGTGACAGATAAAAATCTGAATCTTGAATCACAGAACCGCAAAACCACGCTGATGTCATTCCCTAAGGGGAGTGTCTAAACGCAGTGAATAACCAGTGTATACTGTAATTAAATATTATATTGCCTTTAAAAAGGCATTGTCAGGGTCAGATCAAAAGTCACTGTTGCTTTGTTTCTGACCTAAAGAGAGAATAGTGATGGAACAGCTGCGAGTTCTATCTGATCACATCCTGCGTTAGTGTAGTGTGTGCAGTTCCGCTTCAGATTTAGTGGACGGTCAGTATAAACACTTCAGTCATGTTACAACACTCTGCCCTTTCTCTCTCCGTGATGTGTGTAACTCTCTCAGGCGGCACTCGTGGATCGAGGATTACAGCCGACTCTCCGGCAGCCAGAACAGCATCTACCTGCCCACCACAGGACGAGTGTTAGCTCCGCCCCCCAGGGACGACTCCACCCCCCAACTCACTCCGGTCATCAAGATGGGCTGGCTGGACAAGAACCCTCCACAGGGGTACACAATACTTTGGCAAATGTTCAGTGTGCACCAATATTTTTTTAATTACACCTGTTTAATATAGAGTTTAATATTGTTCAAATTCCTGTTAATGTCCAGCTGTAGTTCCATGAGCTTCCTGTAGGGGGCATCACAGCATTACAGCTCCAGGAGCTCCAGAGTGGAAATCATTTGACCCCAGTATCAGCGCAATAAAAACTAAAATCTCAGCACACCATCATTATTGTCTTTTATTTAATAAAATCTTTTTAAACAGTTAATGGTCATAAACAGGGGTTATACAGGGGTCACACTGTGTGTGCATTAACACAGTGGAACAAACACACACACACGCACTTTCTTTTAGTGGTGAAGGTGTGAAGAACATTTACACTAATCGGAAAACTGACAGTCAGTGCGAAACCATAGAAAGGACAGGTAAAATGAAATGACTGAATTTGCCTTGCTGCTTGCTTTATGAATTTAGTGAGTCATTTTAACAGCATTATTTCGGTTATAAACGTGCTGGGGATCATTTTAATTTTTACCTCTAATCAGCTCTGATAGCTTTAGGTAGTGTTACTTACGCTGAACTTATGTTTAATACTAAAGCTAATATTAAGCAGTATTAATTTACTGAGGTTCTTGTTACAAACCACTGAACCCTAAACCTTGACGTCTTATTAGAATTTATACAGGTGTTAACGATTCTGAGACGAATGTAAAGTGTATTTAACGAATATTTTGTCTCCTCAGGTCCCTGATCTATCAGCGGCGTTGGGTCAAACTGGACGCTGATTACCTGCGCTACTTCGACAATGACAAGGTGTGTTTAATTTGTGTTTGGAGAACTGTAATCTGATTTGACATATTGAGTTTTTTAGTAGTGTCATTGACTGTTTAAATCATATAGAACCATAGGGAAAAAATCATATTTTTACTTAAATTATAATTGTAACATATCTTAATAAAATTCTTAAATACATCATGTAGATCAGTCACATGTTCATCACATATTAATTTAAATTTAAAACATATTTCATATTATTAAAAAAAAAAAAAGTACTTAATTTAATAACACTTTACTTGCGAAGGACCTTTTTCCACTTCAGAAAATAACATTGGTGTATTGTGTATGGTATAATTGGTGTTTTTGCTCCATCACCAGTGGCTTAGTTTTAACTTTATTGTAAACATTGATCTGTTTTTTTGAGGATGTCTATTCGAAGCGGATCATACCAACATCCTCCATCTCGACAGTGGCCAGTGTGGGAGATCAGAAGTTTGAGGTGGTCACTCATAATCGCACCTTCCTGTTCCGGGCCGAGAGCGACTGTAAGTACAGACGTGTGTGTGTGTGTGTGTGTGTGTACATGTGTTGTGTGTTCTTGCATATGAATGTGTCTGTATTACGCTCTTAGGAAAAAGGTTTCTTTTAAGGGTTCTTGGCTTCCTAAAAGGTTTCTGCTCGGAACCCGTTCTGGATACTACCTAGAACCTGAGAAAGGAAAATCCACTCTGAAACACTCTTTTACACTAACGATTTTCAGCTTCTTGTTGAGCCTCATTATTTCTGAACTGGAGCTACAAGGCTAATGTAGCTAACATGTAATGGAAACCCAAAATCTTTTGTGTAAATTGCAACGTCATCTCAGACTATGCCTACTGCCACAGATGTGCTGATGTACTTTTAGGGCAGTGGTTTATAAACTGTGGTCTGAAGGTCAGTGAAAATAGGCCTACAACCAGCTCAACCAGCTCCAAAACGAAATGGAACCAGCTCAATGTGGAGATTGATTTGAGAAATGTCTCCACTTTGGAACCCAATATTCCTTCACTGACATCTCAAAAGCTGCACCATCCCATTAAGATAGCAGTGTCACTGGAGTTATTGTAAAGTGAGGCTTTTGAGTATACAATAATTTCTCAACTACTTTCAAAACTGTAGGCGATTGCTTTGATGTAGTTGGTGGTCTGGAGTTTTTGTTTTACTGGTTGAGTGGTCCATTTGAGAAGCTCTGGCGGAGGACAAAGTGGAACTTCCTGTCATCTGTACACATTAAATAAACTTTGTCTTGCACTAAACTTGCAGATGAAATTAAAGTTCCACTTTGAACTTAAGCATGTAAATTGTTCATTAACCCTGCTGTTGTACACAATCATCGGAGATTAATGATGTCATTAGTAGCAGCAAATATATGAACTGAATTTATGTAAAGAACTTTTTTGTGGGACACATTAGGTTCACGGTTCAAGGTTCTTTATTTGTCATGTACATATTACATACATGTGATGTAGCGAAATGTTTTTCCTTAGTGCCTCGTCCCACAGTGTAACATTAGTTATTAGCTGCATTAGCATCGTAACAGCCGAGCCTCACACACCGAACACGTCTTAGCTTATCCATTACGTCTGTTGTAAAGAGGACACTCTTGACTGTGTGTTGTAATCAAACTGTTCTTTAATGTGAGGTGATGTTAAGTATCTCAGAAGCACATTAACACTTTCGAAATGGATTTCGGGTAATCTTTGCCCATTGCCGTTTCTCAAAATGCAATTTCATTTTTGGAGGAAATTTACTTACTGCTGTACTGTGTGTGTGTGTGTGTGTGTGTGTGTGTGTGTGTGTGTGTGTGTGTGTGTGCGCACGTCAGTGGAGAGGAATGACTGGGTGTCCGTGCTACATGAGATCATCAGTTCATCTCGCCTGAAGCCGAGCTCTGAGTTGACACTTAACCCCTGTGTGACCTCAGAGATGAAAGGTTACCTGGAGCTCCGGGGCCTGCGTTCTAAACTCTACACCAATGTGTGTGGAGACAAAGTGTTCCTTTACAAAAATGCTGAGGTAATTAATAATAACAATTACTGATAGTAATGAATAATAATAACAGCAATAATGCTGTATTTGGTTTATGTAGTTTCCTACTCGTGATTTCATCAAATTAATTATGTATTAATATTTTACACACGTTTACATACATAGTGCGTGCGTGCGTGCGTGCGTGCGTGTGTGCGTAGTTTCAGTGTGTTGTGGAAACAGTGCAGCTTTTCGTAAATCTCTAATTGCCACATTTCTGAAACCAGCTGTCTCATAACAAACGTGTGTGTCTGTGCGTGGTTGCTAAATGGCTGCTAAATACACTGTTTTGTTGTTCAGGACTATAAGCTAGGTATCGGGATCACGTCTATAGATATGAATGTGGGGAATGTGAAGGACATGGAAAGAAGAGCATTTGACCTGACTACGCCTTACCGCATATTCAGGTTAGTCACCTGTCTCTCTCTCGCTCTGTCTCACTGTCTGTCACTCTCTCTCTGTCTGTCTTTCTCTGTCTCTCACACAGTGTCTCTGTTTTGAATGTGTCCCATGAAAGTAAAAAGTCCACTAATGCCGGACTTAACATGATCATAATTAGTAAGATGAGGCCATAACATAATATACAGAGTGCAGATGAAGGTCAGTGAGGGAGGTGATAATGGTGGTCTCTCTGTGTTTAGTTTTGTGGCAGAAACTGACCAGCTGAAGGACCAGTGGGTGGAGGCGATGAGGAACTCCATTGCAGAGGCTCTGTCTAACTATGAGGTTGCGGAGAAGATATGGGCGGAGCCAGCCAATCAGAAATGTGCTGACTGTAGTGCCACCAAACCCGAGTGGGCAGCTATTAATCTGGGCGTGGTCTTCTGCAAGCGTTGTGCAGGTAAACGTAAATAGCTTGAATATAACACCAACAAATAATGAATGAATAAGTTACGAACTACACTAGACTGTTTAGTTACACTTTAACACAACCAAACTATTACATCACCAATCCCCAACACAGCCACGGTAAGTACCAAAAAAAATTGCAGGCAAACAAAGATAATGGCAAACTGGACCGCAGCATTACCTTGTTTACACCATGCATACCTACCAGGGTTTTAAAAAGAGCATCTGAAAAAAGCCATCGCTTCCACTGAAATATGCTACATTTTTTTTTTTTATTTTTTTTTTTTATTTCTCTGCCTGTTAGTTTATTCTTGTTAGCAATGTTGGCACCTCTGCTAATTTTAAAATCCATGTGCTTGATTTTTAATATTGTTGTTCAACAGCAAGATGGCAAATTGTAAACTGTTAAACTTAATCTGTTATTTAACACCCATTAAAATACACCTTAAATACAGACCTACAGTTGTAGCTCAGTGGTTATGGTTCTGTGTTGGTGACTCTTAACCTTCAGCTGCTAAGCTCTGGATTGTAGGATATAATTGTCTACCAAGTTATAAATATGTTTTCAAAATTTTTTAAATTCTCTTCAATACAATTAAACTACCGTGTATCTTATCTCAGTTAAAGTAAATTCAAAGGAATTTGTATAAATTGTAAAATGCAACCAAATTAAAACTACTAACATGTTGACTAGCCTTTTGCTTGTATAGATTGTCAGGTTAAAAATGAGACTGCTGTGATTGATGTTTCTCTTTTCTTTGTTCTAGGAGAACACCGCAGTCTTGGTCCAAGCATATCAAAAGTACGGAGCCTCAAAATGGACAGAAAGGTGTGGACTGATGATTTAATCCAGGTATGCTAATTTATGTTCTACTTATTTTTAAAATCTCTGTTTTCTGTTGTGATTTTTATAACACTATCTCCAGTGTTTCTCATGGTTTCTCATAAACATTAAAGCCTATTTTGTACCAGTCGATTTATTTTTCTTTGTGAATGAATTTTTGTATATTATAATACACCTTCATATATTACTTCATACTGCTGGAAAGTTCTTAGAAATCTCTTCTAGGGAAATATACATATTTTGCTTTGAGAAAATCAAGTCTTAGCTAACAAAAGTTTACAACACCCAAAAAACTCCAGTGAAAAACATAGCTTAAACATAGTTACAATGCCTAAGAAATTCTAACAAAACTGCACTAGCTAAATCTTAGCTACAACACCTAAAAAGATTCAAACAAATCCACTCTTAAAGTATAAAGCTTAGCTACAACTCTGAACAAACACCAAACAAAACTGCACTTAGAATGAGCTTGGCTAGACTGCCCAATAAAACCGTACTAGCTAAAACCCATCTTCCAACAAACTCCAACACAACTGTACTAATTAAAACTTATCTACAATACCACACCTAACAAACTCCAACAAAACCACACTAGCTTAAACTTGGACAAGACTGCACTAGTGTAATAAACTTAGCTACAACAACATAAATTACCATAAATTTTATAGTTTAAAACTTATATCCTGAATTTGTATATTTCTGTAAAACTGCTTGGTGACAGTGGCTATTGTTAAAAGTGATATACAAATAACATTGAATTGAATTGAACACCTAACAAACTTCAACAAAACTGCACTAGCTTAACCTTAATTTATTTGAACAAAACAGCTCCTGCTACAGTGCTCAAGAAACAAACCTACACTTGCATGAACATGGCTAGAACACTCAACACAACTGCACTAGCTAAAACTTCGCTACATCACAGAAACAAACTTTGCTACAACACCCAGTAAACAGAAACAAGACTTCACTAGCAAAAAGTTAGCTACAACACCAAATAAAATTCAACAAATTCACACTAGCTTGACCTTAGTTACAACACTCAATAAACTCCAGTGAAATTGCACTAGTTTAAACACCTACAACACCTAATAAATTTCAACAAAACTGCACTGTCTAAACCATAGCTACATTGCCTAAGAAATTCTAACAAAACTGCACTAGCTTAAACTTCGCTACAATACCAAATAAATTTCAACAAAGCCACATTAGCTAAAACCTAGTTACATCATCATATAAATTTTAACAGAGCCACACTAGCTTAAACTTAGCTACAACACCAAATAAATTTCAGCAAAGCCACTCTAACTTAAACTTAGCTACAACACCAAATAAATCTTAACAAAACTGCAATAGCTTAAACTTGGCTACAATACAAAATAAATTTAAGCAAAGGCACACTAGCTTAAACTTAGTGACAGCATCAAATAAACTTCAGCAAAGCCACACTAGCTTAAACTTAGCTACAACAACAAATAAATTTCAACAAAGCCACTCTAGCTTAAACTACAGCTTGATTACAGCGCCACCCCCCCCAAAAAAAAGCACTTTCCACAACACCCAATAAGCAGAACCAAAACTACACTCACGTGAATTTGGCTGCAATACCCACCATGGTGTTGTTCATATTTGGTGTTAATATTTGCTTGTATTTTTATTTTCTCTAATTTTCTCATTTCATCTTGGCATCAGCTCTTCCTGGAGCTAGGCAATGAGCGAGCCAATCAGTTTTGGGCAGCTAACATCCCACCCAGTGAGGCCCTGACTCCGCTCAGCAGCAGCGACGAGCGCCGGCGTTTTATCACAGCTAAATACCGCGAGGGCAAATACCGTCGCTACCACCCGCTGTTCGGCAACCAGAAAGAGCTCGACAACGTAAGAGCAAAAGCTGATTCAACACAGCTATACTCAATCACACACACCAGTAGACACACACACCTGTACACAATTGCACACATCAGAACACAGTCACACATTTGTTGAAGCACCTCTTGATTTTATTACACCACTCAGTCTTATTGGCTAAGAGTCTATCAGCATGGCACATCTTGACCTGGCAATATTTTCTCACTCTTTCTTGCAAAAATATTCTAGATCCATCAAATTGTAAGGGCATCTCCTGCGCACAGCCTGCTTCAGGTCACCCCATAGATTTTCAGTTGGTTTCAGGTCTGGGCTCTGGCTAGGCCATTCAAAAACATTGATCTTCTTTTGGTTAAGCCATTCCTTTGTTGATTTGGATGTACGCTTTGGGTCATTGCTGTGCTGAAAGGTGAAATTTCCTTTTCATCTTACTAGCAGACACTTGAAGGTTTGTATTTGTACTGGTATTTGTAGCTATTCATGATTCCCTAAAGCCCTAAAGCAGGATGCTGCCACCACCATGCTTCACCAGGGGTATGATGTTCTTTTGGTGATGTGCTTTTTTTTTGCACCAAACATAACTTTTGGAATTGTGGAATTATTGGACCTTTTGGAATTGGTCTCATCAGACCATGGCACAATTTGCCACATGGTTTGGGGTGATTTAGTTTAGGGCTTGGATGTTTTTTGTGAGAAAGGGCTTCCGTCTAGCCAGCCTACCCCATAGCCCAGACATGTGAAGAATACAGAGAGATTGCTGTCACATGCAGAGAGTAATCAGTACTTGCCCGGTATTCCTGCAGCTGCTTTAATGTTGCCATAGGTCTCTTGGCAGCCTCCCTGGTAAGTTTTGTCTTGTCCTTTTATAAATTTTTGGAGGGATGTCCTGTTCTCGGTGATGTCATTCTGGTGCTACATTTTCTCCACTTGTTGATGATGGCCTTTACAGTGTTCCATGGTATATCTAATGTTTTGAACATTTTTTTGTACCTCTCTCTTGATACTTTTAACAAATAAGATACGGTACAGGCTTTATAAGCGCTTTGAGGACCATGGCATCTGCAGTCAGATGAAACCAAGAAGCTGTGAAGAAAATCGTAGAGGAAAAGCTGGTCTTTATTTGGAGTTAATCAGAATAATTTCATTGATGACAGCTACTTTCCCCTAAAACGTTTGTTTTTCACTTAATTTTAATCGATTGTAATTTCACATTGAGGGTACAAAAAGTTCTAACACAATTTATCTTTTTCATTTTTGTACATCACAAAAATCAGCCATTTTAACATCACACACATACCAGTACACACAATTACACACATCAGTACATACCATCACACATACACCAGTACACACAATCATAAACACACACACACACACACACACACACACACACACACACACACACACACACACCAGTACACAACAATTACACACACCAGGCCACACAATCACATACACTAGTACACAATCACACATACCAGGTCACACAGTCACGTACACTAGTACACAATTACCTACCACTACACAAAATTACACAAACCACTACACACTATTAAAGACATTAATATACTCAATTACACATCACTACCACTGCTAAACACACTGTGTGTACTTTGCTTGGTCAAGAGTTATACTGTATATAAAATTTTTCTTTTTATAAGAGACTGATACACCAGCTGTTCCCTCTTACTGACCATGTGTGAGCGTGTAGGGTTGTGTGTGTGTGTGTGTGTGTGTGTGTGTGTGTGTGTGTGTGTGTGTTTGTGTTTGACTCTTTCTTTGATCTTGAATAGATCTTCAGGTCCCAGGCTGTGGAAGATCTTGGAGATAAGAAAAATAAACAAAAGCCATTGTGTATCTGTGTGTAAAATGTCTTGAAGGATTCTGCGTAGAACCATGTGCAGAGGCAGTAATGTCTCTCTCCAACACACACACACACACACACACACACACACACATACTTTTTAATAGCTTGTCACAGCATCATGAATTATATTAATTATGTTAATTTAGTTGGAAAGTTAATTTACTGCAGTTTATTAATAAAGTTCAACATTTAGTTAGCTGCAGTCTGGGTAGGTAAGTGAGAGTTTTAGTTAGCTGCAGTCTGGGTAGGTAAGTGAGATAGTTTTAGTTAGCTGCAGTCTGGGTAGGTAAGTGAGAGTTTTAGTTAGCTGCAGTCTGGGTAGGTAAGTGAGAGTTTTAGTTAGCTGCAGTCTGGGTAGGTAAGTGAGATAGTTTTAGTTAGCTGCAGTCTGGGTAGGTAAGTGAGAGTTTTAGTTAGCTGCAGTCTGGGTAGGTAAGTGAGAGTTTTAGTTGGCTGTAGCTTGGTTAGAAAAGTTAAATGTTTATTTAGTGTAGTTAAGCGTTAAGTTGAAAGTGGCAGGTATGAGAATATGGTATGAGATGAATGTCTGATTGAGGAAACTCTCTGATTCAGACTCACACTGAGAACATCATCATTCTCTGTTTATTTACAGTCTTTGTTTCCTCCAGATTCAACCCTTCCTCCCACAAACATCTCAGAGAGGGAGGGAGAGAGAGAGAGAGAGAGAGAGCGCTGGACACACACACACACACACACACACACACACAGAAATGTAATATTAATATTTGTAATGCCAATAAAGCAAGCTTTTGACTTTGACTTGAGAGAGAGAGAGAGACAGGGTGAGAGAGAGACAGAGAGAGAGAGAGAGAGCTGGACAGAGAGAGAGAGGGAGAAAGAGAGAGATTTCCCCCTCTCTGTGCTTGCTGAATTGTTGATCTAGCTGAGACAAGGCCACACCCCCAGTGACTGCCTGATTGGTGCCGTTTCGGTTCTAATCCCCAAGTCCCGCCCAGTCATGTGCGGACACACACACACACACACATACACACCTTGTCCAATTCTTGTGCTCTGTCTCTGTTTCTCTACTTTTCCCTCTCTGTGTCAAGTCTGTCACTGTGTCTGCTCTTTGGATTATAACTTTTTTTAACTTTTACAAGCAGAGAAAACACACACACACACACACCTTTATAACGGACATGGAAGGAGAGGAGTAACAGTCTGCAGACTTGGGTAAGATCAGGTGTGTGGTCATGTTTTTTTTTTTATGCTGTGTGTGTACTGGGTATGTGTTTTTGTATGTACTAGATGTGTGTGTGTGTGTGTGTACTGGAGTAGTGTGCTACACTGAGCATTGGTTTTTACTCTGTCTGATTCAATGTTAAGTGAAACTTAAACTGAAGGACAGACATTGAGACAGTGTTTTACAGAGAGAGAGAGAGAGAGAGAGAGAGAGAGTGTGTGATGGGGGCTGAGGGGTGACGAAATGGACAAGTGACTTTCATTCTTTGTTTCGAGTCTCTACCTTTCACAATGGACAGCTTTGTCTCTTGCAGCCTGTCTCCTCTCTCAGTGTGTGTGCGTGTGTGTGTGTGTGCACGAGTGTGTGCGCGTGTGTGTGTATGAGAGGTAAGATGCATTTCATATTTTCAGATTTCATTTAAAATGCAAGATTTTAGCTTATATTAGTTTCTTGATAAAGTCAATTTGCATAAACACTATATGAGGTAAACACTGTGTATTTACTTTTCAGAAAAAAAAGATAACAGAAAACAGAAAAAATGTAATTTGCTTGCTTTTCATTTTTATTTTGGTTGGTTTTATTTTGTGGCTATATTTTGTGTTAATTTAGTCAGTATCTTTTACTCAGCTTTAGACACCCTATAAACAGGGAATAAATAAATGATAAATCATCTGTATTTATTTATTTCTTTTTGGAGTGGCGGCGGTAATACACAAACCTCTGGAGTGAAATTTTCCGGTTTGATTACTGCAGGACTTCCCTTTCTGATGATGCAACTTGGAGAAGAAAGCACTTTAGAGAGATTTTTTAGCGGGTGGGTTTTTTTAGGCTTTAGGTTTCAGTCTCTGTGATTTTCTTTTAGATGATTCCTCGTCACACTGTATGAGGTCCGGTACAGTAAACCCTGTCGCGAATTCTATAACAGACTGTGATAGTGTGTGTCTACATGTCAGATTATATGATGAAGATCCTCGAACGATAGCGCTGAGATCAAAGAACACGACTACACTGTGTTTACGTCATCAGTCAGCATGATACAGGAATCAGCTCGTGCATAATCACACACGTTCTTCGCACTGAGCTCGAGGTCATGAAGAGGACTGTTCTGTCTGTTAGCCACTGGGGGTACGCTGGTCCCGAGCCCGGATAAAATGGGAGGGTCGCATCAGGAAGGGCATGCGGTATAAAACCTGTACCAAATCAATATGCAGACGATGGAAGGTGATCTGCAATGGTGACCCGTAACGGGAGCAGCCAAAAGAGCAGCAACCTGGTTCTGTGTCTAGCTGTGCCGTGAGTTTGCCGTCCTCCTACTGGGGGATTTTAGACGAGCGTTGTAGCAGCGGGCACCGAGATTTTAATCACACATTTCTCATAACTGAACAGAATTCTGAGTGCAGTGCTGTGTAGTGCATGCTGAGGTTTGTAGAGACAAGAACAGTGATGGATATAAAAAGTGATGAAGCAAATTCACTTAGAACAGGATGCGAGAGCAACAACACAACCCCGCTGATTTAACTACAGTGTTCAACTGCACTATTTCATCAAATTGTCCGATCCTATCGAGTCCTTGTGTGTGAGAAATGACACACATTTAGCTACAGTACTACACACATCAGTGACAAAAACAGTACAATGTGTGTGTGTGTGTGTGTGTGTGTGTGTTTAATGTCTCCTCCACACCATGAGGTCATTCTGCACCATATGGAATCTTTCTCTGTTTTTCTCTTTTTGCTCCATCTGTGTTTCTCTGTACAATGTTTACAGTGTGTGCTCTGTGTGTGCTCTGTGTGTGCTCTGTGTGTGCTCTGTGTGTGTGTGTGTGTGTGTGTGTGTGTTCTTGTTTCTAATCACTGCGTATGAACTTTCTCAACTTTATCTCATCGGTAGCTGTAGAATTTTGTTCTTCCTTAAGCTCAGTGTGTTTTAGAGAACATGCCCTTTGTGTTGAGACGCTGCAGGAATTTGACGCACACACACACACACATTCCTGAGGAATGTCACACACCGATTGCAGACTGGAGGAGTGTAATTAGAGCAAAGTGCTGCGCATAGTTATGATCATATAAGACATAGATATAAAGAAAAACAAAAGAAACTGAGCTATAGTTTTGTTTATTTATTTATTTATTTTTTTGGAAATTGTTGTAAATGTTGTTATTTTGAAACACTGGTACTGGTTCTTTTATTGGGATTTCTTTTAAACATTTGATATTAGAGATGTAAAGTGGACCATTACACAGGATTAATTTTTTTTCCTACAGAGGTCATTTGTCCTATGACCAAGTTAATAATTTTCTGTAAATTAAACAGCATCTGATGCCAGAAACACACATGGACGCCTGAAACAGTAAACACAACCCTCGTGTTTGAGCCTGGAATACTTTTCTGTCCCATTGTTGAGGTTATTTGCATAAATTATTGAAATATAATCTTTTTAAACAGGGAAATGTTTCGGCTTTGTTGTAACGCAACGTGTGATGCTTTAATTATTGGAAAAAAGGACATATTATCCAGTATATTTTTATATAGACACACAGTGTAAGTTATTGAAATATTATTCATTCATTAAGAAACTTAGCTTTTTTTCCATCATGGCTTTTTAACAGAGAAATTATTTTCCATTATTTACTGTGAAATACCTGTATGTCAATATAAGTGTAAGAGACAGACAGGGAGAGACAGATAAGTAACAGTGAGGATAATTGCTGTGTGTGTTTGTGTGTGTGTGGCCGTTCCCTAATCTTATCGCTTTTTGTGATGATCCGCCGGTGTTTCTCTCTCTCTCTCACTCACTCACTCACTCACACACACACACACACACACACACACACACACACACACACACACAGTCTAGTTTGAGGGTTAGTGAGTCAGTGGATTTGTAGAGTGTTTTGTATGAGGTGTGTGTGTCTGTGTATCTGTTTTTTTTCTCAAGAAGTGAGAACAAGAGATGTGTGAGAAACAAGGCAAAATCTACTGTGAAACGTTTGTGTGTGTGTGCATGTGTGTGTGTTTGTGTGTAGATTTATTACAGTATTTATTTTTCTGTAGTTGATTAATTGATGGAGGAAGAAGCTTTAACACTCGGGTAATTTACTGTAATAAGGAGTTTGATTTATGCTGTACAGAGATCACCTGCTACACACACACATACGCGCGCGTGCGCACTCACTCACTCACACACACACACACACACACGCACACACGCACACACGCACACACACATGCACACACACGCACACAGACTGAGATATTTTAAAGAGTAAAGAATCTGATGGGATATGTCCCACAAACATTTTTGGTGAGAAGGAAAAAAGCGACTAGGCGAGAAGTTCCTTGTGAACGAGATGATGTGTGTAGAGAGGGGGTTTACACACACACACACACACACACACACACACGCACAGCAAGTATCGATCACATACAGGTGTTTATCACCTCCAGGGGTGTGTGTGTGTGTCTTCTTTTAAGAGAATAAGGAAATAAAGAAAGAAGTGGTTTAGAATTTACCCAGTCGCAGATAACATCATGGTCATGTGACCTAATTAATTTACTACTCTAGAACTATTCATCGTAAGTCATAGAACAGAAAGGTGAGATGTTGGGACCGAAGCCGGACGCACAAGCTGATCATATATGGCTTATTTTTCATTTTCATTTTATATTTCATTTTATATTTTATTTCTCTCATTGTTGCACAGCGACTGAAACGCTGCGATATTCACACTGTGCAGGAGTTTTAACTTCCTGTAATTAAGGGCGTGATTGTTTTTATTAAACACAGCATATATATATATATATATCCCACCTTCACATGCAGCATCTCAGTTTATTTATTATTCGTTTAGACTTTCTGTTTTGTGATGGAAGAAACGTCGCACTAGTAACTCTTGGTGTGATTTTCATACTCACGGCTGATTCCAGGTCAGTCCAGTGTGCTGCGCATTTATCATCACAAGTAAATAAGAGAGATAAATAAATCATATTTATCTACAGCTAATATTTCCCACACCTCATTCTGTCCTTAAGGGCATGTTAGAATTTTAGCTGCTTGCTCAAGCTGTCTGGATTAAATGAAAACAGAAACCCGAAGCCGACTCATTTAAAGGTCACATTTTGAGTGTTTTAGGATTTTTAGGAGCTCGTGTGGAATTTACACTCGGAGTTTTATCTTCTGTCTGAAGAACCTGACCGAACTCTGTCTGCAGCACTTTATCTCTGCATAAGAAAAATAATATTCAATATTTCTGATAGATAAACTGGTATCCAAGATTGTGCTCCTTATTCCTATATATTTAGCCTCTTGCCTTGTAGGTGTAATGTGTGTAAATGGCTTCTTCACAAGAAACACAGATAAACATTAAATGTATAAACTATTAAAATTCAAAATTATGATCTTGTCTACCTTTTTTTTTTTTTTTTTCCTTAACTGCTGTGGAGAAAAATTCATCTTATTGTGTCATGCGATTTAATGAGAAGGTAACAACAGTTAGCTAACTAGGCTTTTTAGCTAGATAGCTTTTGCAGCTAGCTCAGAGCCATGCTAGTTTCCTCATTATTGTTTGATATCCTTAATGTTAAAGCTATATATAAATGGGTAAAGCGAGTCTATTATAATTATGTTATAAATTTATTAAATATAACTGATTCGGTCTCAACTCATAGCCTATTTTTTGCTAAGACTGCCTCCTGCTCATTAATATTCATAAACAGATTCATATTTATAAACTTGGTAATGTCGGTGTTGGTGAACCTGAAGAAAAGGTGCTGATTGGATGTTGAATGTGACGAATCGGCCGCTGTGTGTTTTCACTGAGAGAAGTGAGCCGGTGTGGGAGTGCGAGGAGTCACACAGCAGATGGAGGAAACACAAGAAAACCAGCTTGGAGATTGTAAAGAGTTTTGTCTTTGGGGAGCAAGTCAAGAGTTTCTTTAGCACTCTGCAGCAGGAATGAAAATCACTCAAGGCTCTTTTCTCTCTCAATGTCGGCTTTGCGTTATTGCTCACACTCACTATAGAGACGTGTACATCATCACAAAGAGGAAGAGGAGAGAAGAGAGTTTGTCTGCTGTCCTGCTGTGGTTCAGTGTAGGAGATACAGCTGTAAAAACACACACACACACACACACACACAATACACACACACTATAATGATAATGTTCCTTTCCCGTAACACTGCTCTGAGAGTCATTAAAGGTCGTGACCCCTACGCATCACACAGAGTTAACAAATGATGTTAAACCGAATGCAAAACAATATTGTATTCCATTAAAATAATATATTATTATAACGTAGTGCATGCTTTGTCACATGACTTATTAAAAAAAAATCTGCAGTTTTCCCACATGCCCCTTTTTGGAATCTTGTGAAACTCTCACACATTGCTGTAGGAATGTGAGGGTTCATGATTGTGCGTGTGTGTGTGTGCGTGTGTGTGTGTGTGTATACAGGTGTCAGCATGCCACTTCCGTGAATCTGATCCCGCACTCACTTTGCAGAATGTTCATGCTGTTCACAATGCACACGGCGCTGAAATTGAGTTTTCTTGCTGAATTTTTTTTCCCCAGCAAAGCCAATCATTTATGAGCCAAAATGTGAGAGAGGCATGAGACGATTCTTGACATGAACAGCATAACACACAGCGTTGTCGTGGTCACTTTGTTGTTAGCTGCATCAGGAGTCTTGACTGGAAATCTAGCACTTGAGCACCTTGTGTTATTTCAGTTAGGTTTTTATTTGAACATTTATGTATTATGAAAAGTTCTAAATTGTTGTGTGTGCAAAAACAAACATCATGAGCAATAAAATTTCTCATGTAGTAAATACTAATGCAAGATCATAAACTACAGAGAAAAAAATGATATTAATAAGTTTAATATTGCTGTATGTGGAGGAGATGGCAACCAACAGAGTCTGTAAGTGTAAGTGTGTGTGTGTGTGTGTGTGTGTGTGTGTGTGTGTTCTGGTCTCTACATGACCTATTTTTTATGATGATGTTTTCTTGTTACTCAAAATATTCAAAACAGAAGTACTGCAGAAAAGATAAGTGGGCGGAGTCTGACTGTATACAACAAAATACTGATTTCTACTTCACCAGTTTGTGATGTAACACAATACAGCATCCAGCCTCACTTCTGTGAAGCATCACTTAATTTTATTTCACTACAAAAGTCCAGCTTAAAGTACAGAAGTTCGCCAGCTAACATTAACCTGAACACCAACTTACAGTTAACTGTAAGTTTAAGGACTGTATAGGATTTTAATTATGTGATTACAGCAGACATTTTATCACAGAATTTTTCTAATTATTAAACTTCTAAATGTTCAACGAAACGGGATTATCATGAAACTATCATCTCGTTGTAGAAATACAATGACAATAAATGCTATCTATCTATCTATCTATCTATCTATCTATCTATCTAAACCATTTCTGTAATTTTTGAAACTTTTCAATTCCTTTGGGGATTTTTTTTCCTTTTGAAGCTTTATATGATTGGCATTAATGGCTGTCTCTCTCTCTCTCTCTCTCTCTCTCTCCAGGCCTTGTGTATTAATGTGCAATCTAATGATGTGTGTGAGACTCTGGCCCTTGTCTTTTGCGGTGCCGATGTGAACTGTGACACGGGTATCCCAGAATTCCCTACTCCCGCCGCCTTGGCCCTGCACCACGGCCAGAGGCTGCAGGTGGAGTTCCTCACTCAGAACCGCAACATAGGTCAGTTTCAGGACGAGAGGCGGAGCTTAACTGTGGGTGGGGCTCACGTTTTAAAGGGGGGGAGGAGTTTTAACATTTTTTTGCTTTTGACCTCACAGAGATTCCGAGGTCAGAGGTCAAGCTGGCCATGCACACAGAGCACTACATGGCCCCGCCTTCCATCACACACAACGGCTTCCTTTTTAAGACGGCCTCCATGGCTCGTCCAATCACAGAGCGGAAGAATAAAGAAGGTGAGCCAATCACAATCACTGAACAAGTCCGTAATGAAGAGTCGATTTACAGACACACGTTTACTGCAGCATGCTAAACTGGAGGTCATACACTTCTGTTAGCTGTTAGCTACATTAGCACACACCTCTCCTGAGTGTTCACCAAGAAAAATAAAATGCTTTATATTTAAAAAATCTCTCTCTCTGTCTGTTTTTTGTCTTTCACCCGCTATCTCACTGTCTATCTGTCTCTCTTTCTCTCCATCCCTCTGTATGTATCATCATCTGTATGTCTCTGTCTGCCTCTCAGAGTTCAGCAGGAGGTGGTGTGTGCTGAATGATGGACATTTTAATTATTATGAAAGTGATAAGAACGCAACACCAAATGGGGGACTGAAGATGAAAGAAATCGTCTGTCTGGCTGTCAATCCTCCTGAGACACACGGGTATCTGTCTGTCTGATTGTCTGTCTTTCTATCTGTCTCTCTGTCCTGGTAACTATGTCTCTGTATGCTGTTTAACTTGTTCATTTGTCTCTGTCTCTCTTTGTCTGTGTCTGTTGTTGGATAAGTCTGATCTGTCTTCATGTCTGTCTGTTACTTTTACCATCTGTGTGTCTGTCTGTGTTCATGTGTCTTTGTCTGACTGTCTCTCTCTCTCTCTCTCTCTCTCTCTCTCTCTCTCTCTCTCTCTCTCTCTGTCTCTCTCTCTCGCTCCCTCTTTCTCTGTCTTTTTGCCCTTTCTTAGTGTGTGATGTAAGGTGTATCTTGTGCTTGCCCCTGTCCTGTCTGTCTCTCAGGTATGATCACTCGTTTGAGATTTACTCAGATGCAGAGCGTCTCTACCTGTTTGGGACGGACAATCCCGACTCCATGAAGGAGTGGGTCAAGTCCATCGCCAAGGTAACCATCAGCCCTGAGTCTGTTAGTTAATTCAGTCTCTTATTAATGTTGTTTGTCCTGCTGTAGGTCTTTAGGGCACACTGTGTACTTCTGAGACAGTGAGATCACTAAAGACACTCTTTCTGTGTTTCTCTCCTACTCTCTGTCTGTCTGTCTGTCTGTCTGTCTGTCTGTCTGTGCAGTCATTCATCCCAGCGTGTGCTGAAGACCTGCTGCAGAAGGATTTTGAGCGGATTGGGCGTCTGCGCTATAAAGACCCTCTGAACCTGGAGAGCTGGAGGTTGGGCTGGTTCTGCCTCGAGGCATCTACGCTGCATGTGCGTTTGGAGGACAGTCAGAGCCACGAGAGCATCCAGCTGCAGAAACTTCTTGAACTCTGTGAGTCAGAGAAAGTGTTCAGCTCATTCACAGGGATGTGTACAGTGGATGCTCCACATAAACGCATTAAAAAACATGTAAATCGTTGATATGGTGAAGTTTTCTGTAAGGAGTCTCCTTCTGACCAATCAGATTTGAGAATTCAACCACGCTGTGGTATTGTTTATAAGTCGTTATAAACACCATGTCTCATATTTCACCTTCACGACCTTTATAGACTTACTTATTACTGGTTTGTTTATTTATTTTTGAGCCTCAGTACGAGTGTGTGATTGCGAAAAACAGAACTCTTCCTAAAATAATGACTTTATGTTGACTTGATGAGCTCCATTCAGGCTGATTTAAAACTTGGACACAATGCTACCTTTGTCTAAGCAGAAGGACTTCCAGAGGATGTAAAATAAAGGAAGAGCAGCAGCAGGACTCGTGACTGGTGTTGGCTTGAACACTTGCTAGCAGAGGCAGCTAAATGAGGCCTAGAAATACATGTACACGAATAAAATGATGTGAATGTTGGATCATTTGAACTGAAAATGAATACTGCAATGGTCTGTTTCCTGTTCGATCTCCTCTAAATGTTCACACTGGTGTTATTAGAGCATCTTTTCCACTGCCGAACACGTTTCTCACTCTGGTATAAGGAGTGTGGAATTAGCCTAAAGTGCTAACATCAGGATAGATTGTGATTTCCCTCTATCCCAGTAGAAAGGCGTTATAAGCGGTGACTAGTAGCCAGCGAAAAC
>CM040988.1:4829851-4843628 GCA_022985145.1 Pangasius djambal | reverse complement strand
GTCGACGACCTCTTTGCACTATGCGCTTCAGCATCCGCTGACCCCTCTCCGTCAGTTTACGTGGCCTACCACTTCATGGCTGAGTTGCTGTTGTTCCCAAACTCTTCCATTTTGTTATGATAAAGCTGACAGTTGACTGTGGAATATTTAGGAGCGAGGAAATTTCACGACTGGATTTGTTGCACAGGTGGCATCCTATAACAGTTCCACGCTGGAATTCACTGAGCTCCTGAGAGCGGCCCATTCTTTCACAAATGTTTGTAAAAACAGTCTGCATGCCTAAGTGCTTGATTTTATACACCTGTGGCCAGGCCAAGTGATTAGGACACCTGATTCTGATCATTTGGATGGGTGACCGAATACTTTTGGTAATATAGTGTATGTATGTATGTATGTATGTATGTATGTATGTATGTATGTATGTATGTATCTATCTATCTATCTATCTATCTATCTATCTATCTATCTATCTATCTATCACCAGTAAGAGTTTAAATGATTATTATTTTTTTCTGAAGATTAATCCTTCACTTTGAATTATCAGATGACATTACAAATAGCATTATTTTGCTTAAAAGATTTTAAAAATGCAGTATTATCTATATTACCCCGAATAGCCACACAAAAACCTTTCATTGTATTCACTGTGCATATAAGAAAATAAATAATTAACCATGCACTATGGCATTCCTTGTTGTTTTGATATCAGGTGGACTTATGCGTGTGTAATGATTGAGACGCCTCCAATGAATAGCCTGAGAAGTGTACTCACCAGTAAGAGCTTACATGATTATTTTTTTCTGAAAGTTACTTCTACATGTTGAATTATCCAATAAAGTACCTATAACATAATTTTGCTTAAAAGAGTAAAAAAATACGCTATAATCTATGTTACCTGAATAGCTACACAAAAACCTTTCATTGTATTCATTGTGCACATAAGAAAAATCAAATAAAACCTAGATTAAAAAAATCTGTAAAGATTTGTTTAAAAAAAAAAAAAAAGCAGAACATTTTTTTTTATTCTTGGAAACTCAAAAAAGGTAATTAGCATTTTAATAAAATGTTAAATGTGGGTTTGTAGATAAAGACTTTATAAAATTGATAAAAAAGGACTGTATTAAACTTGACTTTAAAACTAAAATTTGTTGAACAGCTGATATACTGTATACGAACCAGTTTCCCTTATGGACGATCTGCCACTGAAACTGACCCACAATTGGGGTGAGGTTAACTAATGTGTACTGATAAAATCTTATTTTCTGTCTTTTTTTCCTCTTAAATTTCTAATTGATTTTCACTTCAGTTGAGTTGTATTCATGTGTTACATGTTTTCACTGTCTGAAATTGCTTGCAATGAGAGAATTCCTTGTTAGATAATTAAGGTTCAGTCAGCCAGTATGGCATTCCTTGTTGTTTTGATGTCATATGTGTAATGTAATGTGTGAATAATGTGTGAATAATGTGTGAATGTCAGGTGGACTATCTCCAATGAATATCTTGTGGGTACTCACCAGTAAGAGTTTACTATATATTTTTTCTGAACGTTAATCCTTCATGTTGAATTATCAAAGAAAGTACCCATAACATTCTTTTGCTTAACAGAGTAAAAAAAAAAAAAATATATATATATATCTACACTCACTAAGCACTTTATTAGGAACACCTGTACACCTACCCATTCATGCAAATTTCTAATCAGCCAATCATGTGGCAGCAGTGCAATGCATAAAATCATGCAGATATGGGCCAGCGGCTTCAGGTAATATTCACATCAACCATCAAAATGGGGAAAAATGTGATCTCAGTGATTTTGACCATGGCATGATTTGTGGTGCCAGATGGGCTGGTTTCATTATTTCTATAACTGCTGTCTCTAGAGTCTACTCAGAATGGTGCATTGAAGAAAAAGCATCCACTGAGTGGCAGTTCTGGGGACAGAAACACCTTGTTGATGAGAGAGGTCAACGGAGAATGGCCAGGCTAGACCAGATGAGATAACCACTCTGTACAATTGCGGTGAGCAGAAAAGCACAGAATGCACAACATGTTGAACCTTGAGGCAGATGGGCTACAACAATTCAATTCAAATTTATTTGTATAGTGCTTTTAACAATGGACATTGTCACAAAGCAGCTTTACAGAAATGTATAAATTCAGGATATAAACTTTAAATTTAATCCCTAATCAGCAAGCCAGATGTGACACTGGTCTGGAAAAACTCACTGAGACGACATAAGGAAGAACCCTTGAAAGGAACTTTACTCAAAAAGGAACTCCAGATGCAATTATAAATAATTCCCTTCGATAATTATGTACTACATGGTCAAAAGTGCAATTGTGTAAGCAGGAAATTCATTATAGTTTTCATATGAAGTCTATTTTGTTGAAGTTATCAACTGTTCACTGCAAATTGCAGTCCTAAAGCTATCATAGCAATTGTAGTCCTAAGCCATCGTAGCAAAACTGTTCGTATCTATTGCAATCCAAAGCCATATTCATGGTTTTCAAGTGGTACCATCAAAATTAATTTAGGCTGTCTGTGTGTGGCCATCCTCAGCAGCAGCGAATGATTTCCAAGTGATGAGAACTCCAAACAAAAGTAGGTCATCAGGATGGATCAGGCAGGTGCGGAGAGCAGAAGGGGTCAAGATCACTGGTATCTCAGGCGTAGCATGTGTAGCTCGACAGAGAGAGAAAGAGAGAGAGAGAGAGAGAGAGAGAGAGAGAGAGAGAGAGAGATTACTAGGTATGCAAATTTTCATGTAATGGTTAAGGACAATGTACACTGTGTGCTGAGTGCAAGCACTGAGTCTGGCAAGACTAGCTATGACAGCATAACTAAAACATAAAACTACTACTTCCACTTCTATCAGCCAAGAACAGAAAGCTGAGGCTGCAGTGGGCACAGGCTCATCACAACTGGATAGTTGAAGATTGGAAAAATGTAGCCTGGTCTGATGATTCTCGATTTCTACTGAGGCATACAGATGGTAGGGTCAGAATTTGGGGCTTGTTAATACCAATCAATCATGGCTTGAATGTCACAGCCTATTTGAGTATTGTTGCTGACCATGTGCATCCCTTCATAGCCACAATTTAGCCATCTTCAAATGGCTACGTCCAGCATGATAATGCACCATGTCACAAAGCAAAAGTCATCTCAAACTGGTTTCATGAAAATGACAATGAGTTCAGTGATCTTCAGTGGCCTACCCAGTCACCAGATCTGAATCCATAGAACACCTTTGAGATGTAGTAGAAGGGGAGATACAGCATGAAAGTGCACCTGAAAGATCTGCAGGAACTGCATGATGCAATCTTGTCAACATGGAGCAGAATCTTTTATCAAATGTTTCCAACATCTTGTGGAATCCATGGCATGAAAAATTGAGGCTGTTTTGAGAGCACTGGGAGGCCCTACCCAGTATTTGTATAGTGTTCCAAATAAAGTGCTCAGTGAGTGTATATTACCTGAATAGCTAAACAAAACCTTTCATTGTATTTACTGTGCACATAAGTAAAATAAAACAAAATACAGATTTTTAAAAAATCTGGTGAAGTTTATGGTGGGGGCAGTGTTATGACATACGCATGTACGGCTGCCAATGGAACTGAGTCACTGGTGTTTATTGATGATGTGACCACTGATAGAAGAAGCAGGATGAATTTTGAAGTGTATAGAGCTATACTTTCTGCTCAGATTCAGTCAAATTCTGCAAAACTGATAGCATGGTGCTTCACAGTACAGATGGATAATGAAAGCAACCCAAGAGCTTCGTAAGACAAAGAAATGGTATCTCAACTCAATTGAACATGCTTTTCACTTACTGAAGACAAAGGTGAAGGTAGAAAGAACCATACATAACCAGTAACTGAAGGCAGCTACAGTAAAGGCCTGGCAAAGCATTTCAAGGGAGGAAACTCAGGGTTTGGTGATGTTCATGCGTTTTAGACTTCAGGCAGTCATTGGTGGTCAACCTGGCCCAGCAGGCTACTTTTACACTTGCCCATTTTGGCAAACAAACTGTAACCCTGTCATTAACTGTCTTGTTTGCTGCTCTTACTCCAGTCTTTAGCACTTACTATTCAATTAATAAACACAGTAGCACTTTTACATGCTGACATTGCTAAAATGCATTAGCAATATTTACCTTTAAAAAAAGATGGACTTACATGATAAATTATCAATGAAAATCTTACATAATTTAATATACAGTATGTAGTGAAACAAGTATGGGCAGTATCCAGTTTCAACTCAAGACACCCCTTTGGCAACAGCATAAGCTACTTCAAAGTGAACTGTATGGGCTAACAGTAGATACAGTATTTGCTTAGGTGTTTGTTTATGTTAATAGGTATTCTCATCTTTGTAGTTGTGTATGTAAGGGCTTTGCAAGCGCTGACATTCATATTCGGGAGCTCTTGAAGGCACCGACTGTAAAATACCACCTTTGCAAGTGTAGTGAAACAACCGGAAACACAGGAGCAATATTAAAAAGAATGCAGAATTGTTGGTGCAGTGAGCCGATTGGCTTACAGTCTTCTGGGGTTACATGGATTACACTCAAAAGAGACAATTTCAGTATTTCAGTGCAACCCCTAGTTTGGGAACCCCTTCACTACATAGTATACTACATGTGGTTTATGCCATTTGATATTTAATTTGTTTCCACATCAGTAGAAGTAGTTATATTTATATGAATATTTAGGGAGAGGTTCAGTCTTTTCTATAAATTTTGTGTTTTCTTAATTGGTGCCATTTATTTTTTCTAGATTTATTAGACCACATCTCCAGCGTGATTGCTGTGTTTTTACCTGCCCAAACAAGCCTCACTAAGGATCAGGATTTGACTAACTGCTGATTGTATGAAATTTCCCTTAGGGACGATCACAGAAAAATGTGTGATGGAGAATAAATAAAAAATCCCTCCACTCACACTGATACACTGCTACCAATAATGGTGTATAAACAAGCGATCACATTTCAGAAGTACCTTTACATTTTTACTTGGCCCTAGCCTGCAAAGTCTTCTAACACTCTGGATTGTTTTGAGCCCGTGAGTATAACATCTACAAGAGAGCACAATTCTGATAAGCACATCTCTCAGTAATGTTTAACTCTTTACAAATACATTTTCACTTCAGTTTGAGATGGAGTTGAGATTGCTGAGCAAGCAAAGGAACATTCATACATCAAGAGTCATAATGAAACCCCCAGATTTTTAAATCGTTGCTGTTTAACAATGACGTGCAAAAATTGGAGCCAGAGTTTGCTCAGTAGAGACCTTGGAGCCAGAACATGCGGAATAGACACGCCAAGATAGCCAGTGGGTTCACACCCACCCATACAACTAAGTGCATGTCCACAATGAATTACCTAAAGTGCAACTTAAAACAGTGTATCATCTAAGTCAGAGTGGCAAGTAAAATGTTATTAATTAATATGTAAACTGCTAAACTGTAGTTGTATAATTTTCACAGGTGTACTCATTTTACTGCTGTCAGGAAAAGATTTTAGAGCTTTGGGTCATGATTGAGCTACCTTTTGCTACTGTAGCTAGCTAACCTTATCCATCACTTTAATCAAAGTAATGTAAGTGTAAGTAGCCCTAAGATGCATAAGGTAACAACAGGTGAAGAGAAGAGCTGTGGAGTAAAAAAAAAAGAAAAAGAAAAAAGAAGATGAACCTAAATGAGGTAAGCACAACAAAAGCTTTTATATTTTACTCAATTAACTAGATTTCTACAGTGAATCTATGCACATGATGCTTAGTATATGCTCAGTGTAACTTTTTAGGTGATGTTCTAGCTAGTTAGGCTATACTAACTTTAGTCTGCTGATTTAGCCACAGTTCTTATAGTATAACACTCAGTGTCAAACTCAGGCCTGGAGGGTCAGACATCCCTACAGTGATTTGTGTTTATGCTCTTCTAAGACATCAAATTCAGCCTACAAAGGTCTTGGAAATTAGCTAATGCATTGAATCAGGTGTATGAACAGGCTATAAAGGTCACTGTTGCCCAGGTATATGGGGACAATTTGGTACTGAACAGCTTTCTTGGCTTTTTTAGAGTTTCCCTGCAAATAGTGTCACCAGCTATAGGTGCAAAGTGAAAAAAAATCTTGCACAGTCAAAAGGGGATCCACTTTTGCTGCACTAATAATGCATCAGAGACTGGCCTAACACAAAGATCTGTAATTAACGAGCTGTCATATTTCAGTATAGTTGATAATGTCACATCTGTCATCATGCATGATGTTTTAGAAGGTATTGATTGATTTCAATTAAATTTTATTTATATAATGCTTTTAACAACGGACATTGTCATTTCTAATGAACAAGCCAGAGGCAACAGTGGCAAGGAAAAACTCCCTGAGGACGAAACCTTGAGAGGAATCAGATTCAAAACGGAACCCATCCCCTTCTGGGTGACACTGGATAGTGCGATTATAAATCATTACTCTTCCACAACCGTATACTATAGAGTCAGGCAGTGCTAAGTGTGTTGGAAAGATCTTCAGCATAAGCATCAGGGTCATTGTTTGATATCAGAGTTTTAGCTTTAAGTCTATAATATAGAGGTGAAGTTGAGCATTGAGGAAGAGTTATATACATCAACCCAGTTTACAGTTATATACATTAGCCCCGTCTAACCGGCAGAAGAGGAAATGTCACAGTTATTTATAATGATAATCTAGGCGTCACACAAAAACCTAGTCATAAATTCAACATGTTTGAAGTTCTTTATACTAACATAACATATGTAGCCACAAAAAATAAGTCTACCCAGTTAATTCCGCTAATTATTATTTACAGACACCCAGGGCCATATTTTGAATTCCTTTGTGAATTTGCTGATTTCATCTCTAACCCGCTTTTTTCTTTAGACAAAGCCTTAAATGTTGGAGACTTTAATACTAATTCTGATAACCTGGAAGACCCTCTGAGAACAGTGGTTGTGTCCATTCTAGATTCCGCAGGGGTTAATCAGAACGTAATAGGACCCACTCATAGTGGTGGTCACACTCTTGATATAATACTAACATATTACGTATAGAAAATACAGTCATATTTCTGCAGTCCGAAGCTATCTCAGATCATTACCTCATCTCATTTAAAATGTATCCTAACCATAATATATGTACCTCGCATATATTACACACGCACCTTAAAACAGACCACTCAAAAATTAGAACACAAATGACATTAAACTAAATTGGTAGTATTTCAAACAGCATGGAAGGAGAGCCTTCTGAGCTATAGAAAAGCTCTTAGTGCTGCTAGATCAATGTGTCTCTTCATCCTAATTGAACATAACAAAAATAATCCTATATCCTTATTTAATACTGTAGCAAAATTAACTAGGAATAAGACCACAACAGAAACATGCAAACAATAATTATTGTTTCAATGGAAAAATTTAAAGTATCAGGCAAAAAATACAGACTATTAATTTAAAACCAGACAGTTTTATAACGAACCCCTGTAGATAATAATACCATCGGATCAACGATTAGAATGTTTTACTCTCCTTCGAGAGACCGAACTAATTTCCTCATCAAAATTATCAACTTGCTTACTAGATCATTTACCTACATGCTTCGTCAAACAGATAATTCCAGAAGCAATCGAACCTCTTTTAAAAATAATCACTTCTTCCCTTAGCACTGGCTATGAACCTAAATCTTTTAAACTAGCTGTTATCAAACCCCTGATTAAAAAACCTAACCTCATCCCGTCAATTGTCCAGCGATAGGCCAATATCAAACCTTCCCTTCATCTCCAAGATCCTAGAAAAGGTTGTAGCACAGCAGTTATGCTCATACCTACATAGGTACAACATTCATGAAATGTATCAGTCAGGATTTAGGCCTCATCATAGCACAGAGACAGCACTGGTTAAAGTGGTAAATGACCTACTACTGGCCTCTGATCAGGGTTGTGTCTCCTTGCTCGTGCTGCTTGACCTTAGTGCAGCTTTTTATACCATTGATCATGCTATTATCCTTGATAGACTAGAAAATGTTGTTGGCGATAAGGGAATGGCCCTCTCCTGGCTCAGGTCTTATTTGACTGATCGTTATCAGTTTGTAGATGTAAATGGTGACTTCTCTACGCATAAGAAGGTAAAGTTTGGTGTTCTGCAAGGTTCTGTTTTAGGCCAACTGCTCTTTTCTTTATATGTTACCTCTGGGCAAAATTATTCATAAACATGGCATTAACTTCCACTGTTACTGTGTGTGACGACACACATTTGTATGTTTCAGCAAAGCCATATGACAGACACCAGCTTAATAAAGTTGAGGAATGTGTAAAGGACAATAGACACTGGATGTTTATTAACCTCCTTTTACTTAATTCTGACAAGACAGAAGTACTTGTACAGCTAGAAGTAAGCTTTCTGATTACATAGTAACTCTGGAT
The DNA here is from genome assembly GCA_022985145.1 of Pangasius djambal. Lineage (NCBI taxonomy): Eukaryota > Metazoa > Chordata > Actinopteri > Siluriformes > Pangasiidae > Pangasius > Pangasius djambal. The sequence goes on along the minus strand of CM040988.1, from coordinate 4,835,199 downwards.
GGCCTTTCTGTTTCATCATGTGCAGCAGTAAAGGACCCTGATGTGATTATTGACTCCAGTTTTTCATTTGAAGCTCATGGAGAAAATATTACTAGGACAGTCTTTTTTCATCTCAGAAATATTGCTAAGATAAGCAATATAATGTTACTACATGATGCAGGAAAATTAGATCAATCTTTTATTACTTCTAACTTGGATTGTTATAATGCCTTGCTGTTTGGATGTTTCAGTAGATGCATAAACTACCTCCAGTTAGTTCAGAATGCAACAGCTAGAGTCCTTACTAGAGCCAGAAGGTATGACCACATCACCACTATCTTATCCATACTGCATTGGCTCAGTACCTGAGCGAACTTTTGGTCTTATGATCTGTCAAGCCTACTTCGATTAAAAGGTGCAAGCTATTTGTTAGTACCTTGAATAGTGAAGGGGGTAGAGCTTTCTCTTACAAAGCCCCACAGTTATGGAACAGCCATCCAGTTAGTGTTTGGGACTCAGACACAGTCGCAGTATTTAAGTCTAGGCTGAAAACATATTTCTTTATTCAAATAGAAACTGATAGTGATCAGTCAAATAAGCCAACAACACTTGATTCATAGACCTCAGAGGCCTAGATGAAATATAAATCTGTAATGAGATATGTAATATAATGTGGCGCCAAGTTGTGTAATGCTTTAAAAACAAATAATAAAATCTTAAAATCAACTCTAAACTGAATCCTGAACTGAAAATGGTCTAATTCTTTCATTTTTTTGCCTAATATTTTCAATTTTGTCATTGAAAAAAAAAAAAATCATAAAGTCATTGCTACTAAACGCTTTTGGTTTTTGTGTCTGTGGTGGTCTTGTTCCTAGTTAACTGTGTTACTGTATTAAATAAGAATCTAGGATTATTTTTGTTATCTTCTGTTAGGGTGGAGAGATATGCTGATCTAGTAGCACTAAGAGCCTTTCTATAGCTAAGAATGTTCTTCTTTCAAGCAATTTGGAATACTACCAATTTAGTTTGATGGTATTTACATTTTAAATTTCGATTGCTCTGTTTTAATGTGTGAGTATGATTGTTACACCAGGGTGCTAGCTTTTTCTGTCTAATTATTTTTCTTTTAATTATCTTTTACATTATCTAGAGTATAGCAGAATACTAACTCTAAGCATTCAAAGTTCTGTGGGGTCAGAGGGTGAACCAATCAAGGTTGACAGCACAGGGAGATATTCTATAAAACTAAGTACAGTAGCTGATATGATTTTATGCTTGACCTGGTAGCATGGTGAAGTGCATATATTATGACTAAGACACATTTTAAATGAGATGAAGTAATGATCTGAGATTGCCTCAGACTGGAGTAGTCTGGCTATGTTTTCTATATTTAATCCAGATGTCAGTAATAAGTCAAGTGTGTGTCCACCATAATGAGTGGGTTTTATTATGTTCTGTTCAGATTATTAAAATCAATTAAAAAGTGTCTTGCGGATTATCAGAATCAATTAAATTCTCAAATGATTGTTTCTGCAGATAAAGCAGTAATCAGGGTTGAGAAGCAATTTGCAAATTCTTGTAAAAAAATTTCAGAATACAGCTCTGGGGGTCTGTAAATAGTAATTACTGAATGAGTAGACTTGTTTTCTGTGTCTATGCATGTTATGTATAAAGAACTTCAAATGAGTTGAATTTATGTCCAGGTTTTTGTGTGATGCCTAGAATATTATTATAAATAACTGCGAGGCCTCTTCCTCTGCCAGTTAGATGAGAGCGATGTATATAGCTGTATACAGCTGCTAGCTTCATTTAGTGCTACATACTCATTTGGTCTAATTGAAGTTTCTGTTAAACAAAGTACGTTACAATAAGCACTGTAGATCTATAATATTTAACAGTCTTAGCTTCAGATCAAAGGTACTGGCTGTACATTCAGTGTGATCTAATTTTATGTTCATCAGCTTACTAAAAAAAACTTTGAGTTTTTCTACATTTGTGTTTAACTCAGGGAACAGACACAGTCTCAATAAGATGCGATCTGAGTGACAACTCAAGGCAGCTAGCAAATGGCTAGCAGATGCTGCAAGAAACGAGAGCAGACCTTCCCAAGTGGGATGGATACCATTCCAACCTAAAAGGCCAGTCTTGCCCTCAAAACTACTGCAATTGTCAATAATGCCCACATTGTTTTTGGAGCAGCACCTAGACATCCAGCAGTTCAGTGATCATAACCTGCTGTAAGCTACATTGCCACACCTCACTGGCTCCATGTAGAGGTAAAACTAGTGTTTTCAGAACTTCTGAAACTTTTGCTTGTACTTGTACTTTTTTGCTTGTACTTGTTCTTTCTTCTGTGGAGTTGATTTTTCCCCTCCAAAACTCCTGAAGCCACAATATACCCTAGATGTCATTCAAGACCACTATACACTCTTTCTAAAACTGTTCCCTTATTAAAACCTAAATACCATTTTATGGTTCAATATCCAGAAAGATTGCCCTAATTTTGGAGAATGCAATTTGAAGCTAAGCATAGCTTTTTAAAAGACTAAGCAATGTGACATATAAAGTTACTAAAGCAATGGCATACAGGTACCAAATGATGCTGTGTTTTCAATTATTGGCAGGCAAGTTGTTCAAAGATGTTGAGACACATTTTTGGTTCAGACAAGTCTTGAATCAGTCAAGGGTGTTCAAGATATTGTCAGTGGCTTGGAGGACTTTCTTTCTTTCAGTGTCTATATTCCATCATAAGTCAGAGTTAATGGCAAAAATGTATAGGCCAAGAATGACTGTATCTATACAATAGATATAAAAAAAGTATACACAACCATGTTAAAATGGCAGGTTTTGTGATTTTAAAAAAATTAAAAAAGATAAATCATGTCAGAACTTATTCTACCCTTAATGTGAAATTACAACAAATGAAAATTAAGTGAAAACAATCAGAAACATTTTAGTGTGCACACCCTTAAATAATTGGGGATGTTGCTGTGTTCAGAATGAACCGATCACATGTTCAAAAGTAATTATCACACAGCTGTGGTCAATTAAATTTTTCTGATTAACCCCAAACAAAGATCAGCTGTTTCTGTAAGATTTTCTTCACACTTTCATGTTTTCATCTGACCCCTTAAGCCATGATCCAGAAAGAGCTTACAAAGCATGTATGGGATCTCACTTTTTTGAAAGGAATCGATCAGGAGAGGGGTGTAAAAGAATTTCCAAAACAGAAGATGTACCATGAAACTGTCACGGCGAAATAGGAGGCGGATTCAAGAGCGAGTAAATCTGAGGCTTTTAATGAGGTTGCAGGTAATGACAGGCTGAGCAGACAGTCCAAGGGAGCCAGCTGGGTAACAGTAATCTTCCATAGAACAAAGAACACAGCGCAACCGCGGAACTGTGAAAGAGCAAAACATGGAAACAATGAACTGACAAGACAGGACAAACGCTGAGGTATAAATAGAGCCGGTAATGAGTGGCAGCTGAAAGCAATGAACTAATTAACAGTAGTACATGAAACGGCCAGAAGGGGCCGGTGAACCCATGAACCTTGACAGAAACACAGTAAAGGCCATCATCAACAAATAAAATGGAGCACCACAGTGACATCACCAAGAACAGGATGTCTCTCCAAAATTTATAAAAGGACAAGACAAAAACTTACTTGGGAAGACACCTACAGCAACATTAAATCAGCTGCAGGAATATCTGACATGTACTGATTCAGTATTCAATCAGATTAGAGAATTCAACTGTGCTGTAGTATAATCTCAAGTAATTGTGGTTATGAATCTAACAGTGATTTTTTTATTATCTTTTAATAAAACATACTTAGAAATTCTGGAATATCATCAATAATAACACTGCAGGTGACAGATGGTGCAGCTATTGTTCTCTCATCTGGTTGAGAAGTTTGGTGAAAAGTATGGAATATTGAAACATAAATATTTTATATTGTCTAAAGTAAATAACTAATGGGGTTCTAAATACCTGTTTCATTTTAAAGCCCAACTTCTAAAACCAAAAAGGAGATCCCTGTGGCACATGAGGAGCAGTGAAGGAGGTGAGTATGTAAGCTCTTACCACACAATACATTTGGCATAGGCACTCCATTAGCTCTCCACTAGCTACTAGAAAAGAATTACTTTACACCTCTGTCCTGCCAGAGGCAAGGTATACTCCTGGTCACTACCGTCATCCTGCAACATGGCATTTAGAAGAAAGAATACAGAATGTGAGGAAGTGTCTTGGAGCCCCCCAAATTCAATGAAGGAAGAAGGAACTTTTCTTCCCAGTCTCATTTGCTAGGCCACATGCATGTATGTCTATGGTAAACTGGGGATTCTTTATTTGTTTTTATTGTACATTTTGTCTCCACCAGAATAAGAATCCTGAATAAGAATCTGCTCAGCTAACCTTGAGTTTCTCATGGTGAAGTGTAGACCGTTCTATCTGCCGAGGGAGTTCACTTCAACTATAATAACAGCTGCATATATTCCCCCGGATGCTAATGCTAAGCTTGCCATGAACGTACTGCATGCGGCTATTAGCAAACAACAAACTGCACACCCAGAGGCTGCATTTATTGTGGCGGGTGACTTCAACCACTCCAACCTCAAGACAGTACTTCCCAAAATCAGCATGTCTCCTGTCACACGAGAGGGGATAAAACTTTGGACCATGTCTACACCAATATTGCTGGATGAACAAGGAAGTGCGGCTCCTGCTGAAGGCCCGTAACAATGCATTCAGATCAGGTGACGCACAGGCCTACAGTACATCCAGAGCGGACCTGAAGAAGGGCATCAAGAAGGCCAAGCTAGACTACAAGCTGAAGGTGGAGCGACACATGTGGCAGGGCATTCAGGCCATCACAGACTATAAGCCCAGTAACTCCACACCGGCAGTCATGAATGTGTCCTTCCTCAACGAACGACCTGAATGACTATCGCCCTGTAGCACTCACACCCATCGTGATGAAGTGTTTTGAGCGACTGGTCCTGGCACACCTCAAGACTTGCCTGCCCCCCACACTGGACCCTCACCAATTTGCCTGTCGAAACAACAGAAGTACAGAGGATGCTGTGTTCACAGCACTGCACTGTGTGCTCTCACACCTGGAGAACAAGAACACATACGCAAGGATGCTGTTTGTTGATTTCAGCTCAGCATTCAATACAGTCATTCCCTCCAAGCTAATCACTAAGCTTGGGGATTTTGGCATTAGTCCCTCCCTCTGCATCTGGATCATGGACTTCCTGACCAACAGACCTCAGAATGTTAGGTCAGGCCACAACTGCTCCACCACCATCACAGTCAATACTGGCGCACCCCAGGGCTGTGTGCTGAGCCCGTTCCTCTACTCT
>CM040988.1:4803920-4829751 GCA_022985145.1 Pangasius djambal | reverse complement strand
CCACTTGATCCCATCCACATCAATGGCATGGCTGTTGAACGTGTCTCCAGCTTCAAGTTCCTAGGGACCCACATCTCGGAGAACCTGTCCTGGTCAACCAACACCTCCAGCTTGATCAAGAAGGCCCATCAACGCCTCTTCTTCCTGAGGACACTGAAGAAAAACCGCCTCTCCGCTGACATCCTGAGCAACTTTTACCTCTGTGCGATTGAGAGCATCCTTACCAACTGTATCACAGTCTGGTATGGTAATTGCTCTGCCGCAGACCGGAAGGCACTGCAGAGGGTGGTGAAAACCGCCCAACGCATCACAAAGACTCCACTACCTGCTATTGAGGTGGTCCAGAAGCAACGCTGTCTACGCTGGGCATGCAACATTCTTAAGGACTCCTCCCATCCTGCCCACAGTCTTTTACAGCTTCTCCCCTCCAGGAGGCTTTACAGGAGCCTCAAGACCAAAACCAGCAGGTTTAGGAACAACTTTTTCCCTACAGCTGTCTCCCTTCTGAACTCTGTCCCCAACTGAACTTCACTACCCCCTCCCCCCTGTATATAACTATATCTAACTGTATATACATATCTGTATATATTTTCACATCTGTATATTCTTGCACTATTTTAATTTAATTCCACTTATCTCTCACTGCCCTTGTCTGTACATAACAGGTCTTAACTGTACATTCTGTTTATTTACTACTGTTTATACTGTACATTCCCTTTACTGTTTATACACTGTTTATATTGTACATACTGCACTTGCTGCTTTTTGCACTTCTGATTAGATGCTAAACTGCATTTCGTTACTCTGTATTCATACATGTGTAATGACAATAAAGTTGAATCTAATCTAATCTAATCCGCTTTGTCTGCTATATATGCTATGACTGAGTCGCTTAAATACAACAGAATTCCTCATGGACATTATGAAACATAGAGCACCTCATGGGCTGCATGGATTCACTCATCTGAGACAAAGACTATTGCTAATATGAAAAAGAGTATCCCAGACTTCATGACACCCAAGGAATGGTGAGTACAATGATGAATAGTACTGTAATTAAAGTGTTTATATATGTACAATTTAATTGGCTTGAAGTTCTCTCTTGGCCTCTAGTGCTCCATCCTTAGTAATTTAGAGCATTGTTTCAATGGTCTTATTTTTTCTCCCTGGTAATTGTAATCCCTGCTTCTCTATTTTATTTTAGATATCTCAAGATTATGGTATTTCACATTCTGGGGTCCAGTCTTCACAGAGCAGATTTTAACCTTTGCTTTTAAAGAGCCAAAGACTTCTGATGTCCTTCCAGAAAGTTTGCAAACCTTGGCAATGGGTGGGACATGCCATATGATCTTTGTACCTACTTGTATATATGTGACTGATTGCAGACAATATTTATTGTAATGTCATTTTGCTATCATTTAATCTATTATAACCCAAGCCCGGTTAAGACCCACCCCATTGCTATGGCTCAAATAAAGGTTCTTTTTCAATATATATGAAAAATATATATTTAAATATATATTTCAATATATAGGAAAAACCAGGACAGAAACATGATTAATCTAAGAACTCAGTTTATTGTAAAAAAAAAAATGTATAGAAGCTTAGAATATGTAGACACCCTACTAATGTAAGGTTGGAGCTGGGCCCATATTTGTTTGAAATAAATGTTCAACAAATACATATGAAGTCATGGCCACCATGGACAGTTCCTTCCCAGACCACCATAGTGAACCCTCACTCACTTTTGAATCTCTTTTTATTTCTCTATTAGTCACTCTATTTAAGTTCCATGTTTTCCTCTCTTTGTTTGTTATAGAATTATGCTGATGTCTGTGTTTGCTTGCATGTTAGATTTTGGTTACTGTTTGCACTGTGAATAGCTTTTGTTTTCTAGTTACTGGTTTCTTCTTGAGAGAATATTGTCAATTTGGACACAGTTTTGACATTCACTTAGGGTGTACTCACTTTTGTTGCCAGCTATTTTGACAATAATGGCTGTATGTTAAGTTAATTTCAGTTGACAGTAAATCTATACTGCTATACAAGAAGCACACTGACTACTCTAAAATAAACCCAAATTTCATTTCTATAGTATGATCCCTTGAGAAGATATACTAAAATGGTTGCTGAAATGTGAGGGGTGTACTCACTTTCGTGAGATACTGTATATATTTGTCTGTAACCCCAAATAAGATGTACATTGTCAAGTCAAAGCCACAGTCAGCATTGCCATCCAATTCCCGAAACAAAGAGCAGCCGACAATCATAGCTGGTAGCAACTACAACTCCCAGACTGCATTGCTGCCTACCTAACACACACACCCAATCAAGTTCACCATGCTTCTAGTTACACACACCTGAACTCAATCACATGGCACTCACAGACACAGCATTTAAGGACCTCCAGTTCACTTACTCATTGCAAATTATATGCACTGTGTTCTCTTACCTGTTGATACTGAGCCTTATTTCAGTGTGTTTGCTTCATGGTTAAGATAATGTTTTCTGGTTCCTGGTTTATGACTCTGCTGCATTACATACATCCAATAAGATGTACACATGTTAGTTTTTTTGTAATTGCATTATAGTTTTTGTCGTGATTTATGGGCCTATACATATTTTATTTATGTAGAGTACATGTCATGTTATTTAGACATTACCACAATGTGAAACAAAGTTGTAATTGTTTAATTATTTGTGCATGCAAAAAATGTTAAGTAAATGTCATTTTTAAACAAAAAAGATATTTCTATGCCAATAATAATAATAATAATAATAATAATAATAATAATAATAATAATACAGGTTTGTCACTTTTGGTCACTTTTTTTGGTACAGTGCTATAAAAACACTTAGTTGGGTTACTAGTTAGGTTGCTTTTAACCCAACAGTTTTAGAGTGCAGCACTGGATCTGGTTCTCTTCCAGGGAAAGCATACATACATACATACAGAAATAGAGAGAAAGAGATCCAGGGACATAACATGGATGATATCACTTTTCATGAGTTTTTACTTAGCTTGCATTTAGGATAGGATTTTTGCTTTTTTTCCTTTGGATGTAGATTACATGGCCAAAATTATGTGGACACCCCTTGTAATTAGTGCTAACAGGAAATTTTGTGTAAAGCAATGCAGTGTCTATCAACAAACACCAAGCTTAAACTGTTTGGTTAGTTTACACTGTCACACAAAAGCATTAAGCGTTTCTATTTTAAGCTTTTTGGCTTTGGCAAGAGCAATATTTGGTGGAAAACCAACATTGCTCATTACCTGAGAACAATCCCACCATTACCACAATGAAGTATGGTGCTGGTAGCATGTAAAATACCACAGTAAAAGAGGTTTATAAGGAGACACCTATAAAGTATAAATGATCAGTTTACCACATTCTTACAGGTTAAAAAACTTTTAAATGAACTCAGGGGCTGATTACTGATGGTACTGGAGGTTAAATAGTATGTTGCAAACTGATATGCAGCAGGAATGGACACAAATGCAGGTTACAGAGCTTTTATAAGATGCAGGTGTAGCGCAGTTTTCCCCCTTTTTATAAAAGATTTCAAGAAAACACCCTGAGTTCTCTATCAACAAATTATTTAACCGTTAACAGGTATTACTCCTTTGGCTTCCCTATGTCTGTCTACCTACAATTTAAACTAACTAATGTGCTAATAAAAGAGTTATCTGACCCAAAAGTTCAACAAACATGGACTTCAACTCCAATAATTAACGTTTAACAAAATATATTAAACAAACATTTCAACAAACACATACATCCACATGTCAAATACTTGTGTTCATCAGCAAATGATCGGCTTCGCATCTGCCGTTCCAAATATTTACCCAGGTTGCAACGTTTCGCGTGTTGGGGCCCAAATGAAGTCACTGTCCGTGGAAATGAAAATTAAACAAAGATACCTCCAAGGGCGTTCAATCCTGGAGCAAGTCACAAAGTGGAAATATCACCATCCATTACGAGAGCTGATGAGGTGAGGCGCGGTGCCACTCAGGAACAAGCGGATATCCTCCAGATGCTAAGCTTGCTAGTGCTGTAGCTAACGGTGCAAAATCCCACGTTGCCGGAGGGACTCTGAACGTCACCGGTAGCTCAGAGCACTATCCGGAATCTTCTGATAGTTGTTCGAGCTCTTCGAAACAGATACAGGTGTCTCTGAAAACCTCTGTATTTACAGTCCGTTTATTTAGCGAACATGAACCTAGAGTCTCAGCCTGCCACACGAGTGAAGTTATACACACTCACTCCTGTTTTCAGAGTTTTTAGAAACTTCGGTTAGAATTAATCTTCCTCTCACACATACATTAAGGTAAATTAGTTAGCTGCCTTTCTAGCCGAAATGGCACTAATTTACAAACTCACTTAGCACCTTAGCTTTCCACCTTTTCCTGTAGCGCGCGCCACATTCTTCCCGCATCCCCCTTGACTCCTCCTCTTCCACTATGACCTCTGCAGGTAAGCCGACAACTGACTCCCCAAAATAAATAAATAAATAACATAAAACAAATAAACACTTTGCAGATCTGAAATAAACAATATTTCAATACAATATAACAGCAAATATGCATTTTAACATAACATTGTATCAAATAAATTAAATAGAAAATAAACAACATCCCAGCTGTCCCACTGGGTTACATCCTCCCCCTTTTAAACGCCTGGATGTCCTCATCAGACTTTTAACTCTGCTCATGGACAATTAGGAGAACATTAACTATAATACTATTCATGTTGGCATAGTAGCTCTCTACCCTACTTTAATTATAATGCCTCGGTGCACTATTGTTATAGGGTGATCCTTGGCTTTTCCTGGCTCATCATAAGTAAGTTTAATAACAGGCTTGACCTTTCTCTTAGTATTAGACCTTTGGATAAGATCCCTTACCATTTTCTCTGTTGACCTCTGGTGTCTATAAGCACCCTCTTCAGGCTCTAGCCTCTCATCAATTTCTGATACAACCTCAGAATCACTGCTATCCTCATTCAAACTATCTGAAACTCTCTCATCGCCTATTTCATCTTCACCAGTACTCTGAATAGCTGACTCAAATGCACTGGGTGCAGGAGGGTTTTCTTGCAGCCTACTATGCTTCAATAACTGATCAATGTAGGCTTTGTATGGACGGGTTGGTCTTTCATGCTCGGACTCAGAAGACGACTCTAGTAACTCAGCTAAGGGTTCCTCGTTCCCCTGCTTACTTCTCAGCTTCCTCTCGACCCTCACTCCCAGCCCCTGGAACCTCACTTTATTGTCATAAAGCCTCTTATTCCGTTGATGCACTTCATTGGCAGCTTTAGAAGCTAACTGATATGCTAACCTCAAATCATCTTTCAACCTTTGCACATACTGAGTGTGTTTCTGCTCCTCATGTCCAGCAGAAGAAATGGGAAAACACAAATCAACTGGGAGTCTTGCTTCCCTCCCAAACATTAGAAAGTAAGGAGAATATCCAGTAGCGTCACTTTTAGTGTTATTATAAGAATGCACTAAGTGTCCCACGTGTTGACTCCAATTTCTTTTCTTTTCTTGTCCTAGGGTCCCCAACATTGAAATCAAGGTACGATTGAACCGCTCTGGTTGCGGGTCACCCTGAGGATGATACAGAGTCGTTCTAGATTTTCGTATTCCCAACAGATTAAGGAGTTCTCGGATCAGCTTACTCTCAAAGTCTCGACCCTGATCCGAATGGATCCTTGACGGGAGCCCATAGTGAACAAAATATTGGTCTACCAGAATTCTGGCAACCGTGAGAGCAGTCTGATTACTAGAAGGAAAAGCCTGTGCATAACGTGTGAAGTGATCGGTAACCACTAAGACATTATCGACCCCCTTACAGTCAGGTTCAATTGATAAAAAATCAATACAGACAAGATTAAGCGGCCCATTACTGACAAGTTGATGCAAAGGAGCAGACTTTTTACATGGTGTTTTGTGCATGACGCACTTCCCACAATTCTTAATATACTGCTCTACCTCCTGAACCATTTTAGGCCAAAAGAACCGACCCCTCACCAGATCGACAGTCCGTTCTATCCCAAGATGGCCCATGTCGTCATGTAACGACCTTATCACAGTTTCTCGGAACTCTGCTGGCAATACCAATTGCCACTTTTCCTTTCCGTGGCAGGTCTTGCTTTTCCTATGAAGTAGCTCTTCCTTCATGACTAGCCATTCCTTTTAACGTCTCAACAGCCCTATTTCTGGATTTTCTTTCAACTCCCGTGGCCAATTCCCACTTTCTAGTGCTGAAATCACTGGGCCTAAAGCAACATCACCCCTCTGGGCTATAATCAACTCATCGCATGATTTAGGCACCAACGACTGTGACTGCAGGTGAACAGGTAACGCAAATACATCAGGAATGCACTCCGGCGGACCGCCCAGTTGTTCAGCATATCTAGGTGAAGCGTCAAAGGAATGGACTATTCCCACCTTCTGACATATGGATTTAACCCCTGCCTCAGATATACTTAGCCAATTCTCCTTCTGCTCCCCCCCACCCACTCGGCGGGACAACAAGTCAGCATTAATATTGGTCTTTCCTGGCCGATACTGGACGTCAAAATCATAAGCTGCAAGCGAAGCCAACCACCGATGGCCAGTTGCGTTTAATTTAGCAGTGGTCAAGACATAGGTCAGTGGGTTATTATCTGTGTGGACCGAAAACTTGGCCCCGTACAGGTAATCATGAAATTTATCCACGACTTCCCACTTCAATGCAAGGAACTCTAATTGATGGATAGGGTATCTCTGTTCAGCATGGCTTAGCTTCCTACTGGCGAAGGCCACAGGCCGCAAACCCGAGGAATACTCTTGATATAATACAGCCCCTAATCCACTTAAGCTGGCATCCACATGTAGCACATATGGTTCACTCGGATCGGCAAATGCCAGTACTGGCGCAGTAGTCAGACACTGAACAATCTGACGAAATGCATCAGTGCACGATTGAGTCCATCTGTCACCAAATGGCTCAGACTCTTTCAGATAAGTACCCGATTTCTTTGCCTCCAACTTTTTGTTTCGCTGTCTAGGGCCATAACCCTTGGTTAGGTCCATCAGAGGTTTTATGATCTTAGCATAGTCAGCTATAAACCAATGGTAATACCCACAGAACCCTAGAAAGGACTGCAAGGTCTTAAGGTCTACAGGTTGTGGCCAGGTGGTGACGGCCTTCACCTTATCTGGGTCAGTCGCAATGCCTTCAGCAGACACAATGTGCCCTACATATTTCACCCTCGGTTGGCAAAATTGACATTTATCTGGCGAAACTTTGAGGCCAACTTCTTTCAATCTATCTAAGACCCAAAGGAGCCTGTCCTCATGTTCTTCTAACAATTAACCAAAGACAATGAGATAGACCAGAACCTGCAAGAGGTTCATGTCCCCCACAGCTTTCTCCATCAATCTTTGGAATGTCGCCGGTGCACCAGTAACACCTTGAGGCATTCTCTCAAATTGGTAGAACCCCAATGAACATATAAAGGCGTTTTTTCCCCTTGTCCTCTGGAGCCATCTCGATTTGATAATATCCGCTCCGAAGATCTAAGACCAAAAACCACTTACTTCCAGCTAAACAATCCAATGCCTCATCCACACGAGGGGTAGTGTACTGATCAGGAATTGTTCGACTATTCAGCGTGCGATAGTCAATACACATCCTGACACTCCCATTCTTTTTACGTGCGATCACAATTGGAGAAGCATATGGGCTCCGGGATTCCTTTATTATCCCAGCCCTCAGAAGCTCCTGCAGATGTTTCCGTACATCGTCGATATCAGCTGGCGCTAACCGCCGAGACCTCTTGCGAAAGGGCCTGGAGTCTGTCATCCGAATGCGATGACTTGCCCCCTTAGCGAGGCCAACATCCCACTCATGCAATGAAAAGACCCCTGCCCGCTTCGACAACTTCTGACGCAGTCTGTCTTTCCAAGACTCTGAGATAGGAGAGTCACTAAAGTTAATGAGGTTAAGGTCAAACTGCTCCATGGGTCCCTCTGCCTTAACCTGTGGGATCACCGGATCAAACTCCCCACAATGGTCCCTTCAGTAACAACTATGTCTCTCTTCGATTCATTATGTATCATTACTGAGAGATGTTTAACATCTATGCCCTTACTAGGCACCACCATGGATTGGAGTAACACCCCAACTGGCAGTGTCACAGATGGGGAAGTCTCCACCATCAGAACTTCATTTTCCACTGCCTCTGTTAGCTCCACTGTACAGATGGCACAAGAATCTCCTCCTGCAGGTAAGATCAAAGAGCCAGGACCTTGCCATATAACCCTACCCACATGCCCGTCGCCACTTTCATAGTCAAACTGGGTGGTACTCTGAGACACAGTTTTACCATCAACCTCATCATCTCTAACTGAGATGCCCCAGGCCTGTGCAATATCCACCACGGCCCTGTCATTGCATAACTGCACTAATTGCTTGAACAGATTGGCATTTGTGCCCAATATAACTGGGGTCTGGTCTGGACTGCACGGTCCCGGACAGATCAGAGCTAAAACCGAGATGGTATCCTTGGACCCAGTGACCTTCTCTGGAAACTCAAGATCCACCATCACATAGCCTAAGTAGGGGTAACTGGATTCGCTCAAACCCCAAATGGCCAACCCAGACACAGGATGGATTTGAAGGTCTTACAAATAATGTTGATACCACTCCTCAAAAATTATGGTAATCTGTGAACCACTATCCAGTAAGGCGTCACATGAATGACCATTAACTTTTATTGGTATCACTGAGGTTGGACCTATTAAGCCTTTGGGAAGCAATTTTGCTCCCTGTACTGTCGCTGCACTTCTTTTCACAATGCAATCAGCTGTCTCTGGACTAACCCCCTCCCTAGGCAACAAGTTCCTACCTTTTGCCCTCCGCAAAGATTGGATCAACCTCTGAATAACTTTAGGGGGATTTCCTGGATTTGTACATTTGGACGAGAAGTGTCCATCCTCCCCACAACAGTCAAAAAGTTTACCCACACTGATCTTGCTAACTGATGAGTTCAGTTTAACCCTGGAGGCCTCATACTCCTCTTCCATGCGAATTTCCCTTAAAAGTTCTAAAAAGTTTGGAGGATTTTCTTTCCGATCTCTTATCTTGAGGTGGACTAACATCACCTCAGAGGCGACTGCTCCACGGAGGAGTTGTGCTAATCGAGCTCGATCGACTCCTCCTTCAGGTAATCCACCCTTCTGTACTACTTTAGTCAGTGAAAGCTCTAGTCGTCTAAGAAAATCAGATAGTTTCTCACCTGGGAGTTGTTGTAGCATCCGAAACGCAAAATACAATTCCTCCCCAGACTCAGCAGTGCCAAATGCACTTTCAATTGCCTCTAAGCACTTTTCCGGAGAGAGCTCTGTATCTGTGGCCCGCAAGGCTTTCACTACAGTGAGTGCCGGGCCCCTCAGACTCTCCATTATATGTCGTCTCTTCTCTCTTTCAGAGCAATCACTTTCCTCTACCATGAGATGAGCCTGCTCGAGCCATTGTTCCAAGGATTCCTCACCCAGAGGAGTAGGTATAGCTCCAGAAAAAAGTCTCAGACGTCGATAACTACTACTCTCGCCTGTGGGTCTTTCAATCTTTGCTAACAGGTCACCAACTGCCCGAATAATAGCTTCTGGGGAGTTGTCAGTTGACCCAAGTAGGTTCTCATAATGGCCTCTGTCACCGAGCGACACTGTTTCGCTTGGCACTTCTGAGTGGGCCTCTACTGGAGTGTCTGTGGCCACAACCACAGGCCATGTACCCGTCCCATCTATCGGAACTATCTCAGGAGGGACTTGGCTGGTATCTATAGACCCTCTGCACTCACACAACACAGTCAGACCACCTAGTTTACGATTGTACATCCTTCCTCGTACCCGTACACGCCCTAAGCATTTAATGGTGTGAAGATTTGTGATATCTCAATATCCTCAGACACAATCAACATCAACGCATGTTTTACATCGATCGCCTCACCACGACACCATCCCCTGAGCTCTTCTAATAGCTCAGGGGAGCACCCTTTAGAAACCATCTTTACGTACTCTAAATTTAAATTAATCGGACAAGGAATCAACAACAATCAAACTAGGAAACCAAAGTATCCCAGCGGTGCCTCCATTTATGTAGCGCAGTTTTCCCCCTTTTTATAAAAGATTTCAAGAAAACACCCTGAGTTCTCTATCAACAAATTATTTAACCGTTAACAGGTATTACTCCTTTGGCTTCCCTATGTCTGTCTACCTACAATTTAAACTAACTAATGTGCTAATAAAAGAGTTATCTGACCCAAAAGTTCAACAAACATGGACTTCAACTCCAATAATTAACGTTTAACAAAATATATTAAACAAACATTTCAACAAACACATACATCCACATGTCAAATACTTGTGTTCATCAGCAAATGATCGGCTTCGCATCTGCCGTTCCAAATATTTACCCAGGTTGCAACGTTTCGCGTGTTGGGGCCCAAATGAAGTCACTGTCCGTGGAAATGAAAATTAAACAAAGATACCTCCAAGGGCGTTCAATCCTGGAGCAAGTCACAAAGTGGAAATATCACCATCCATTACGAGAGCTGATGAGGTGAGGCGCGGTGCCACTCAGGAACAAGCGGATATCCTCCAGATGCTAAGCTTGCTAGTGCTGTAGCTAACGGTGCAAAATCCCACGTTGTCGGAGGGACTCTGAACGTCACCGGTAGCTCAGAGCACTATCCGGAATCTTCTGATAGTTGTTCGAGCTTTTCGAAACAAATACAGGTGTCTCTGAAAACCTCTGTATTTACAGTCCGTTTATTTAGCGAACATGAACCTAGAGTCTCAGCCTGCCACACGAGTGAGATTATACACACTCACTCCTGTTTTCAGAGTTTTTAGAAACTTCGGTTAGAATTAATCTTCCTCTCACATATACATTAAGGTAAATTAGTTAGCTGCCTTTCTAGCCGAAATGGCACTAATTTACAAACTCACTTAGCACCTTAGCTTTCCACCTTTTCCTGTAGCGCGCACCACACTCTTCCCGCTCTTCTATCTCTCTCCCTCTCTCTTCCGCATCCCCCTTGACTCCTCCCCTTCCACTATGACCTCTGCAGGTAAGCCGACAACTGACTCCCCAAAATAAATAAATAAATAACATAAAACAAATAAACACTTTGCAGATCTGAAATAAACAATATTTCAATACAATATAACAGCAAATATGCATTTTAACATAACATTGTATCAAATAAATTAAATAGAAAATAAACAACATCCCAGCTGTCCCACTGGGTTACACAGGCATACAAATCCAAAGTGTTAGGCAAAGTTGTAATAAAAAAACAGGCAATGGTCAGGTGAACAAACAGCATGAACTGGGCAAGACTATGGGCAAAACCCAAAAAACCAAAAACAATATCAATACCAGAGATTTGATAGTAAAATGCAAAAACACTTGGCAACAACAGGTACAAGACAGTAAGCATACTTCACAAATGTGTGTGTGAACTGAGAGTCCTCATATACTGTGAGTGTGGCTGTGATTGCATAACTGAGTCCAGGTGTGTGCAATCAGAATGACGGTGACTATGAACATGAGAGAGTTTGTGATGGCTGGGTGTTGTAGTCCCTGGTGGCCATGTTTGTAGGCCATGTTGTACTCTGGGAGGCATAGCTGGATGCTGATTCTGGTGTTGACATGACAGAACTCCCCCTCAAAATACTACCTCCAGGAGTTCTTTTCTAGGCCTCCCCTGGGTCTTGGACCTGGTCGATCAGGGTGGTTTGAGCTGCCAGGAAGGATATAGTAACTCAGATATTCACTCTTTACAACTGTGGTAACAGAAAAACATCTCAGCATGCACAAAACACCAAACACTGAGGTGGATGGGCTACAACAGCAGAAGACCACATCAGGCTCCACTCCTGTCAGCCAAGAACAGGAATCTGAGGCTATCATGTGCACAGGCTCACCCAAACTGGACAGTTTAGAAAAAAAAATCACCCGGTCTTTTTCCAGTCTTCAACTCGTTCAACAAGGTTGGTTGTGTTGTGCATTCTAAGATGCTTTTCTGATCATCATGGTTGTAAAGATTGATTATTTGAGTTACTATAGACTTCTTGTCAACTCAGACCAGTCCGGTCATTCTCCTCTGACCTCTCTCATCAACAAGGTGTTTCATCCTGCAGACCCTCCAGCCACAGGATGCTTTTTTGTTTTTCACACCATTCTGTGTAAACTCTAGAGACTGTTGTGTGTGAAAATCCCAGGAGATCAGCAGTTTCTGAAATATTCAAACCAGCCCATCTGGCACCAAAAACCATGCCACAGTTAAAGTCACAGCAATCACACTTTTCTTCATTCTGATGTTTGATGTGAACATTAACTGAAGCTGTTGACCTGCATCTGCATGATGTTATGCATTGTGCTGCATTAGATAGTTTTTTAACATTTATTTTATGCATTTAATAGTGCTGCATGATTGGCTGATTAGATAACTGCATGAATGTGCAGGTGTACAACTGTTCCTAATAAAGTGGAAGGTGAGTGTATATCCACTCATCAGACTTTCACTCTACTGCTCTGTAGGTCATTTTCCACACCAGTTCGCTGATATGTACAATTTTGTCATAGTATTATGACTTTATTCTTGAAATATTGTGACTTCTTTTTCTTGTAATATCAGATATTATTACTTTTTTATGTGTTATGTATTATGATTTTTTTCCCCTCATAATACAACTTTATACTCGAAGTCTTGTGTATATTGTATTGTATTTTTATTTTTTTAAACAGTGACCCTAAAACATTGTCATAATGTAGATCAAGGTCCAGGGACACAAAAGAGTTTGTGTCCAAACACTACAACACCACCTAAAGTTTAAATCAATACCAGCTTAGAATAATGACATAATATCTTGAAATGATAAGTCTAAATAACAATATATTGAAATAATGACCTAACTTTACTGAGAATAAATTAATTATTGTCATAATAATTTAAAATAATAGGTATTGAATAATAGAAATTAAGTAGATGATGAAGCAGACTGGCTTTATAATGTCAAATTAATACAAGCAAAGCACAATGGTAAACTAGCACTACTGGCACAGTACTGGCACCCTAAAATGTTTTCAGTCTGAATTGAGACATAAAAACACTACGGAAGAGAGTTTCGTTAAACAATTTATTTGACATTAGCATAACCATTGACAGTTCAATCCCTTATATATATATATATATATATATATATATATATATATATATATATATATATATATATATATATATATATATATAAAATCCCTTAATTCTAGACAAACCACTACATGCTTTACAATACTTATCCTACAAAATATGCTATAAAAAGCACTACAATAATACCCCATATATGGATTATAACACTCTATAACATTATAATATATGTGTAAACAGAATAGTAAACAAAAACAGATTATGATTAAAGTAACACTTGACATCAAAGATACTTAGACAGGAAGATAATAGTAGAAATTCATAACAAAGAAATTTGTCAGTATTTACTGTATGCATACTTCCATGTAACCATCATTACATAATCCATGAACCATAATTTCTTTTACATTCTCTGCTTTTGTCTTAGATTATTAGTTGATTATTAAGACATTATTATCATGATTCTCCACTATAGTATAATGCATGAGCTGTTTTTTTTATTCATAGCCTGCACTTCATTCTCCAAAGCTGCAAATTTTTTTGCCCACTCTCTTTGATTTGCTTCTGCCTTTTTGAGAGCTTCTGCTGCTGTAAACAGTTCATAGCTATAGTAACTATGATTGTTTTCACTCAGCATCTTGTGAATCTTCTTCAGGAATTCATCAATCTGGGTGCGGTCCTGTGACCTGTTGTTAAACACATGGTACCTCTGTTTGCATGTGTGTATCAGGTTCTGAAGGTGAGGCCCAGCCTCCCTGATGTATTGTTCTATGTTTTTATTGTCATACTCAAGATCATCTCCATGAGTGAACGCCACAATCATATGCTTGCACACACCATCACCAAAGATTTCTTGAAATTTCTTGACAGTGTTTCTCTCCTCTTCAGTGTGACGCCTCACATCAAGCACAAGAAGAAACGCGTGAGGACCAGGAGCTACCAGTTGCGTGCCTCTCACAGTCTCTTTTACAATGAAATCAGAAGACATTGTCGTGTCATATAAACCAGGTGTGTCAATGATTGTAACACTTTGTTGGTTGATTATTCTTGTTTCAGATGTGCATTCCTTTGTAACAGACATGGCTCTAGCTTCAGACTTGAATACTTTCTCTCCCAGAATGATATTTCCTGTGGCACTTTTGCCAACCCCTGTCTTGCCCAGGAGGACCAAGCGCAATGGATATTTACCTGTAAGACAAAACAAAATGTTTGGAAATTTAGCTCATATTTTTAATATTCAATATTTATGTAATAAATTCAATATATGTTTGAATTTGTTGATCATAAGCAGTGTTTTTTAACTCAAGATTTAAAATAAAAGCTTAAGCTATTTGAATACTGTAGTCATGGAGACGTTCTTTTCAAGTCCAGACAGGGATATTAATGCTTTAAGTTAATGTAATAATAAACTACTAGTACATTCTGAAAAATAAATAGGCAATAAACAGACTCAAAATTTAGCCATAGACTGTAGTAAAACTATAAGAACATGAGCCTAAATATCATGTATAATTTTGTATATAATTTTTTAAATAACAATGAGCCAAGAAGTAATGAATGCAATCGCTAGAAACTTTTTAATCTGTTTAATGCTCGATAAACATTAAATACAGCATGCTAATACTACCTTTATCTTATATTGTTTATGATGCTGTTTATAAATGCTACATTTGCAAAATTGGTACCCTGATATTTCACACTCACCAGAGACAGCCATGGTTGTTGCAGTATTGCTGCAGTTGATAATGTCTTCCTTTAGTGTTAGTTTTTAAAATGAATTTCTCAAATGTTTCATAAGTTTTTATATACTGCTGTGGGATTTGTAAACCCCGCCTACTTGATATACACAATCATAATTGGATAAATCAGCTTGTGATGCTGGACTCTTTAGAGCTTTAAATAGCCTCAGCCTCATTCCACTACTCATTTGTCTACTTCTCTGTTGACTTCACAAAGGTGAGTTTTATTTTTATTTTATGTCATATCTTGTGAACATACACATGCTCTGGTTCTATGTATTACAGCTAGTTTTAATATAGAAGAACAAAAATGCTCAGCACAGGTTACTCCACTAAAGCAAATTCTGGTTGAAATTTCCCAGCTTTACAGAAAACACTAGAGTAACGTTTTGTTGATATTACCTCTGTTCAGTGTGTTCCCTTTTCTGAAATCTCTGAAGAAGTGATCTAGATGAACATTGGAATGTGGATATTCAGATATTTGAAATGTTACATAATGAAAAGAAGCTAAGAAAAATATAAAAACAATTGTTAATATTTTCTCAGGTACTTTTTCCTTCAAATAGTTGTGATTTCATATCATTGAGGTGCAATGTCTGCAAAGGAACAGGAGACATTTACTGATGATTCAGTACAGATTGTTTTAATTGGCGCTACTGGCTCTGGTAAGAGCTCTTCTGGAAACACAATATTGGGACAAAAACTGTTCAAATCAGAGGCATCTGCAAAGTCTGTGACACAGGAATGTGAAGCTGCTACAGAGATAATCAATGGCTATCAGGTTAAAGTAGTGGATACTCCAGGCTGGGACTGCACTAAACTCACTGAACATGAGATCATGGCCAAAATAAAACAGGCTCTACAATGTCTTGATGGACCTTACTCCTTTCTCCTGGTCATACGTGTTGGCTCTATGGAATCTGAAGAAGAAATTAGTAAAATCTATGGACTTAAAAGGGTGCTTGGGACCTCCTTTCTGGATCATACCACAATCCTGTTTTCACGCAGTGATGACCTGGAGGGGAAAACTTTTAAGGACTTTATTAAGGAAGGAGGTAAAGGGTTCCGTGATCTGTTAAAGCAATGTGGTGAGAGATGCCACTGCTGGAACAACAGAGATAACAGATCTAATGAAGCAGTGGAAGAACTGCTAAAGGATTTGAAAAAGACAGAGACAATAAATTCAAATTCAGTGAAGACTTCCCAAAACAAAATAAACAATAAAGAAAAAAAACCTTCTGCTTTTACTTCTCATGGTGACAAGCAAGAAATTGCACTGACTAATAGAAAGAGATCAGGAGATGCAATAAACTTAGAAACACGTATGTCTGAAAATCAAATCAGAATTTTATTCCTTGGAATGAACAGGGTAGGAAAGACTTCAAGCATCAAGACCCTTCTAGAGAAATGTGTACAAAGTGAAATCGGAGGAGATGCAGTTTATACACACCCTAGCACTGGACTGAGTATGAAGCTGATAGAATCTCGTGGCTTTGATGATAATCTGGATCAAATCCAGAAGGCCATCTCCAAATCAGTGTCTGACTGCTTTCCTGGACCTCATGTCATTATTATAGTGCTGAGCGTGGAGCGCTTCACTCCAGCAGCAAAGACAGCCATGAAACGGGTACAGGATTGTCTTGGACAAAATGCCAGAAAACACACAATGATTCTTTTCACTGGAGCGGATAATTTGGAAGGCAAACCCATTGAAATCTTCATTCAGGAGAATCAGCATCTCAGTCACTTTGTGCAAATACATGAGAACCGCTTTCATGCACTCAACAACAGAGACACCAGCAATGAGACCCAAGTCAATGAACTGCTGAAGAAGATTAATGACATGTATCAGCAAAATAATAAAGAATTTTACACGTACATGCAAGATTGTCGAGACTCCGATTACTCAAAAGGTAATATTTTGAATACTTTATTATTTTTAAATTTGCACTGCACTGAAGTGAGATGCTTTCAATCTCATTGTGAGTATGTTTAATGTAAATTGTACATATGAATAGTGACAATAAAAGGCATTCATCATTCATTCATATTTAAATTTACAACTTATTTGAATATTTGATAGTTGTGTGACCAGTTCATCACATTGTTTTAACAGGAACAAAGTCTGTAATAGGCAGCAACAGCAATACAAAAGAACTTCCAACTGTCCTGCAGAATGTTGCTACCTTTTTGAGCAATCCTACTGCTCTCTTTTCGAAGAAGAATACTCACGCTTCACCCGGGAATGACTGATTAGCCCAAGTATGTATGAACTTTTGCTTCTTATAATGATGATTATATACATTATTTTTTTTTTTTAATTAATATGTAAATTAATATGTGTACATTTAACACAAAATGATTTTGATTACTTTCAGTGATGCAACTAGCTCAGCTCCATAACAAACATTCTTCTACTAAGTAGAAGAGGAGTATTTGCACCATAATGCTGTAATTGTTCAGACAAAACCTTCATAAAAACACCTGAAGTCACAACTCTTCTGAGACCACCTCAACACTGATGTAAAACCACCATCAGCTCGCTCCCTTTGAGTGTGTGTGTAATGTACTATATATTGCATCTCATGCTTGTTATTTTTTTTGACACATGATTACTTCTTTATTGTAAACCAAAGTAGCTTGCATTTCCTTGTCTTACTCTATTATTAGTGTGTTATTATACATCATGACTATCAACTGTAGTTTACGTACTTGTTTTGTGATTAGTGCTTGTAACTTTCCTTTGTACTATAACTTTAGGTTATGGTTAGTTGATGATCACCCAATATATATTAGATATTTCATAGATAGATATTTTGTACTTGCTTCTACACATGGATAGTTTGTTGTGCAAAATAAACTTCAAGTGCAAAGTATTTACTTTTAATCCTTTTCACAGGATGCAATTTGTACTTTTTACTTGTATTATGTTTTTTCAAGTGGGACAGGGAAATATGATTCAATTATTTCTTTCTGGATTTAGACATATCTTTGATTCATGATTCTTGAGAGTTTGTTATTAATCAGCCCCAATAAAAACAATTTTGAAAACTTTATTTGCTCCTTTTTGTGCTTTGTCTAATGGCAGTAAACATACAAGTGTGTCAGATTGGCACAGAGAAGACAGAGCAGGAACCAATTCTGCTTTTAAACACTTATACTTGTTGCATGAGCTCCACCATGTGGATATTTTTTTTTTCAGATCTTTGCTCTTGGAGTTCATCACTAGACGGAGTCCTTGAATTAGGCTCCTGGTGTTGCTGATTCTGCTCAATTTAGTCTGTCCTCTGTATGCCTCGTTTTAAAGTTAAATCTGAAACATTCCTTAATCTGCTGCCATCTGAAGACACACTGCTGTGAGGGTAAGTATAGAGTAGCTAAAACACATAAAGTAAATTAAATAAAAACAGTTAAACAGAGTCTAGCAACAAAGTTGCTCACGAGGAGGACTTGCTGACCCAAACCAGGTGGAAAAAAACAGGTGATTTTTTTTCCTTCTAATCTTCAACTTTCCAGTTTGGGTGAGTCTGTGCCCATGATAGACTAAGATTCATGTTCTTGGCTGACAGGAGTGGAACCCAATGCGGTCTTCTGCTGCTGTAGCCCATCCACCTCAAGGTTCGATGTTATGTGCATGCTGAGATGCTTTTCTGCCCAACACAGTTGTACAGAGTGATTACATCAGTTGCCATATCCTTCCTGGCAGCTCAAACCAATCTGGCCATTTTCCTCTGATCTCTTATCAACAAGGCGGTTCCACCCACAGAACCATTCTTTGTAAACTCTAGAGACTGTTGTGTGTGAAAATCCCAGGAGATCAGCAGTTTCTGAAATACTCAAACCATCCCATCTGGCACCAACAACCATGCCAAGATCAAAGTCACGGAGATCACACTTTTTCCCCATTCTTATGTTTGATATAAACATTAAGTGAAGCTACTGACCTGTATCAGCATGATTTTATGCATTATACTGCTGCCACATGATTGGCTGATTGGATAACTGCATGAATGTGCAGGTGTTCATGTGCTCCTAATAAAGTGGATGCAGTGTATGCAGTCCTCTAAAACCAACAGAATCCTCCCCTGCTCTTCTGTTTCTTTCATTCCTCTCTCATTCTCTGATATAAACCAGCTGGTGATAGTAATCAGACAGTATTATGGAGCAAACAAGTCATTAGCTTCATGTTATATCAGTTCCAAACCTTAAAAAAAAAAAAAAAAACACTTAGCGGACATTCAGTTTAATGCAAAAGTTTGTACCTCCCTGGTTTTTATATGAAAAATTAAAATGTATTTGTATTTGACTGTTTGTCTATTTTATAGTATAAATAATAAATTCTTTATGTTGCTTTAGAGCCAAGAAAATCTTTCCTTTTTAATTTAAAACAACAACAATAATACTTTGAAAAAAAACAACACTTTGTGAATTAACCCTTGTAGAACAATTTACCTTCAATTATATTTTATCAGTGAATGTGAAATAGACATTTAAACACAAGAAACAGTCTGCTGGAAGTGGCACGGATGCTCCTATGCCGTCTGCCGGATGGCAGGAGAGTGAAGAGTTCATGAGAGAGGTGAGCAAGGTCATCCGCAATACTGGTGGCTTTGTGGATGCAGCAGTTTCTGTGTGAGGTGTTGATGGTGGGTAGAGAGACCCCGATGATCTTTTCAGTGGGGGCGGGGTGTAGCCTTGTAAGCAGTTTTTGTTCCACAGGTCACAAAATCAACATGTGATTTGGTGGAATTTTGGCAGCACTGATTTCAGGTTTGCATGCGTCCCACTGTCCCTGGTGACAATGAAAAATCCGTCAGGGTGCACTGTCTAAGTTACCGACAGCCCTGTAGTGCTCACTTAGCACTTCCCTTGTGTTAGCACCAAGTGGCCAGCTCCACCAGGTGGCACCCTCCCTAAATCTTTGAAAATTCTTCCTTAGTCGTCAAAACCATTTCTTGTTTGTAGCATATATAAAGCACATGTACGCTAGGCCACTAGGTGCAAAGCCTTTGCTGACTGATTTTATTTTTGTGTGAGTTCTGAGTCATGTTAGTTCTGATTGATATTCCAGTTATGATCTCTGTTTGTGCTGTTGCAGGACTGAGCTGTTGCAGTAAGTCCTTTTTAGATTTAGTGATGCCTTTGATTTATGATGCATGGGTTTTTGTTATTAATCTTCAAAATGATACTTTATTTTAAAAGATTAAACTATTCATTTTTTGAACTGTGTCGGATGGCAGTATATACACACACCTGTATCAGAATTGCAGGGAGAAGATGGACACAAAGAAAACAATTTTTTTTTTGCTTCTATATTGTTTATGTCTTTGAGTGAGCTCCACCATGTGGATATATTTTTAAATCTTTGCTTCTGGAGTTCAACACTAGATGGAGTCCTCGAATTATGCTCCTGATGTTGCTTCTTCTCTCAGAGACGTGACACTGATTGTTTAGTCTGTCCTCAATATGTCTCACTTTAAACTTATGTCTTATTTTTTCCCTTAAACTGCTGACTTTTGAAAATCCACTGCTATGATGGTAGCTCAGTAAGTATACAGTAAACAGAAGAATGTAACTCAAAGAGAAAAAGTAAATTAAACGTGTACAATGTGTCAAATAATTATAAAAAACACGAATAATTGTTATTGATTTGTTTTTAGTGGTGTTAGAATAAATAACTTTTTATTTGATTATAAGCTTATAGTTTAAAGATTATATCATAATCAGGGTCCTCCTCAACATTGTCCTCTGTCTCAGACACATTCTCTTCTATGTCACTTTTTTTTTGATATTCTCTTATTTTGTCTTTCTAAAGGATATTATTATCATACATTCTTCACTGTAGTATAATGCATGAGCTGTTTTTTTTTTTATTCATAGCCTGCACTTCATTCTCCAAAGCTGCAAATTTTTTGCCCACTCTCTTTGATTTGCTTCTGCCTTTTTGAGAGCTTCTGCTGCTGTAAACAGTTCATAGCTATAGTAACTATGATTGCTATGAAACCCCAAAATTAACTCCAGTGCAACCATTTGCCATCCAGAGTCACATAATTAGTTGAATGGAATTGAATTTTAAAAGTGTCCCATAATATTAATATAACTACCCCAGTTTATTAGTGAACATATCAATACAAGCAACATCGTGAAGAGAAAGAAGCTATCAAAACAAATTGCACTGTCTCAGATCGCAAGACCCTGCAGCGGATAGCGAGGACAGCTGAGAAGATCATCGGGGTCTCTCTTCCCTCCATCACAGACATTTACACCTCACGCTGCATCCGCAAAGCCACCAGCATTGTGGATGACCCCACACACACCTCTCACACACTCTTCACCCTCCTGCCATCTGGCAAACGGTACCGGAGCATTCGGGCCCTCACGACCAGACTGTGCAATAGTTTCTTCCCTCATGCCATCAGACTCCTCAATACCTAGAAACTGGACTGAAGGAACACACACACACACACACACACACACACACACACACACACACACACACACACATACATATATACACACAAACAACTGAGCATCCCTCATCCTCTAAATTATGTAGTCCCTGTAGTTCTGTGCCGTTCTGTGTTTGTCTTATGTAGCACCTTGGTCCTGGAGAAACGTTGTTTCGTTTCACTATGTACTTGTATATGGCTGAAATGACAATAAACTCCACTCGACTTGACTTGACTTGACAAAACGTCATTGACAAAAAACCTTTGCTAAAAGTTCATTTTCAATTCATTTTCAATCTTTTTTTCTCCATAAAAAGAGAGCCCACACCAAGAGAAATTTTAGAGAAGGCTTCTGTGTAAGCTTTTATATGTTTGCTCCTCCCCTATGTTGGGTGAACTATCAGTGTCCTCATGAGAACTGTGTTTACCCCTTCCCCATTATCATGTGATCATCAGCGCTTACAGTAACACTTGACATCAAATACAGTTAGACAGAAAGTTCCTTATAATTGTAGAACTTTACAACAAAGAAAATTTGTCAGTATTTTTGTTTTTCTTAACTACATACTTCAAAATTATTATTTTTTATATTCTGTTATTTTGTTTTTCTAAAGGATATTATTATCATACATTCTCCACTATAGTACAATGCATGAGCTGTTTTTTTATTCATAGCCTGCACTTCACTCTGCAAAGCTGCAAATTTTTTTTCCCACTCTCTTTGATTTGCTTCTGCCTTTTTGAGAGCTTCTGCTGTTGTAAACAGTTCATAGCTATAGTAACTATGATTGTTTTCACTCAGCATATTGTTAATCTTCTGCAGGAATTGAACTACCTGGGTGCGGTCCTTCGACCTGTTGTTAAACACATGGTACCTCTGTCTGCATGTGTATATCAGATCCTGAAGGTGAGACCCAGCCTCCCTGATGTACTGTTCTATGGTTTTATCGTCATACTCAAGATCGTCTCCATGAGTGAACACCACAATCATATGCTTGCACACATCATCACCAAAGATTTCTTGAAATTTCTTGACAGTGTTTCTCTCCTCTTCAGTGTGACGCCTCACATCAAGCAGAAGAAGAAACGCGTGAGGACGCTTCAAGTCCAGACAGGGATATTAATGCTTTAAGATAATGTAATAGTAAACTACTAGTACATTCTTCAAAACTGAAAAATAAATAGGCAATAAACAGACTCAAAATTTAGCAATAGATTTTAGTAAAACTATAAGAACATGAGCCTAAATATCATGTATAATTTTGTATATAATTTTGTAAATAACAATGAGCCAAGAGGTAGTAAATGCAATCGCTAGAACCTTTTTGATCTGTTTAATGCTCGATAAAC
This sequence comes from Pangasius djambal, assembly GCA_022985145.1. Taxonomy (NCBI): domain Eukaryota; kingdom Metazoa; phylum Chordata; class Actinopteri; order Siluriformes; family Pangasiidae; genus Pangasius; species Pangasius djambal. The sequence goes on along the minus strand of CM040988.1, from coordinate 4,807,008 downwards.
ATTAAATACAGCATGCCAATACTAACTTTATCTTATATTGTTTATGATGCTGTTTATAAATGCTACATTTGCAAAATTGGTACCCTGACATTTCACACTCACCAGAGACAGCCATGGTTGTTGCAGTATTGCTGCAGTTGATCGTGTCTTCCTTTAGTGTTAGTTTTTAAAATGAATTTCTAAAATGTTTCATAAGTTTTTATATACTGCTGTGGGATTTGTAAACCCCGCCTACTTGATATACACAATCATAATTGGATAAATCAGCTTGTGATGCTGGACTCTTTAGAGCTTTAAATAGCCTCAGCCTCATTCCACTACTCATTTGTCTACTTCTCTGTTGACTTCACAAAGGTGAGTTTTATTTTTATTTTATGTCATGTCTTGTGAACATACACATGCTCTGGTTCTATGTATTACAGCTAGTTTTAATATAGAAGAACAAAAATGCTCAGCATACGTTACTCCACTAAAGCAAATTCTGGTTGAAATTTCCCAGCTTTACAGAAAACACTAGAGTAACGTTTTGTTGATATTACCTCTGTTCAGTGTTCCCTTTTCTGAAATCTCTGAAGAAGTGAATGATAAACATTGCAATGTGGGTATTCAGATATTTGAAATGTAACATAATGAAAACAAAGAAGCAAAGAAAAATATAAAAACAATTCTTAATATTTTCTCAGGGACTTTTGCCTTCAAATAGTTGTGATTTCATATCACTGTGGTGCAATGTCTGCAAAGGCAAAGAAGACAGTTACTGATAATTCAGTACAGATTGTTTTAATTGGCGCTACTGGCTCTGGTAAGAGCTCCTCCTTTTTTACCCTTTGGGTAAAAAACTGTTCAAATCAGAGGCATCTGCAAAGTCTGTGACACAGGAATGTGAAGCTGCTACAGAGATAATCAATGACTATCAGGTTAAAGTAGTGGATACTCCAGGCTGGGACTGCACTGAACTCACTGAACATGAAATCATGTCCCAAATAAAACAGGCTCTACAATGTCCTAATGGACCTTACTCCTTTCTCCTGGTCATACGTGTTGGCTCTATGGAATCTAAAGAAGAAATTAGTAAACTCTATGGACTAAAAAGCGTGCTTGGGACCTCTTTTCTGGATCATACCACAATCCTGTTTTCACGCAGTGATGACCTGGAGGGGAAAGCTTTTAAGGACTTTATTAAGGAAGGAGGTAAAGAGTTCCGTGATCTGTTAAAGCAATGTGGTGACAGATACCACTGCTGGAACAACAGAGATAACAGATCTGATGAGGCAGTGGAAGAACTGCTAAAGGATTTGAAAAAGACAGAAATGATAAACCCAAGTTCCCAAGACAAAATGAACAAAAAGGAAGAAAACCCTTCTGCTTTTACTTCTTATGGTGACAAGCAAGAAATTGCAGTGACTAATAGAAAGAGATCAGGAGATGCAATAGGCTTAGAAACATGTATGTCTGAAAATCAAATCAGAGTTTTATTTCTTGGAAGGAACAGCATGGGAAAGACTTCAAGCATCAAGACCCTTCTAGAGAAATGTGTACAAAGTGAAATCGGAGGAGATGCAGTTTATACACACCCTAGCTCTGGACTGAGTCTGAAGCTGATAGAATCTCGTGGCTTTGATGATAATCTGGATGAAATCCAGGAGGTCATCTCCAAATCAGTGTCTGACTGCTTTCCTGGACCTCATGTCATTATTATAGTGCTGAGCGTGGAGCGCTTCACTCCAGCAACAAAGACAGCCATGAAACGGGTACAGGATTGTCTCGGACAAAACACACAATGATTCTTTTCACTGGAGCGGATCATTTGGAGGGCAAATCCATTGAAATCTTCATTCAAGAGAATCAGCATCTCAAAGAATTAGTGAAAATACATAAGAACAGATATCATGCACTCAGTAAGAGAGACACCAGCAATGAGATCCAAGTGAATGAACTGCTGAAGAAGATTAATGACATGTATCAGCAAAATAATAAAGATTACAATTAAATATAATTTGAATATTTTAAATTATGTATGTGAACAGATATTATTCATTACATTTTTTATTTAACAGGAATGCCATCTGTAATGAGTAAAAACATCTGTAATGTAAAAACATTTCTAACTTTCCTTTAGAGCACTGGTCACAAATGGCTCAACAAGAATAATCAGGTCACACCTGGGAATGTCTGATTAACCCAGATACGTACAAACTTTTGCTTCTTATGATTATGATTATATCCATTAGGGATTTTTTTTTAGATATTAATCTTAATATGAGTACATTAAACACAAAAAGATTCTTATCACTTTCAGGCATGTAATTAGCTTGGCTCCATATTGTACAAAATATATAGAAGAAGAATATTTGCACCATGATATTGCAATTATTCCCTCAGTATCTTCATAAAAACACCCGAAGACATAGCTGTTTGAGAATACCAGAACATCGATGTAAAATCAGCTCCATCAGCTCATTCCCTCTTGGTGTAGTTATGTGTAATGTACTTTATATTGCAATCATCCTCCCCATCTGGTGATACTAATTACTTTTTTTTTATTATTGTAACCCAATCTATATTGCACTTTCTTGTATTACTCTATTATTAGAGTCTTTTATTAATTATCATGACTGTATCATTTGTAGCTTCCCTGCTTCTTTTGTGATTAGTGTTTGTAGCTCCTCAAAGATAATTAAAGACAAATTAACTGCAACTGTTCAACTGCTGAATTTTTACTTTTAATCATGTCTGCCATTATGTTTTAAAATGGGGCAGGGATATATGATTCAGTGAGTCCAGACATACTTTGAATTTATGATGCTTGGGTTTTGTCAGTAATAAGCCATAATAAAAACACTTGAAAAAATTAACTGTTGAGTCCAGTGGTACTATATGTACTGTATGTACACTATATTACCAAAAGTATTCGGTCACCCATCCAAATGATCAGAATCAGGTGTCCTAATCACTTGGCCTGGCCACAGGTGTATAAAATCAAGCACTTAGGCATGCAGACTGTTTTTACAAACATTTGTGAAAGAAAGGGCCGCTCTCAGGAGCTCAGTGAATTCCAGCGTGGAACTGTCATAGGATGCCACCTGTG
>CM040988.1:4791625-4803820 GCA_022985145.1 Pangasius djambal | reverse complement strand
AAATTTGAGTATTTTTCTATGTTATGTTCATGTTTATGTTCATAAACTTTTTATTTAATAAAATATGTTTTCATAGTTTGTGTTGTCCCTTATTATCAATGCAAAATGGTCACTAACTAAAGAGGATTTATGCTGATATTGCCCAAAAACCCTATTTTGTTCAGGCGTTTCCAAACTTTTGGAGGGCAGTGTATGTCAGAATGCTGTTAATAGACTACAGTTCACACAATCATCCCTCACAACAATCCCTGCTACTTTTCAGCACCTCGTTCTGTAACTGGATCCTGGACTTCCTCTCTGGGAGTCCACAGTGGGTTCAGGTTGGCAGCAAGACCTCCAAAACCATCACTCTCAGCACTGGTACCCCGAGGGATTTGTGCTCATCCCACTGCTGTTCACACTGTTGAACCATGACTGCACTGTCAGATCCAGTTCAAATCATATCATTAAGTTTGCTGAAGACACCACAGTGGTAGGCCTCATCAGTGACAGTGATAACACATCATAGACCAATGTGGTGGAATGGCTCATGGTCTGATGTAAGAACAAAAATGTGTCTCTGAATGTTGACAAAACTAAAGGCGAGTGCTTGCATAACTGTCTGTTTTGGGAATTGCCAACATCTGAACACCAATATCTGACCACATTATCTGTGTGCCTCTACCTTCTGTTCTACACACGCTGTATCTACAAGGCCTCTAGAATAGTAAAAGTTCCCTCCTACTCTTCCCACAAACTATTTGCCCCTCTTCCATCTGGCAGAAAGCAACATTTGCTCAAGGAACGCCAGGCTGTGTAACAGCTTCTACCGGAGGCTGTCAGACTTCTGAATACCATGCTGCCCCCTCCACATGTATTATGCTGGATACTACTCCCTAACACCCTTTCCCACTGCAAGAACCACTGTTTACGACTTATTGTTTACAACACACTTATAAACACTGACTACATTACTGCACTGCCACTTTAAATTTCATTTCAAGTTAACAGCTGTGGACCTTGAGAGTGTATATTTTAATGCCAGAGTCTTTTCTGTAATGTTAAATAGTTTGTGATTTGGCCTATTTATGCCAAACACCCCCTCCCCATAACAAAAAGGGGTACTCACACCTTTTTTTACAATTACCTTTCCCTGCATGCTTTTCTGTTATTACAGCACTATTGTTATTTCATCTCACTGTGTACTGGACATTGTATATGGTTGTGGTGACAAAGATCTACTTGAATTGACTTTTCTTGATTTCACAGTGCGTGCCTTGATCTCCCCTTGTGCTGAAGACCCTTCAAACCCTGCTTACAAGCCTATGTGGATTTAAGGAGCATTGGCAGACTCCTTTGATTCCAAAATACAGAGAAAAAAATGTTTTTTTTCCCCACTCTGTTTGGGTTACACCAATTTGTCATTTGGTTTGTTTGGAACCCTGGTGATGTCTCATTGTCTCAAGGACAAAATACTCCACCCACACAGGCATATACTACTGTTTATTTAGATAATATAATAATTTATAGTAATGATTGGCAGTGGCATTTACAATATCTGAGAGCTGTTCTGAAGTGCGTCCCCAAATCGATGACAGCAGTGACACCCAAAACCAAATGGGGTGAGGCAATTCTTGGGGTTGGCTGGCTTTTATCGTAGGTTAGTTACTTAACCAGCTCATTGACTGCATAACTAATAGTGCCAGATCCTGTCCAGTGGATGGGGCCATGCAAGCTGGCTTTTTGCTGTGCAAAGCTGTGACTTTCATGTTCCTTTTGTTCAGGACTGGGCCCATTTTGTCCCAGGAGGTGGAGGGGGAGAAGCAACCAGGGCTGTACATCAGACTAAAGTTCTTAGCAAGGGAGAGTAAGTACAGCACAATCAAGAAAGAGTGTTTGGCCATAATGTAGGTGGTCCTCATCCTCCGATACTACCTCCTAGGGAGCCCTTTTATGGCTCCATTTTACTTATACTCTCACAGTTTACTTTATTAGAAAGACCTGTACACCTGCTCATGTGTGCTGTTTTTCAATCAGCCAATCTTGTGGCAGAAGCACAATGCATAAAATTATGCAGATACAGGTCAAAAGCTTCAGATAATGTCCACATCAAATATCAGAATGGAGAAAAAAAAAATGGAGTGATCTCTGTGACTTTAACCATGGCATAGTTGTTGGTGCCAGATGGACTGGTTGGAGCATTTAAAAAAAAAAAGGATTTTCACACACAATAGTATCTAGAGTGAATTGTGCAAAAAATAAAAACATTGCATGGGCGACAATGCTGTGGGTAGGAACACCTTGTTTACAGGAGTGGAGCCTGGGGCTGGTTACATAAACATAGCCATTATCTTAAGACTGCATACAGACCTTGCTAATGGGCTTAATCTTTTCTTCAATAGATTTGATGTGAAGCCTCAAATGCACCCCTCCTATAGCTTCACTGCACATTCGCCAGTCCATCCCCCTCACGAAGTGGCCACTACGCCAGATTGCTCTGGAACCATCACCATCTCGGAGGATCAAGTAAGAAGGGAATTGAGCAGGCTTAGCCCCACAAAGGCTGCGGGCCCTGAAGGAATCAGCCCAGGAATACTGAAAGCCTGTGCCCAGCAACTTTGAGGTGTGCTACAATACATCTTTAACCTGAGCCTACAGCTGGAGAGGGTCCCGTTACTATGGAAAACATCTTGCTTAGTGCCGGTACCAAAAGTAGCACGGCCCTGTGTCCCCAATGACTACAGGCCTGTAGCGCTGACCTCTTGCCTAATGAAAGTTTTCGAGAGACTGATCCTCAGATCCATTCGGCCCATTGTCAAACCCTTCCTGGATCCGTTACAATTTGCCTACCAGCCTCAACTCGGAGTGGATGATGCCATTGTCCACCTGCTCCATCGAACCTATACTCACCTAGAGAAACCTGGAGCTCTGTGAGGTTTATGTTCTTTGACTTCTCTAGCGCCTTTAACACCATCAGGCCCACCCTACTGGAGGAGAAGTTGAAGAACATGCAGGTGTACACTCCTCTGGTCTCTTGGATTATGGACTACCTCACTGGCTGCCCCCAGTACGTCCGCATACAGAACCGTGTGTCCGACACTGTGATCTGCAGCACTGGTGCTCCTCAGGGGACAATTCTTTCTCCCTTCCTCTTTACCCTGTATACATCTGATTTTAGTTACAACTCTGAATCCTGCCACCTTCAGAAGTTCTCTGATGACTCTGTGGTTGTTGGATGTATTCAAGGTGGAGACACCGCAGAATATCAGATGGTAGACAACTTTGTTACCTGGTGTGAGCTCAATCACCTACAGCTCAATGTCAGGAAAACAAAGGAACTTGTGGTGGACTTTAGAAAATCCAGGACCCCCGTCACTCCACGGTGAGGAAGTTGAGATTGTTGCGGATTACAAATACCTGGGAGTCCATATAGACAACAAACTGGACTGGACATCAAACTCAACAGCACTATTCAAGAAAGGCCAGAGCAGGCTGTATTTTCTGAGGAGGCTCACGTCTTTCAATGTCTGCAACACCATGCTGCAGATGTTCTATGAGTCTGTGGTGTCTAGTGTCATCTTCTATGCAGTGGTCTGTTGGGGAAGTAGCATGAAGGTGGCAGACAGAAATAAACTGGACAAACTAATCAGGAGGGCTGGCTCTGTACTTGGCATAGAGCTGGACCCTGTTCACGTTGTGGCTGAGAGGAGGATGTTGTCAAAACTCCACGCAAGCCTGGACAACCCTTCTCACCCACTACACTGTGTGCTGGTCGACCAGAGGAGCACTTTCAGGCAGGGACTGATCACTGCCAAGTGTTCCACTGATCGCTTCAGAAGATCCTTTATCGCTGTGGCCATAAGCTGTACAACTCCTCTCTATAAGTGCTGGGACTTTCATGTGTAACGCATATGCAATACATGTTCAATTCATGTGCAATAAGGGACTTTCATGTGCAATACAAATTTATTATTATTACTGCCTATTTATTAATACTTAGATTAGTGTGCAATATATACTACATACCCGACTGTACTTAATTACCGTTACCACACTGGACTTATCATTCTCAACATTTACATCATTATGGGTATGTTTCATTACGCATTTTAATTTATTGATCAACTTTTTTATATACTGTATAGGTATAAATTTATTTTATTTTCTTTTCTTCTTTCTTTCTTTCTTCTTGACAGCAATTGTAACATGGCAAAGCAAATTCCCCCTGGGATTAATAAAGTTCTTTGAATCTTGAATTAGTCTGACCACCTAAAGTCACCAGGGAAAGACTGCTGCATAAAATAAGCTCATGGTTGGCTTTAGTAAGACAGCCTAATTCGCATTGCTTTGTGGGAAAAATAAGACACTGAACAACTTTAAACAAAATGGCCGACAGTGGGCTTGCGTCACAGTTTTCCTTCACTGAAAACATTTGCATATTAGAAGAATACAATGCTGCCAAATCTATTTTAATGAACAAATGTACTGATTACGATGCAAATAATAAAAAAAACATAAGGCTTGGACCACAATAAAGGAGAAAGTTAATTGTGTCAATCTGTCAGACGCATGAAAGATGTGCAGAAACATTTAAAAAACATGGTGCAAGAGACAAAGAAGGAGATATTCAAGCGAAAAATCCAGCAATTGAAGGAGGACCGACATTGCTTCACAGCCGTCACATCAGCTCCACTTGGACAGTCTTGTGAGTAGTAATGTTTTTGCTATTGTTTCTGTCATTAAGTGTTCGGTAGCTCAGGAAGTGATTCATAATTTTTTGCCTCTGTTTTAAATACTATTCCTCTGTTCTGGATTGAGTACCACATCTTATCTTTTAGCAGATAGCTAGGTAACATTCTCCTCTCTCTTGATAACATTAGTCAATAAAGATGACAGTGACAAACCAGAACCAAACAGCGCGAAGTGAAGGTAAAGCTCATGCTTACAATCTTACAACTATGAGTCATAACTCACTAAGTTAGTTAAGTAGCATGTAGTGGCAACAGCATCCTGGCAGATACATTTTTACAACAGAGTTCCTGTCACTCCCTAAAGTTGCTAACTACTACTTTTTTTTTTTTTTAAAGAAAATGATTTGGACAGCACCCAAGTGGCACCTGTGGGAAATGGCTCGGACACTGAGGCACAGAAAGATACTCTAAGCAAGATAACCATGAACCTTATACTGGAAAAACAATATGAAGTATTGGAATTAGAAATACAAAAACTGGACTTAGATAAAGCTAAGCTAAAGTTGGAGCCAATGAACCTTGGACATGAACTGTAGATATCATTAAACATTATCCAAGAGTTATTTAATCAATTATTTGTATTTAATAATTTCTGAGATTTTCCTGTTGACTTTTCTTTAGTTTAGTTAGTTAAATTAAAGCAATGTTTACTATAGGTTTACACAGCATCTCAATGAATTTAGTTGTATTTAAGTGATTTGAAGAATTAAATAGTATTTCAATTGTTTTTACTGATCCTCTGCATCACATTTTTGTAAATATTGGTTTGATGAATAAATTATATGTCAAGTACATTTCAAAATAGTCATTCTTTCACTTTTCTCAGTCAAATGGAGAATATTTTCTACAATTTGTTAAATATAATACCCAGATCCATCTTCGTCTCCTGCCTCAGAGATCTCCAAAGCTGTTTCTGCAAGCTTTTGGTCTTCCTCCAGGTCTGCAAGTGCAAGATCTCTATTGAAAGGAAAATGATGTTTAACTCGTATCATTTAAAATAAAATACTTGGGGAAAATGTGTTTTGGAGTCCACTGTTTTGGAGTCCAATGTTTTGGACTCCAAAACACCTTTCGATAACATTCCTTGTTTTAGCATGGGCTGTGTTGTATTGAGTCTGAGGCACACTGACTGGGGGTGCGAAGCCAAGGTTTTAGTGGATAATCAGAGCCACCCAAAAGCATACCCTGCATTTGCCCTCTCTCAAATGCATCATAAATTTGGGAATTCACAAGAATTCACAGCAAGCGACACGGTTGAGCACTCTGAGTTTGGCATCACAAATTGCCAAAATAATGTGTTTCCATCGATGGCTCCTACTACTCGAGGAACCCGATGAATAATTCTTGATGCCTTAGACTTGTGTACCCCAATTAAGTCTCCAGCTGCATTTATAAAACATTCTGTGGCAAAGAAGCTTAGAGCTAGACATACTTGTAGCAGTGGAGGGATGTTAAAATTTCTTGAAGTCTCAGGATTGGAAATCTTAGTTTCTCCAGTGGTTCTTTTTCAGAAAGGACTTCAAGTGGGTTTGAATGGCCTTTGAAAACCCTTTCTCTTCTTATTGCCCATTCATAAAGCCAATGATTAAAGTTTGTCATAGAAAAAGTCAAATTCAGCAGGCGACCTTTGTGAATCTAGTGCAACAGAAAGTTAATTAGTTTCCATGGCAAAATAGAATATAAAGAAAAGTTAGCCAAGGGGTAATCAGTCTTAGTTTTTGGTCTTAAATTAGACCAATCTAAGATGTTATGCAACTGACTTAACTGACTAACTTGTAAGACTAATCTAAAACAGATTTATGCAACCGGCCCCTGATGTAGTCTCCTGGGGGCTTCCTCTCCAAGCAGATCTGCTATCCCAAGGAAAGATTTAGTACCCCCAACCAGGTCACATGTGCAGGGGCTTTGTGATCTAGCAGTCCTAAAAACATTCCTGAATGCAAGAGCGTCAAGTACACACTGCCCATCCCTGCTACAATGATGCAGACCATCTTGCAAGGCATTGCTTCCGGTTTACCTGACTCTATCACCTGTCATCTACTGACTACCTTGAAGACAGCAAGCATTATAATCAACCTGAAAAAGCAGACACTAGATACCACAGACCTCAGCAACTACCAACTTGTATCAATTCACTCCTTTCTTCCTAAAATTCTTGATCATGCTGTATACAATCAGGTATCTCACTATCTTACCCAGAATGAACTTCATCCTACCCAGTCTGCCTTCCAGAGAGAGACACATCAACTGTTCATCTTTGACAGATGAAAGAATCAAGGAGCTCCCTTGTCCAAACAGAGACAAGTCCACTGGTAGGGGGAGATCACTATGACCTGCTGGCAGGCTGGATGCCAAGAAGCCACTTCTACAAGAAGTGTCTAACATTCGACTCATCACTTACACGTGTAGTGCAGTTTTCCCCCTTTTTTATAAAAGATTTAAAGAAAACGCCCTGAGTTCTCTATCAACAAATTATTTAACCGTTAACCGGTATTACTCCTTTGGCTTCCCTATGTCTGTCTACCTATGAAGTAGCTCGTCCTTCATGACTAGCCGTTCCTTTTCATGTCTCAACAGCCCTATTTCTGGATTTTCTTTCAACTCCCGTGACCAATTCCCACTTTCTAGTGCTGAAATCACTGGGCCTAAAGCAACATCACCCCTCTGAGCTATAATCAACTCATCGCGTGATTTAGGCACCAACGACTGTGACTGCAGGTGAACAGGTAATGCAAATACATCAGGAATGCACTCCGGCGGAACGCCCAGTTGTTCAGCATATCTAGGTGAAACGTCAAAGGAATGGACTATTCCCACCTTCTGACATACGGATTTAACCCCTGCCTCAGATATACTTAGCCAATTCTCGTTCTGCTCCCCCCACCCACTCGGCGGGACAACAAGTCAGCATCAATATTGATCTTTCCTGGCCGATACTGGACGTCAAAATCATAAGCTGCAAGCGAAGCCAACCACCGATGGCCAGTTGCGTTTAATTTAGCAGTGGTCAAGACATAGGTCAGTGGGTTATTATCTGTGCGGACCGAAAACTTGGCCCCGTACAGGTAATCATGAAATTTATCCACGACTGCCCACTTCAATGCAAGAAACTCTAATTGATGGATAGGGTATCTCTGTTCAGCATTGCTTAGCTTCCTACTGGCGAAGGCAAACCCGAAGAATACTGTTGATATAATACAGCCCCAAATCCACTTAAGCTGGCATCCACATGTAGCACATATGGTTCACTTGGATCGGCAAATGCCAGTACTGGCACAGTAGTCAGACACTGAACAATCTGAGAAAATGCATCAGTGCACGATTGAGTCCATCTGTCACCAAATGGCTCAGACTCTTTCAGATAAATACCCGATTTCTTTGCCTCCACCTTTTTGTTTCACTGTCTAGGGCCATAACCCTTGGTTAGGTCCGTCAGAGGTTCTACGATCTTAGCATAGTCAGCTATAAACCAACGGTAATACCCACAGAATCCTAGAAAGGACTGCAAGGTCTTAAGGTCTACAGGTTGTGGCCAGGTGGTGACGGCCTTCACCTTATCTGGGTCAGTCGCAATGTGCCCTACATATTTCACCCTTGGTTGGCAAAATTGACATTTATCTGGCGACACTTTAAGGCCAACTTCTTTCAATCTATCTAAGACCCGAAGGAGCCTGTCCTCATGTTCTTCTAACGATTTACCAAAGACAACGAGATCGTCTAGAGAGACCAGAACCTGCAAGAGGTTCATGTCCCCCACAGCTTTCTCCATCAATCTTTGGAATGTCGCCGGTGCACCAGTAACACCTTGAGGCATTCTCTCAAATTGGTAGAACCCCAATGGACATATAAAAGCGTTTTTTTCCTTGTCCTCTGGAGCCATCTCGATTTGATAATAACCGCTCCGAAGATCTAAGACCGAAAACCACTTACTTCCAGCTAAACAATCCAATGCCTCATCCACACGAGGGGTAGTGTACTGATCAGGAATTGTGCGACTATTCAGCGTGCGATAGTCAATACACATCCTGACACTCCCATTCTTTTTACGTGCGATCACAATTGGAGAAGCATATGGGCTCCGAGATTCCTTTATTATCCCAGCCCTCAGAAGCTCCTGCAGATGTTTCCGTACATCGTCGATATCAGCTGGCGCTAACCGCCGAGACCGCTCGTGAAAGGGCCTGGAGTCTGTCATCCTAATGTGATGACTTACCCCCTTAGCGAGGCCAACATCCCACTCATGCAATGAAAAGACCCCTGTCCGCTCCGACAACTTCTGACGCAGTCTGTCTTTCCAAGACTCTGAGATAGGAGAGTCACTAAAGTTAATGAGGTTAAGGTCAAACTGCTCCATGGGTCCCTCGGCCTTAACCCGTGGGATCACCGAATCAATTGTATACAAACTCCCCACAATGGTCCCTTCAGTAACAGCTGTGTCTCTCTTCGATTCATTATGTATCATTACTGGGAAATGTTTAACGTCTATGCCCTTACTAGGCACCACCATGGATTGTAGCAACACCCCAACTGGCAGTGTCACAGATGGGGAAGTCTCCACCATCAGAACTTCATTTTCCACTGCTTGTTAGCTCCACTGTACAGATGACACAAGAATCTCCTCCTGCAGGTAAGATCAAAGAACCAGGACCTTGCCATATAACCCTACCCACATGCCCGTCGCCACTTTCATAGTCAAACTGGGTGGTACTCTGAGACACAGTTTTGCCATCAACCTCATAATCTCTAACTGAGATGTCCCAGGCCTGTGCAATATCCACCGCGGCCCTGTCATTGCATAACTGCACTAATCGCTTGAACAGATTGGCATTTGTGCCCAATATAACTGGGGTCTGGTCTGGACTGCACGGTCCCGGACAGATCAGAGCTAAAACCGAGATGGTATCCTTGGACCCAGTGACCTTCTCTGGAAACTCAAGATCCACCATCACATAGCCTAAGTAGGGGTAACTGGATTCGCTCAAACCCCAAATGGCCAACCCAGACACAGAATGGATTTGAAGGTCTGACAAATAATGTTGATACCACTCCTTAAAAATTATGGTAACCTGTGAACCACTATCCAGTAAGGCGTCACATGAATGACCATTGACTTTTATTGGTATCACTGAGGTTGGACCTATTAAGCCTTTGGGAAGCAATTTTGTTCCCTGTACTGTCGCTGCACTTCTTTTCACAATGCAATCAGCTGTCTCTGGACTAACCCCCTCCCTAGCCAACAAGTTCCTACCTTTTGCCCTCTGCAGAGACTGGATCAACCTTTGAATAACTTTAGGGGGATTTCCTGGATTTGTACGTTTGAACGAGAAGTGTCCATCCTCCCCACAACAGTAGCAATACTGCTCTTCAGACATCCCTTTGGGGTTGGAATTCTTAGCCGGCGTCTGCATGGGATTGGGTGCCTTGACCGGCAGAGCTGTCGCCGGAGTGCTCAGCGCTCGGGCTGTTGCTTTCTGCTGCAGCCTTCTTACGTGTTTATGTAGGCTTGCTACCTCAGGATTTACTCCTGCATCTGGCTGAGAAGAGTTCAAAGTAATTTCTTTACTTTCTACATTGGTACATTTAGTGGTGGCCATTGATGAAAGCATAGCTTTTAACTCTTTAATCTCCTCTCGCAGCATTTGGACATCATGCTGTTGCCTGTCAAAAAGTTTACCCACACTGATCTTGCTAACTGATGAGTTCAGTTTAACCCTGGAGGCCTCATACTCCTCTTCCATGCGAATTTCCCTTAAAAGTTCTAAAAAGTTTGGAGGATTTTCTTTCCAATCTCTTAGCTTGAGGTGGACTAACATCATCTCAGAGGCGACTTCTGTACTACTTTAGTCAGTGAAAGCTCTAGTCGTCTAAGAAAATCAGATAGTTTCTCATCTGGGAGTTGTTGTAGCATCCGAAAAGCAAAATACAATTCTTCCCCAGACTCAGCAGTGCCAAATGCACTTTCAACTGCCTCTAAGCACTTTTCCGGAGAGAGCTCTGTATCTGTGGCCCGCACGGCTTTCACTACAGTGAGTGCCGGGCCCCTCAGACTCTCCGTTATACGTCATCTCTTCTCTCTTTCAGAGCAATCACTTTCCTCTACCATGAGATGAGCCTGCTCAAGCCATTGTTCCAGGGATTCCTCACCCAGAGGAGTAGGTATGGCTCCAGAAAAAATTCTGAGACGTCGATAACTACTACTCTCGCCTGTGGTTCTTTCAATCTTTGCTAACAGGTCACCAGCTGCCCGAATAATAGCTTCTGGGGAGTTGTCAGTTGACCCAAGTAGGTTCTCATAACGGCCTCTGTCACCGAGCGACACTGTTTCTCTTGGCACTTCTGAGTGGGCCTCTACTGGAGTGTCTGTGGCCACAACCACAGGCCATGTACCCGTCCCATCTATCGGAACTATCTCAGGAGGGACTTGGCTGGTATCTATAGTCCCTCTGCACTCACACAACACAGTCAGACCACCTAGTTTACGATTGTACATCCTTCCTCGTACCCGTACGCGCCCTAAGCATTTAATGGTGTGAAGATATTCTTCGATTTGTGATCTCAATATCCTCAGACACAATCACCATCAACGCATGTTTTACATCGATCGCCTCACCACGACACCATCCCCTGAGCTCTTCTACTAGCTCAGGGTAGCACCCTTTAGAAACCATCTTTACGTACTCTAAATTTAAATTAATCGGACAAGGAATCAAAAACAATCAAACTAGGAAACCAAAGTATCCCAGCGGTGCCTCCATTTATGTAGCGCAGTTTTCCCCCTTTTTATAAAAGATTTAAAGAAAACGCCCTGAGTTCTCTATCAACAAATTATTTAGCCGTTAACCGGTATTACTCCTTTGGCTTCCCTATGTCTGTCTACCTACAATTTAAACTAACTAATGTGCTAATAAAAGAGTTATCTGACCCAAAAGTTCAACAAACATGGACTTCAACTCCAATAATTAACATTTAACAAAATATATTAAACAAACATTTCAACAAACACATACATCCACGTCAAATACTTCAATGTTCATCAGCAAATGATCGGCTTCGCAACTGCCGTTCCAAATATTTACCCAGGTTGCAACGTTTCGCGCGTTGGAGCCCAAATGAAGTCACTGTCCGTGGAAATGAAAATTAAACAAAAAATACCTCCAAGGGCGTTCAATCCTGGAGCAAGTCACAAAGTGGAAATATCACCATCCCTTACGAGAGCTGATGAGGTGAGGCACGGTGCCACTCAGGAGCAAGCGGATATCCTCCAGATCATATGTGTCAAACTCAGGCCCGCGGGCCAAATTTGGCCCGCAGTGTGATTATAATTGGCCCGCGAGATCATATCAAATGTGCATTAGAGCTGGCCCGCGGTATATACTGTGCCGCTAATACTACAAATCCCACAATGCTTTGCTAGTATTTTGGCGCGCAGTAAAACCCGGCAAGCGCTCCTTCCGTTCACAGTCAT
>CM040988.1:4753884-4778985 GCA_022985145.1 Pangasius djambal | reverse complement strand
GATAGGACGATGTCCTGAATGCCAGGATTTTGGGTCGGTAATGATATGGTGGATTTTTCAATCTGTGAGTGGGGAAAAAAACCAGCTCAGACACTGTTAGCACTCCGTCATCGTCGTCATCAGGCTTCAGGCTAAAGTATAATCAGGAGCATTCAGATCACCGCCATCATCATCGACAGCTTTGAAGTAAGCACTTGCTCTTTCTCCAGGTTGATTACGATCGTTTCTGTCATTTTCCTGCGCTAGCATCAAAGGCTCATGAAAGTTTCATTTCATCTGTCCGCATTGGTTTGATCGATTCGTTCTGTTTCTCTGATGTTGAAAGATTGTGCTTCTCTCGCTTCGCCTTTAGACTGATTCAGGTCTTGTAGGTGTGACAAGGACAAAGCAAAAATAACATCATCTTTGATTTCATAATGACTTAATGAATTTTAGCTCTGTATGTTACCTACTAGAACATCAGCTACTTTAAAAAATGCTAGCATGTGTCGCATGTACTGTATATTAGCTGTAGCTCAAGATTCTAACACTGAGAAGCTCCTGCGAGTGACATGTCAGATTATAAACATAATATCTGAATGTAATTACAATTAATTAATGCTACATTATCTGAAGTATAGAGAGGTCTTTGGTTTTTGTTTTTGCATGTTTACATGTGTTTTTTTAAAACTAAATAGTGATGTAGTGGTTTGAATCTTAAAAGAGGAAAAAATGTTATTGTAGTTCAGGGAATGCAGAATTCTTTCTGGTATACTCAGGAACTCAGGATTCTATATTCTGTAGACTGCTTTTATTTTCTTTTTGTTAGCAATAAAGTATAACATTATTACAGTCAGAGAATGACTTATGATGAATGATACACTTTATATGTTTTATGTGTATCTGTGTGTATATGGACATGCTGTAGTATATAATCTAAAACATTATCTCAGACAAAATCCATTCCATGTCTCTCTGACAAATTCACCATCATACATTTACTCCTAACGCCTGCACCAACGCCTGCACCAGCGCTGCAATATTTTACAATTGTTTGCTTTTCCTTTTCATTAAGCATACATTTTAATAAGCATTTTATATTGTAGAAATCGCTCCCAGCTAAATGACAGAAGGAAAGTTTAAAAACTCATTTCTAATTTGGCTCGTTTTGGCAAACTGTATGCAATTCCATGTCACAATTATTCATCTGCCAGACACTTCTATCCACTTCTATCCCCCCCCACAAATATAATATAGATATAATTAGACAGACTCACATACTCTCTAAGGTTCAATCAATTTTACATATCGATTTAAAAAAGTGCTTTGAAGGATAAAACAGGCTGCGTATTCATCTAGTTCATGTTCTTGTGGCTTTTAGATGGTAATTGGAGCCTTTGTGAAAGTTCCATCAGAACACAGTCTCAGCTTTCTAATCACTCGCTAATTACACAAACACTGCACGACCCGTCATCCTTTAATTATCTGAACCAGCTTTGACCTTCTTCAGGTCTACTTGTTAAAGAAAACCTCATCTGTGTGCTCGACACGCTGTTTCTGTAATGTTGTGACAACCTCTTAACCCTCGACAGGAAAACACGTTGAAGTCTGATTTCATGAATTAGTCCTGCAACTAAAAGAAAACTCATTTGTGCTCCAAACTTACTGAATATTCTGAGCTTTTTCCCTTCAAGCTGATTTTCATAAAATACTTGAATTCTATCTCAATAAAGAGAAGATGCACTAACCAGACGCAGTAACGACAGCTCGGCATGTTTCAGCAGTAGAGCTACGGGTTCTGAGGAACGCGAGCAGCGCTCAGGGCATCTCTTTACTCCAGTATATGAGCAGTATAAAGCTGCACACGGAAGTGCAGAAAAGTCAGAAAGAGACTAAAGGGAGGCGGAAAACTGTGGATCAGCAGACTTAACATTGCGATAGAGAGAAGAGTTATTTTTCCTTTCGAATTTTGTACATTTGTAGAGTTATAGTCTAGGACTGAAATGGAATTCATTGGGATTTTATGTTATGAAGCTACACAAAATACCTCATTATATTGAACTGGTGGAAAAGAAAAATCTAAATAGCCTACAAAATTATTTCAAAATAAAAAATGAAGTCACTGTGTTTCATGTCACTGTGAAACATTTCAATGAGTTGTTCTGGGATGAGACGTGGTTCTGGAGTCATACTGCTAGCTTGCTAATAAGGAATTAATTCATTAACACATTTTGTTAGTAGCTGAGTTTATGGCTCTGTGTTTATTACTCTATTTCACCCCCTAGTGGAATAACAGAGACTACTACACTAATTCAGGTCCACAAGACAATTGTAACTTAAAACACAGATTCTATATTCGTTTGTTGGCTCTGATTAGAGCCTTTATCATGCAGTCCTGGTCCTGTATGCCTGACATGCCTGGGGAAGAGTGTGTGGTTCTGGAACCAGCCTGGACTTTAATCTGGCATAATTAGTGAATATGATGGAAATTATAATTATTATTATTATTATTATTTGAAATCATACTATCAGGATACAAAAGAATTAAAGTTAGGAATACTGTTTCCTGAAGTTTGGATGGCAATTGTTCACCATGTTGTGTGTTTTGTTTTCTCCTCTTCCTGCCGCAGTATAACCTCTGTAACTCCCGTACGTGCGGTTTTTAACAATATCCTTTCTTGCACTCGGCACTTTTTTGACGAAACAACTCGCTTCTTATTCTTTTATTCTTCATATTCTGGAAACATTTGACAGTAAAGCAAACTTGAACTGGAACTTGAATTTTCTTTAAGGCGGAGTGACTTGTCTTCAGTTTTGAGGCAGATAAAAAAGTTTCAGTCAGTAGACAAAATAAATGGCGTATTTTAGAAAAAAAAAAGAAAAAAAAAAGAACATTCCATACTGTGTGCTGTGTACATATGAAGTCAGTTCACTGCGTCGTTTTTAAGAAGAAGAAAGCAAACTTCAGTAAAAGCTTTAAGATCATATGAAATGTCCTTTTTTTTGGTGATTGATTGGCTGATTAAACACCAGATCCCAAGAAGTAGAAATAATAAACCACTTTCAGATGCAGGAGGTGTCTTGTCTGAACTCCAGTTCAAAGATTTGGACTTGAACACGATCACTGGTATCTCATCTGTGTATTTACATGATGAGCAGCGATCTGGGATTCTTCATTCAAACTATCTGTCTATCTGTCTGTCTATCTGTCTGTCTGTCTGTCTGTCTCTCTCTCTCATCCTGCAGGAGATACATTTAGCCAACTCTTATGAAGTCATGTCAGACAGCCGGTAGAGCTGTGTGTAATAAGACCAGCTGATGAAGTCCATGTGATTTGTGTATTTGTGTGTGTGTGTGTGTGTGTGTGTGTGTGTGTGTATGTGAGAGTCCTCCTAGACTTCTGTAAAGACATCTGCAGTAGCTCAAAGCAGATTTGTGAAGTCAGATGACTTTATTTGCTGGAAGCCACTGGTGTGGAGAATTTACTTTGAGTGAGGGTCTGTTTGTGTATGTCTGTGTGTGTGTGTGTGTGGGGGTGTGTGTGTGTGTGTGTGTGTGTGGATTAAGAGAGCATGCATAGCCATGTGATTTAAGACTCATTACATTTGAAACAGTTAAGCCTGTTAAATTATTACATTTAAGTAGCTCCAGTGTGTTATTACGTTTAAAAAGCTTTACTCGCTCAAACGCAAATGAAAATGAAGCTGTGAGAAAATTTTGACACGTTTCTTCAGTAAATAGTCGACATTCAGGTTAAACTGAGTTCAGTTTCCCCCCTTTTTTTTGTTGTTTACATCATTTTCCTGAAGAGCTTTAAAAGGTGAATCTGTTTCAGCTGCTAGATTTTATTGTGAGATTTGGACTGTGAGTGTGTTAAAGAGTCTCATGAATCTACTGGTCACTGTAAAGTAACTGCGCTATAAAGAAATAAAGGTTCTTCAAGGGTTCTTTGCATTCTTTACTCTTCACTTCCTAAAAAAAAAACGAATTCTCCTTGGAATTAAGTTTGGAATATTCACACACATGATAACCTGTTCTAAAAATATTACAGTGTTACTGTATTAATCTACTGTTTACACACACACACACACACACACACACACACACACACACACACACACACACACAGACACACAAACCCATGGTGAGTTTGTATTCTTATTAGGACATTTTGCAGGAGTTTGCATTTCTCTGTTGTGTTTGTTCCTCAGAAAGGATTCCAGAGATTAGGATCATCTCAGTTAGTCACTGTGTTGTTATAAGCAGTTATAAGCTGATATATAAGTGTTTGTGAGGCAATAAGGCACACTGAGGCAAAAATAAAATAATGGGAAATGTAGTTTAATCAGTGAGATAAGCATCTGATCATACACAGAGATTGACTGAGACAATCCTGAACTCTGGAATCTTTTCTCAAGAACAACCAGATAGTAGAGAAATGCAAACTTCTGCAGAAATAATCCTAATAAGAACACAAACTCAACACAAGGGTTTTATTTTTACTTGTGTGTGGGTGTGTGGGTGTGTGTGTGTGTGTATGTGTGTGCTGGCATGAACACACACAACCTCATTAATCCCCTTTACTCTGCTTGTGGACGTGATGAGTCTCACCAGAATATTGCTTTTGGTGGGAAAATTTACAAGCTTTTACATAATCCTCTATTCTCTCTCTCTCTCTCTCTCTCTCTCACCACTTTATCTCATTTTCTGTGTGTTTGTGCATGTGTATGTGTGTGTGTGTGTGTGTGTCTATATGTTCTGCAAAAAGGAATTTATGAGGGTCTGAGCCATACGCCAGCTGATGGGTGTCTGTGTGTGTGAATGTGTTAACATCGTCCAGCATTTGCATTTAACAGGCTTCATATGTAAGGTGTGTGTGTGTGTGTGTGTGTGTGTTTTGTCCGGTTTCTTCCTATTTTCCCCTCAGCTGCTGGTGGGTGTTCAGCCTGCAGTGTGCTAATAGCTTTCATATTTTATGTTCGATTTTTTCCTCTCTCTGTGTGTGTGTGTGTGTGTGTGTGTGTGTGTGTGTGTGTGTGTGTGTGTGGAGCACTGGTAGAAAGTCTCGGCTGTGTTCTGACCTCTGTTATTGTCTGTGCATTAGTGAGACAGACAGCCAGAGAAATCTGATATGATCACACACACACACACTCTACAAGTGGATGACAGGCAGCACTATCTAATATGATCCCACTAATTCCTACACTTCACTAAGAATCAATATCAACCCTGCCTTCCATCTGGCTCTCAGCAAACTGCCAACACACACACACACACACACACATACACACCTTACATATGATGCCTTTAATGCAAAGATCCTGTTCACTGTTAATGCATGTACACACACACACGTCAGCTGGTGTATGGCTAAGATCCTCATAAACTCCTATCTCTAGAACACACACACACACACACACACACACACACACACACACACACACACACACACACAGACGCATTATGGAGGCCAAACAGGAAATAATTATTTGAAATCTGGATATATAAATGTAAATCTGAACATATAGTTATATCTCTGAATATATAAATGTAATTTGGAATATTTATAAATACTGAATTATATATTGCATTTATATATTCAGGATTTATAAAAATACATTTGATTTACATTTATATATTCAGAGTTATAACTATATATATTCGGATTTCATATAATTATTTCCTGTTTGGCCCTTCATTATATATGGGGCCCGGAGCAGAAATTTGTCAGGGGGCCCACAGATCGTAGCAGTGCCCCTGTTCATTGCTCTTGGTTAATATTTTAGTGAACCTAATGATCTAATGATCTCAGCACAGCCTGTGTGAGAGTCTCAGACACAGCGCTAACAGGCACTCAGAGACGCCGGTGTGTCTCCGCAGATTTTTATGGCAGATTCAAGTACAGTGTGTTTTACTGGGATGAAAGATTAAGGCTCATTGTCATTCATTACACGTCATTTTAAGCCCTGCCCAGACGCTCTGAGTCTCTGGAGGTGAATGGAGTGTGGGTGGGTGAGTTTTGTGCAAAAAAAACAAGAAAACAGCTCAACAGTGTGCTATTTGTTTGTGCTGCCTGGACTCATGGCTTCTTCATATGGCGATTGGTAGAGCTCTCAAAGGGGCGGAACCTACTATTAAATGGTAATGAACATGATTGACAATAGAGGTTGGTTTGAGATGTTTTTTTTGTGTAAAACTCATCCACCTACACTCCATCATTGTCTTGCTGCGGTAACATTAACTCGCTGGGTTTATTACTAGCCTTTGATTATCTGGAGTGTCCCGTTTCTGTTAGAAAGCCCACTGAAAAAAAAGATATATTGAATATAGTCAGATTTATCAAGTATTTCCTATTATAAGATTACAATAAACCAAATATATGATTTTAAAAACTATTTCTAGACATTTTTTTACTTATTTCAAGCTTGAAATAGACTCATTCTGTTGGCATTTTTCTCAAAATGACCTGCCAATAAAAGAAAAACATTTAAAGCTTAAAGGCCAGTGTGTGTGCGGGCTTTCATTCCAGCTAAATTAGAGGCACTCTTGATAGTTGATTGGAGACGAAGGTGAACTGATGAAACAGGTGGAATCAGGTGTGACTCCTGCCAGGTTGGAAGGAAAGCCTGCACCCACACTGGCCCTCTGTGAATAAGACTGAAGACCCCTGATCTACACAGATGATGAATAATCTTAGATCTGATCTATAATGATCTCATAATAAGAAATATTAGCTAGATTTTCCCATAGTGAAGATATTTTCACTTGGCAGGGTCATTTTTTTTTCTGTGTGCATTCTGAGCTCAGGGATGTGGAGGTGATGAAGTGCTGGACGTTTTAGTGCAGGAAGAGAAAAAGAAGCAGATCTGATTTTATAAGATAGAGGAACTGTCATAAATGGATTTTATTTCATAAAGTTATCAATACTGATGATTGTGCCTTAAATAATTAAATTAAACAACAAATTCATCATCATCGCTTCTCCTGCTGTATGACATCCAGACAAAATGCATGCAATTTAATTATATAGATCACGTGGTGGTGGTTTTGTTTTAGTTTTAGCATGTTTCCTCACACCCCCCTGGGTGTGAATTCTTAACTACACCACTGTTATATCACATCACTCAGCCCCACACTGATGCGCTGAAATCATTTTCATTCTTTTGTAAAGTGTAAGTGTGGGGTCTGACATGAGGTAGGATACGGGTGCTGATTTTTTTGCCAGTAAAAACTCAAACTCAGCAGTCAGCAGTCCCAGTCAAATCACACGGGAAAAAAAACACAAAGCAGAGGATCAGGGCAAAAATCCAACATTACAGAAAAAAAAACAGTATTTTGCAGAACATGCAAAAAAAAATAAAAAATAGAGCTTAGAGAACGTACAGCAAAATGCAATGCTAGGAGAGCAAACTAGCTAATGTGTTTATAGTTTATATACAAGTCCCTGATTAGTGTGAAGTGTGTGATTACGGAGCAGAGCCAGGAGTCAGCGACAAATAAGAGGTATGCAAAGAGCACCATAAAATATGATATTGGGGTTGATATTACTGTATAATATACACAAAATATAATACACATACACGCCGGCTCCAAAGTTACAGCAATGCACAGAATTTAGTGTTTTTTTCTGCTCATTTTTAGATTTACAGAATTAACGGATTAAAAAAACATACAAATCATGTATGTTCAATGTGGTGAAGTTTTCTGTAAGGAGATGTTTATGTAACATTTACGGAAGGAGTCTCCAGTGTCAGCGCTTTGTAACAGTCAGAGGTAAAGCTGTAACTTTAGGTTTTCCGACATCTTCAGGACAGAGGAGTTTACGCTTCGTGGTTTCTCAGGAACATGACAAGCTGCATTTTTTTGGTCTGGAACGACTGTTTATAGCTGCTATAACATAAGTGACAACAGCGTTACTTTCATTAAATGTTACTTTAATTTGTAACTGTTGGTAAATTGCTGTGGTGTAAGAGGACTAAAACATTTGAGGATGTGCTGTTATAGGAAAACCATCAGCTTCAGGGTGATAACAGTAATTCCACTTCATCACACCACTGTGGTTTTGATTATTTTACTATCACAGCACCACGCACACTGTGTTTATTACTTGTGTATATATCAGTGTGAGACAACAGCTGAGTGTAACATCACCACATGTTAAATAATTTAGTCTGATATTTGGTTTGGTTTGGAGTTTAATACTCTGTATACATTACACTGCAATATCTCAAAAAGCAAAACCAACAGAAACAAACAATATAGGTTCTTATTTTTTATTGCTATTAGACATGGTTTAATTTGGGGAGAGAGAGAGAGAGAGAGAGAGAGAGAGAGAGAGAGAGATGAGAGTAAAAATGAAAACTAGACACTGATTTTGGTTCTTAAACTCATCTCTAATGATGCACTTGTTTAAGACTGTGAGCAGGATGGCGGTGTGATGACCAGCTGAAGAAATGGAGTTTCAAACTGTCATGCAAAGGCCACTTACCAGCTCTTCTGCTTTTGAGTGCAGCTGGGAAAGACCTCTGACCTGTACTTGTGTGTTCTCTCTCTTTGTGTGCTTAATTGCAGGAATGAGAGCAGGGCTGCTTCTCGCTTCTCCCTGTTCAACACAAGCCGTGCAATTACAGGTCACAACCTCAGAGTGTTTACTTGTTCTTTCTCTTCTTCTTTTTCACAGTGTCTCTCACTCGGTCTCTCACTCTCACTGTCATACATAATTCCCTCATTCCCAATCTTGCTGGCTGTGTTTTTCATCTGTGTGAGATCTCATCTGTTTTTCCCTCCATCTGGTTTTTCAGTTCTCCATTACTTTTGTCCAGCTTGATTCACCATCCTGTTAATTTTCCCTGGAAACTCAGTTGTCTATAACATGCCCGTGCTGATCACGCTATGGATGTGCATATGGTGTTTGAGTGTGTTTGTGTGTGTGTGTGTGTGTGTGTGTGTGAGTAGGCGGGCCAATCTCTAAGGTGAAATAGCCAGGTGAAAAAAGAGAAACTATAACAGTGTGATTGTGTCACTTGAGCTCTATTGAAACTGGAGAAAAAATAGGGTGCTGAGTTTTCGACTCTCTCCTGATGGTTTTAATGTGTTTCTGTAATGGTAGTTTAATGAAATGTGCTGTTCGTATTGGTTCATGATGGCTGAGGCTGATCATCTACATGTGAAAAGATCCTATAGGTTTCTGGTGGTGTTGAAAATCAGAAAACAGAAACCAATACTCTGAAACACCAAATCCAAAATATATTTGTGGACAACTTTTTCACCTCATTCCTAGAAATAATTCTTTATATTTTTGTTATGTAACTGTGCTAGCTCATCCAAGTTCAAAAACCGAATGTTAACCAATATACCCGAGTGTCCTACACAAAACCCTGACCTCAACCCCACTGAATAACTTTGGAGCACCGACTGTACCCCAGGCCTCCTGTGGGAACTTTCCAAAAGATTTGTTGTAATTTCAATCCTTGTTTTCTTCATTTAAAGTCCCATAAAACTTAGTTTGCAATGTATGTACACTTCTTTTTCTGCTGCACATTTGAGGGTCTGTAGCTGAAGCACAAGTGAAGATGACTGATATCTTGGCAAAAATCTACAGGACCCAGTCTAATTAATGTCGCAAGGAGGAGAACACACCAGGCCACTGTTCAAACTCACTAAACACTGTGTATGTTGCCAAGAAGCAACTGATGCGTGTAATTTGAACACAATGAAGTGAGACACAGGAAAGCAGTCAGGGAGGAGATGAGGAGAAGAACCGATGATTATCATGCAATATGCAACTGATAGAAACCTCCAGGTGAAGAGCAGGTGCTGGATTAATGTCATGAGATGATTGGTTACTGATCATATGCACTAGAATGCATCAGTTTCCTCACTATGAGAACATCTAAACCAGACGGGTTCTCCAGTTTAGTGTAGGTTCTCATGTTAAACCCAAATGAGCATTTAGACAGGATAATAACTAGCAGAACAAATATAATAACTGCAGCAAAATAAAAACTGGTTATGCTTCATGGAGACTCCTTTGAAAACCAATCCTTGAAGGGAACAGATGCTGAAGAAAAATTCAACCTTCTAGTACAGCAGGTGGTAATGTTTATTGTTTCAGCAGAATCATTTACAGTTCCCAATGTCACAGTGAGAACATCAATCTTAGCAGCTCTTGTAATAGCAACAGATGATTGGTTTCAAGTCTCAATTCTGAAGATCCCACTCTAACACCTGGCTCGGGTTGTGAAGGGCTCTGCGATTACTCCACCACATGAAGCAGTTACGCGTTAGAACAAGAGAACGTGCAGTGTATTGGTTCTCAGGGACTAGGACTGGGAATCACTGTCAGGTTTTACACTGTGTTAGATCTTCACGTCCGATTAATTTAATCCTGACCCTTGTGCTTTTTTTTTAACCTCCTAGTGAGTTGTGAGGTTAACAATTACAATTACAATTACAAAGCCATCTGCTGAACTCACAGGCAGTACTCAAGTCAGAATACGCTACACAAAAGTGAATCATTTTTCTGCATAATCTTCATTTCGTTCGCGTGATCCACCACTTAACAAGTTTTTTTCTCTAGAAAAACACTAGTGCAAGCAGGATTTCCAGTTTAGGCCACGCCCACTTAGGGTTCGAATCCAAATACAGGTGCACACACAGGTACAGGAACAGATAGAGTCATTACATTACGCCCCTACACCCCTACTAGACAGATCACCTGACTTGTACCGCATGTCTCATTACGTCAGGAATAAGCAGCATGATCTCGTAAAGTCGACTGATTTACTGCCAGTCCTGGAACAGCAGGATCAGACTTATCAGAACGGACATAGTGACGCCTCATTCACAAACAAACAGATCTGTGTGTGCGTATGTGTGTGAGTGTGTATGTCTAGCTGGGCTGTCTCGTTTGATAATGGCGTACAATTCTGTGTTTGTTGTGTGTGTGTGTGTGTGTGTGTGTGAGAGAGCTTGAGCTTAATGAGGCATTAATAATCATAAAACTTTTCATGGAGGGCTAATTTAATTTAATTCATGCTCTTTAGCTTATTTATTGGACAAGCTACAGGATTTAGTTGCATATCAGAGGCAATATTACACCCTGATCATCGAGCATTTAACAAGGGCAATAATAAATCTGGATCCTTAACTGTGCCTCGATGTCTCAAACACACACCCCTGTCACTGCTGAGCATCGAGCTAGCAGGTTTAACACAGCTACACTCGATCTTCCTTTTGTCTGGTACCAGTGCTTTTACTTTTTAAGGAAGGAATAATACACTTCAGCCTGTGCTGTTATAGGAAAATTATTCCTCTTATAACACAGCAATTTGCCAACAACTACAATTTTTTTATTCATCAAAGAACATGTCAGTTTTTTATCCCTTTAAAGTTACATTTAATGTTGAAGAACATTATTGAAACAAGTTCCTCTTCTCACTTACATTTAAGCAGCTATAAACAGTCATTCCTTCATCAGCTCTCTTTTTCTCTCTCTTTTTTCTCCCTCTTGAAGTTAATGCTTATTTAAAAAAACAATGCAACTTGTCATATTACTGAGAAACTGCAAAGCATAAACTCCTCTGTCCTGAAGATATTGGAAAACTCCCTCCATAAATGTTATATAAACATCTCCTTACAGAAAACTTCACCATGTCAAGATAGGCAGGGCAGGGCAGAGATGGGTAGGCCTGGGTGTTATGACAGGGCAGGGTGGAGTTGGGTGGGGAAACATGGGCCATGACAGGGCAGGGTAGGGATTGGCAGGACTGGGTGGGGAGTGGTTGGTCAGGGTGGAGAAGGGCGGTGCTAGGTGGAGACAGGTAGGTCAGAATGGGATGGACCAGGGGGACTGGCGAGGCAGGGTGGAGAAGGGTGGGGCAGGATGGAGATGAGCGAGGCAGGGTGGTACAGAGCAGGGATGGAGAATGTCCTGTTTAATGAGGGCTGAAATCTTTTTTCCACTTTAACATTGTCCACCTCACGCCTGGCAACACAAACACAGCAAATAAACATGAAGCCACTTTTACCCGAGCTCTGCATGAAGCGCTTCTGAGTGTCGAGAGCAATGTTTGAGCTGCTGGGCACAATTACCTGAACTGTTACACAGCCACAACAGCACTTAGCTTTAGCCACTGGTTATCCATCACAGCTGGTAAGTGAATCTCTACTGCATTATACACACTGCACTAGAGCTGAATATGAGGTTGTGGATCAAAACATCACACTTTTTCACATCTCAGCCTTATCCATGGATGAAAACTTCACACTTTTTCCACATCTCATCCTTATCAAGGGACTGACCTTCACATCTTACTCACTTGTTTCCTTCCACTTTTCCTGGTGAGGGTCACAGTGATGGAAATGAGGTTCCTCTACAGGGTTGCTGGAATTACTCTTGGTGATAGAGTTGAGGAGATGGACGATCTGGGAGAGCCTTGGAGTAAATCTGCTGTTTCTCCTGTTCGAGAGGAGTCAGGTGAGGTGGTTTGGGCATACGGACGCCCCCTGGTCGGCTCCTGATAGAGCTTTATCAGGCTCAGGACCTGCAGAAGAGATCATATCTCACAGTTGGCTTGGGCATCCTGCAAGAAGAGCTGGAATCTGTGGCTGGAGATAGAGAAGTCTAGACTGAACTTCTCAGCTTGTTGCCACCTTTCTACTTCAGCCAAGCCTTTCCCTTTAGGAGTTTATTCACATTTTCAAAATATACACAATAAAAGTGGATTGAACACTTAGTCTCTGCTATATTTAATTTGACATCTTGTGACTTACTTTCTACTGCTGTGGATAAATACACTAAAGATCTGCACTTCCCAGTTTATTTCAGTTTATTTCTCCGCTGTTCTTCAGTCTTTAATCTCACATGGATTCTGTGTATTTGTGTCCAAGAGCTTCAGCTAATCATGCAGACTGTCCTGTACTCATCCCAGGACTTCACATTTGGTCCAAATTCTTGAGTCCAGACTCAGGACTGACTCTGGGCTTGTTTGGGGTTTACATTAACAATTCCTTCCAAACGGTGGATCGACTGCGTAATTCACTTCACTTCTGTGCACACAGGTTTGTAAACTGGCATTAGGTTCATCTGTTTTTATTCTTTTCCTTTGGTACCAGTATTATTCAGCTATTCTGGATGCAGCAATACATGGAGCCAGACTCGTATAAGAAGATTTTTAGCTGCACAGGCTGATACAACGCTCTCTGTGCAAACTCTCACACCACAAATCTGAGCTGGGATCGGTTTTTGCACCGCGCCTGAGTTTGAAAACAGCTTTCACATTTCAGCAAACATACTTCTCAAAAATCAGAAGCCTAATTCAAATCTTTAAAATGCTGATCTGTAAATTAGACCCTGTGTCTAATTTACCTTTGATTTGTTCATATGTGATCTAAATTAAAATCCAGATTTCTGTAAAGCTGCTTATTGGTAAAAGGACTGTGCAAATTAAAAAAACAATCTGTCGGGTTTATATTCAGTACTCTGTAATGGGAAACTGAAATGACACCCTTGATATTATGTGTCTTTGCATAAACGTGGTTATTTTCCTGGGTTCTGATGTTAACTTCTGATGAAATCAGCTGCAGGTCTGATGCACTGTGTCAGAAGTTGTGAGTTGTGTCAGAAGGTGGGTCATGTCCTAACAGTGAGGTCAGAGTGCAGAGATTAAGCACCGCGTGCACTCCTGTCTTATTGATTTCAGCTGAAGTGATAAATGAGTCAAAACAACAACAGTGCATGAGGACAGCAGGGCAAGCAGACATACACACTCATACTCATCCATCCATCCATCCGTCTTCAACTACAGAGGAACAGCGCACA
Source organism: Pangasius djambal (assembly GCA_022985145.1). Classification (NCBI taxonomy): domain Eukaryota; kingdom Metazoa; phylum Chordata; class Actinopteri; order Siluriformes; family Pangasiidae; genus Pangasius; species Pangasius djambal. The sequence continues at coordinate 4,765,184 of CM040988.1, read as the reverse complement.
GATCGGTTACACAGAGACAGAGAGGGAGGGGGAGACAGAGAGAGAGAGAGAGAGAGAGAGAGAGAGACAGAGAGGGAGGGCAGGAGAGGCTGTTCCTCTTCTTTTAAGCCTTTACAGCTTCCATCCACCTCCTCGAGCTCGAGACTACCAGAGACGCTCGCTTGTTCTCTCTCTCTCTCTCTCTCTGCACGAGCGCCGCGATGCGCGATGGGTCAGGCGTGCGGACACGCGCTGCTCTGCCGTAGTCATCAGCACCAGCCGGCGTCTGAGATGTAAGTGTGCGTGTGTGTGTGTCTGTGTGTCAGAGAGAGAGTGTGTGGGTGTGGGTGTGTGTGAGACCGGCTCGCGCGGATTCCCCCCCACCCCTTCACCCCGTCTAGTCCGTTTCCACGGTCTGTTTTTTTGCTTGCCCTTGGGTTGTGCGCGTGCTCTGGCGCCGGTATGCCTCGCGGCGTTTGTGTGCCTCATCATCAGCTCGCGCCAAACTTGTTTATGTTTTTGTTAACGGCAGGAGTGCACGTGGTGATCTAACGGCGTTACGAGCTCGCGAACTGTGAGTCGGCAACTTCACTAGCCTCGTGTCTTTTGATGTTGCACGCGCGCGTCTCTCTCTCCCTCTCTCTCTCTGTGTGTGTGTGTGTGTGTGTGTGTGTGTGTGTGAGAGAGAGAGAGAGAGAGAGAGAGAGATATTCAGTCTGGTAGTTATTATTTAGGAGAGGTCTAACGCCCAAGGGCTGAAATCATCAAACATGATAAAATGCAAACCTGTTCTGTGTGTTTGATGTGTCTTCCAGGGTGTGTGTGTGTGTGTGTGTGTGTTTATTGAACTATTCAGTGATCACAGGTGATTCATCACTGCACCTCTTAATCTGACTGTTATGGCTGATATCATCATCGTGCACTGTAGATAAATACTTGATTGATACTGATTTAATAAAGAACTGATTCTGATCCGATACTGAACTGATTCTGATCTGATACTGAACTGATTCTGCTCTGATACTGAACTGATTCTGATCAGATACTGAACTGATTCTGCTCTGATACTGAACTGATTCTGATCTGATGCTGAACTGATTGACTCCGTAAGCTTCATGTGTGATTCTGGTGTGCTTCAAGACTATTTGTGAATCAAGATCGCGTCAGTCAACATCGCACTCATAAACATCACAGAAAAAAATGCAGTGGATTAGACTGGAAAATATGTCAAATCCGATCAGCACAGATCCAGTGTTTCAGGCCAGTATTACACATGCTATAGTGGTTTGTAGAGTGGTGCTTACTATAGTGGTGCTATAGTAAGTTTGTAACAAAAACAGGACAAATTTAAACCTAGATGGAGATCTAAGTATAGTATATGCATAAACAAACAAACAAACAAACAAACAAAAATTCAGAAAAAGTAATACAATAATACAGCAATACAATGCTAGTCAGTGCAAAAGTAAGAGTACTTTGTTTTACAAGAAAAATATATTTAGACAGTCAGAAATGAATAAACATTATTTATTATTATTATTATTATAAATAATGGAACAGGATCATCACTGAGGATGAGTCATTAGCATCATCATCGTTTCTGTCTCTGTCTCAGGTGTCTTTGCTCACATTCCCTGTTTTGCCCTCTGTGTCTGTTTATTTCATTTCACTGGGAGTCGTGTGATGATGCTCATGTGAAACACGACCTTCCTTCTGTCTCAGCATGTTATTAATTAAATACAATCAATCATACGGGATTAAATGCAATCACTCTAAATTACACTCAATCTCCCGAGACTCGCCACTCGTCCTCTCTCTGTGTTTTGTTCTGACATCTGCTGTTATATTTCATGATTATTTTCATAAAAACTATTATTCTCAGGATTTGGAACAGCACTCAGTAAATGAAATGTCTTATTATAATTATTAAAATGGATGTTTATTTCCTCTAGATTTCTGTTTCAGATGAGGGTGACACTCATCCAGATGCCTTCAGGATTTAGATGAATGTTGTTTTAGCTCATTAGCAAATAAAAAAAAAAAAAAGATTGCTTCCATCCACTGCTGTGTGGATGATCAATAAATTGACACTGATCAATAAATCATGTGAATAAGTAACTCAGAAACAAGGCGCTAATGATAAATAAATCAATTATAAAGCCTTCTCTGTTTAAAAGCCTTCCACTAGTCGTGCTCGTCCCAATGAGCTTAAGCAGTAAGTTAGTTACTGACAACCGAAGATCGAAAACCAGGTCACGGGGAAGAATTTCAAGGATTTCAAGGAGAATTGTAACTTTTCAAGCTTTACACACAGTAAAATGTCCTGGATGCAGCTGTCACATGTTGGAGAGGAGATGTGCTTCCGTTTAAGAGGAAGGTATTCAATATTCAATATTCAGTACGTTTAGAGGATCACAATGACTTCTAAGTAAAATGAATATCCTCAAACATCCGCTAATCCTGATCTGAATTATTTATTTATTATTGTAGTATGTTTTATTATTTCTGCAGTAACACCGGACCGTGTGCAACTTCTCTCAACATCATTCTTTATTCAGTGACCGAAGTCTTACACTCGAAGATAAACGAGACTGTCAGTTTGTGTGTAATTGCTTATATGAAACTGAATTAGCATAAAGTGGTTGTTAGCCTGTTAGCCTGCAACCAATCCGCCATAACGTCCACAATCTTACCTGTGATTATTGTTTGTGAAGCTTTCAGTAAACATGTGTGTAAATGTTTTCATGGTCAAACCGAACTAAAAATTCCTGTCAGATTTACAAACATTTCTGATTTTCTTGGTACTATCGTCCTCGTTACAGCTGGAATGAATGTAGCTGAAATTAACCTGTAATTAACAAATTAATGAGGCCCAGTGTGTGTGTGTGTGTGTGTGTGTGTGCGATTGCTTTTTTCAGAAATCAGGTTCCCATCAGGCTTTAGTTCATGTTCCTTTATACATGTAAGGTCAGCACAGGAGCTTATCAAAATAAAAAAAAAAACATTCTGAGACAGAAGCATGTCTGGATCAGCCTGATTTCTCACAACTTTCAAACTTTACTAAGATTTCGTTGCATATGAATGACATCGTAATAACACCAGGGGCTGTGTGAGGATCAGCTGGGTTCGCGTTGTGAAGTTGTGCAGTTGTGCAATACTGTTTCAATCAGTAACATCACTGAAGTAAAATAACATGCTGCTGCAGGTCTTTGTGAGATGTGTGTTATAATGAACAGCTTGTTGTTGTTGTTCCCCAGTACTGATGTGCCTGTTTGATTTTGTGTGTGTGTGTGTGTGTGTGTTTGTGTGTGATGATGCCCTGAAGCTCTCACTGTTTCATAAATGCAGTAGAGGTCAGTTCTCTGAGCCTGAGGGCATGATTACTCTCTCTCTCTCTCTCTCTCTCTCTCTCTCTCTCTCTCTCTCTCTCACTGAATGTGTAGTTGTGATCAGAAGGAGACAGGAAGCGGGGTACTGAAGGTGCTACAGCCCCGACTTTCAGGATTCATTTAACTGCAAATGCAGCTGCAACAGCTAACATAATATTATTATAACGATGAATAAAAATAGGCTAAAAAAACTTGAGAATTTTGAATATTTTTTGACTTTGCATGTCAGAGATAGTATTCCTCTTAAACCATAGTGTTTTTGCAAATGATTACAATTTCTTTTTATTTAAGCGACACATCTTGCTTTTTAATTGTTTAAAGTTTCATTTGACGAACAGAATGTCCACATGACAGCTTCAGTTTGTGCACGCTGCATTTTTTTTGTTTTCTTATTAACTTCAGGAGAAGCTGGTGAGGGAATGACTGTTTATAGCTGCTATAACAATTTGCTGATAAGCAACAAAGCATCGACACTTGAGACTCCTTCCATGTTCAATAAATGTCTCCGTACAGAAAACTTAAATGATTTTTTAAAGTCTGTTTATGTGGCGCATCCTCTGTAGAGGTCCCTGTGAAAGAGAATAAATAAAGGGTTGGGGTTAGGGATGGGGGTTAGGTCAAAGTAAATTGGGAGGGGAATTAATTGTAGAAAAAAGTAAGAAGTATTAATAAAAACTGATACTACACACTTTTATGATAAATTAGCTTAGAACTAATAGGACCACACATAGTGCCCACCATCTTTGTGAGAAGTGCTACCAAAAATAATTTTTTTTAACAAAGAAAGAAAATCAAAGTGCTCACCATGTAAGTGCTAGGGTTGGAGTTATGTTGGTGTTAGGGTTAGGGCTAGGGTTGTGGTTAGAGTTGGGGCTAGGGTTGAGGTTAGGGTTGGTGTTGGGGTTAGTGTTACATTTGGGGTTAGGGTTGAGGTTAGGGTTGGTGTTGGGGTTAGGGTTACATTTGGGGTTAGGGTTGAGGTTAGGGTTAGGGTTAGGGTTGGGGTTATGGTTAGGGTTAGGGTTGAGGTTAGGGTTAGGGTTAGGGTTGGGGTTGGGGTTAGGGTTGAGGTTAGGGATAAGGTTGGGGTTAGGGTTACATTTGGGGTTAGGGTTGAGGTTAGGGTTAGGGTTGGGGTTAGGGTTACATTTGGGGTTAGGGTTAGGGTTGAGGTTAGGGTTGGGGTTGGGGTTAGGGTTGAGGTTAGGGATAGGGTTGCGGTTAGGGTTGAGGTTAGGGATAGGGTTGGGGTTAGGGTTGAAATCTTTTCTTGCTAACCCAAGCCCCAACTATAATCTTAATCCTAACCCTAACCTATCTCTAACCCCACTCCCTATTTAACTTGACCCTAACCTAAACCTTAATTCAACCCTAACCCTAACCCCTTCCGATGCACCTTGACTCTAACCCTAACACTAACTCTAACCCTCTTCCCCTGTTACCCTAATCCTAACCTCTATTCTTAACCTCTAACCCCAACCCTAAAACCCTACCTCCACATTTACATGTACCCTAACCTTAAACCCAACCTTTAAGCCTAATTCCTAGCCTGTAACCTGAACCTCCAGCCAGATAATGGCTCATCGGAATGCTGAATAACCTAATGAGGATGATAACACAGCTTTCAACCACTGATCCCAGGATAGATCTAGTATAATAGAATGGGGTGTAGATTTCATTGGACTTTTACTTATTTATGATATTCATAAAGCTCTTAGATAATTATTTCCTTGGGTTAATTTAGTTCATTTTACCATTATTTTTTATTAATAATAGTTTTATTAGTTATTAGTATTATTAGTTATTGCTGGTATTAATTACTGTTTCCCCTTTTTATTCTTGGAGTTTTCCTCCCACATTTTTTACTTAACCTTGGTTATATGCTTGGTGTATTTTAGGTTTTGATTATTATTATTATTTATAGCATTGGGGTTGGGGTTAGGATTAGGGTTGGGGTTAAGATTAGGGTTGGGGTTAGCATTAGGGTTGGGGTTGGGGTTAGCATTAGGGTTGGGGTTAAGATTAGGGTTGGGGTTAGGGTTGGGGTTAGGATTAGGGTTAAATTTAGGGTTGTTTTTTTTACATGGACAAGAGAAAGATGAAAAGGAAAGATGGTTCATCAGGGTTTACCCTAACCTATAAAAAGAAGTATTAGAAGGAGAGTTGGGGATCAGGTTAGGGTTGGTGATGGGGCTAGGGATAGTTTTATGGTTGGGATTAGGGTTGGGGCTAGGGTTGAGGTTAGGCTTAGTTTTGGGGTTAGGGTTGAGGTTAGGGTTGGGGTTATGGTTGGGACTCTGGTTAGGGCTAGGGTTGAGGTTAGAGTTAATATTGGGGTTAGGGATAGGGTTGAGATTAAGGTTATGGTTCGGGTTATCGTTGTGGTTAGGGTTGGTGTTAGGGTTGGGGCTAGGGTTAGGGTTGAAGATAGGGTTATGGTTGGAGTTAGGGTTAGGGTTGAGTTTAGGGTTTAGGTTGGGGTTAGGGTTGAAGTTAGGGTTATGGTTGGGGAAAGGGTTGGGGTTAGGGTTGGAGTTACAGAGGATTACGGTTAGGGTTTGGGTTGAGGTTAGGGTTAGAGTTGGGGTCATGGTTGGGGTTAGGGTTAGGGTTGGGGCTAGCGTTGGGGTTATGGTTGGTGTTAGGGTTAGGTTTGTGGTTAGGGTTGGGGTTAGGGTTAAGGTTAGGGGGAAATTAAATCTTTTCTTGTCTGAGTATATATCCTTTAATGCACAGGCACTGATAATAACAATAATAAACAATAATAATAATCAAAACCTAAAATATACTAAGCATGTAACCAAGGTTAAGTAAAAAATGTGGGAGGAAAACTCGAAGAATAAAAGGGGAAAACAGTAACCAGCAACAACTTTAAAAAAATAATAGTAAAATGAACTAAATTAACCCAAGGAAATAATTATCTAAGAGCTTTATGAATATCATAAACGATAAATAACCTAACCCTAACCCCATTCTATTATACTAGATCTATTCTGGGATCAGGGGTTGAAAGCTGTGTTATCATCCTCATTAGGTTATTCAGCATTCTGATGAGCCATTATCTGGCTCGAGGTTCAGGTTACAGGCTAGGAATTAGTCTTAAAGGTTGGGTTTAAGGTTAGGGTACATATAAATGTGGAGGTAGGGTTTTAGGGTTGGGGTTGGAGGTTAAGAATAGAAGTAAGGATTAGTGTAACAGGGGGAGAGGGTTAGAGTGAGGGTTAGAGTCATAGTTCCTCAGAAAGGGTTAGGGTTAGGGTTGAATTAAGGTTAGGGTTAGGGTCAAGTTAAACAGGGAGTGGGGTTAGAGATAGGTTAGGATTAAGATTATGGTTGGGGTTAGCATTGGGGTTGGGGTTAGCATTGGGATTGGGGTTAGGATTAGGATTAGGTATGATGTTAGGATTAGGTTAGGGGAAAACCAAAACCTCATGTGTCAAGTGTATGCTCTTTAGTGCACAGGCTCACTTTATTCTATTCTAGAGTTAAAAGGAACAAGGCCATACCTGTTTTCTTGAACTATAAATACAAAAGTTTTTTGATCCCTGGGCAAAGGTGATCCTAAAACAGTACAAATTTTAAATCCTAAAATGGTGAATAAGTATAAGAAAGTATAAGAAAATATAAGGGTAATATAAGAGAACAAAAATAAAATCAATAAAGTTAAAATGAGAGAACTGAATAATAATACCCACTAAACTGCAAAGGAACAGTGAACTGGAAAGAGATCAGGAATCCACATAAAGAAAGTGAAAATAATAAAAAATAGTAAAAAAAGAAAGACAAAGTAGAAGCAGTATTTATTTTTTTCAAAAAAAGGGGGAAGGACAACATTATTTAAATAAAGAACCTAAGGGACCAGATAGGACATCCAGTTTTTTCCAAGTCAGATCCACACCCTATATCCAGTTGAGTAATCAAAGCACAGGATCCTGGGTGAAAGTTCTATTCAGATATATGCACACACACATGTCCACATACAGCTCACATTTACATGTCTATGTACACATCTCATGGGGCAGATTTGGGAGTTAAACTTACATCTTTGGAGCCAGGGTACCCATTCAAGTAGAAGAGAATGGAAACAAATGAGGGTCAAGATTAGGAAACGGGAAAGATTAGGGTTAGGGTAGGAGTGAGGGTTAGGGTTAGGGTTAGTGTAGTGGGTTAGCAGTTAGGGTTAGGGGTTAGGATTGGGGTTCAGGATGGGAGATTGAGGTTAGGGTAGGGAGGAGGAAAGGAAAGGGGTTAGAATTAGGGTTGAAGTGAAGGTTATGGTTAGAATTAAGGTTCAGGGTAGGAGGTTGAGGTTAGGGTTGGGGTGAAGGTTATGGTTATGGTTAGGGTTAAGATTAGGGTTCGGATTAGGGTTCGGGGTAGGAGGTTGAGGTTAGGGTTCGGAATGAGGTTTGGGAGTTGAGGTTCCAGTCAAAAGCGGATGCGGGATGAGGGTTGGGGTTGAGGTAAAAGCTGAGAAATTGTGTGGAGATAAAGCAAAACATCACAATATTGTGGGTTTATAAAACAAATTAACCAATTTATTTTACTGGATCAACCCATGGTATAGACCATCCCAGTGAAAGAAGTGCTGAAACCTAAAAGAAATGCTATAAGTACTGGTAAAAGTGCTAACAATTGAATCAAGTGAAAACTGCTAACAATCAAACCAAGTGCTATTTAAATATTTTTAAAAAAATGTTTACAAAGTGTGTATTTGTGAGTGCACAAATCCACCAAATTGTGTTAAATCATCAAACCAAATCAAAACAAAACGCTCCACTGAGACCTCCATTATACAATGGATTGTTCCAGTATAAAGTGCTATTTTTACTCACAATAAATGTGACAGAATGGGTATAAAGAAGAACAAGGAGAAAAAGGAGAAGAAGAAGAACAAGGCAAAGAAAAAGAGCAGAGGACAAAAGAAAAACAACAGGAGAAAGAAGAGAATACTGTTAAAAGAAGAATGGATAAACCCTATCTCCTCTCTCTATGGGTATCTCTGGCTCCAAGTCTCCAAGTCTAAGATGTTGTCCTAATATTGAAGCCATGAAGATGTTCTGTGTGCAGTTTACTTATCCAATATGCTTCTCTTCTTCCTCTCTCTTCCGTCCCATGCCCTATTGGCCTCCAAACCCGAGATCCTGAGATTCTGTTTCCTAACCATTGCAAAATGGCATATCAAATGTGTGTTGCGTGGTCTGTGTTGAATGGAGTATATGTGTTGTTTCAGCCTTTGTTCCAGACTGTATTCAGTTTCTCCAATATATCTCTTATGGCAGTGTGTGCAAGTGATCATGTAAATGATATTCATGGTTTTGAGGTTTGTTCTTTGTGGAACTAGGTGTCCCTTGTTTCCCATCTCCACTGACCTGAGCTGTTGATAATATAATAAAGATGTGTTGCTAATATAGGAGGAGTCACTCGTCGGTCCGATTTCAGACCGGCCCTGACCAGGAGATCCCGTAGATTTTTGTTTCGTCTATAAGCTGATATTGGTTTGAATGACTGAAGCGGTGTGTATATTTCTTGTGTTTTTTGGAATTGTTGTTTAAGCTTATTGTTAAGAATTTTGGATGTTTTCTGAAAAGGTTGTGACTATGGGGATGACATTCTTGGGTTCTGGCACCAATCGTGTTGGGTTATTCCTGAGATCATGTAGCGTGTCTCTTTTAATGGATCTCAAGAATCTCTTAGAATACCCTCGGGGTCTAAGGGCTTTGAATAAAGTTTGTGTTGCTTCATGGAAATGTTGATCGAATGAACAAATTCTATGAAATCGGATGATTTGTGATTTGATTACCCCTTTGAAGGTATGTCTAGGATGATAACTTGTTTTGAATAGTAGAGAGTGTGAATCAGTGGGTTCGAAAAAAAGACCTTAGTATGTAGTGTTTTGGAATTATTCTCCGTCGAGATGGCAAAAACTGTGGTGTCTAAAAAGTTAATGTTATCCGAATTAAGAGTTGCTTTGACTTTAATGTGTTTATGGTGGGAATTGGCCAAATTCAAAAAGGTGTCAAAATGTTCCCTGTCATGGTGCCAGACTCCAAAGATGTCGTCCAGATATCGATAATACACTGCGGGTAAGTGGGGACACTTTGGAAACAATGCTTCTTCCCCCTCTGACATATAAATATTCGTGTAGGCTGGAGCGAATTTCTTCCCCATAGCAGTTCCTTGAACCTGTAAGTATAATTGAGAGTTGAATTCAAAGTCATTCTGGGTTACATTTATTTTCAACAGCTGAAGAAGTTCTGCATCTGGCCGGTTTGAATCTGGATACCTGTTAAAACATTTCGTTATTGCTTGCAATCCTGCCTCTGTACTGATATTTGTGTAAAGGCTTTCCACATCAGTAGTGAATAGGAAGGCAAAGTCTAGAATTGTCATGTTCTTGATTTTGTTTATGAAGTCACATGTATCTTTTAGGTAACTGGGGTGAAGTTGTGAGACAGGATTGAGCAAATAATCAATGTATTGTGCCACATTTTAGGTCTCACTCCCACAATCCGATACAATCGGGCGTCCCTGTGGGACCTCGGAAGGGACTGTCCACGCTTGTGTGTCTTTATGAAATTTGGGCAATACATAAAATTTCTGCTGCCTTGGTGGGTTTGGACCAATAAGATAATTAAACTGTCTAGTGTTAATGAAGCCTTTCTGTTTTAAGTCATGTAAGATGGATATTACCAATGATTGTGTTTCCTATTGTAATGAGTGTGGAAGTAGAGTGTAATGATTGGTATTGATTAATTGTCTGTTTGCTTCTAGTAAGTATTGCTGTTTGTCCATTATGACGATCGCAGAGCCTTTATCTGCCAGTTTAATTATTATATCTTTGTTGGTTTGTAATTCTTTGAGTGCTCTGCGTTCTGTGACGGTTCAATTATCTGCTTGATTGTTGGAAAAGTCTGAAAGAGAATTGATAATCCTCCTGTTCTTTTTAATCAACTGTTTAATAGGTAAACTGGTCTGTTCGGTGCTCGGTTCCCATCTGGATTTTTCTGTGAACTGTAAATGTTCTTTACATTTTGTGTATTGGAAGTGGTCTAAAATTTTAAGTTGTCTATTGTAAGCGTGGACATCCCTCCCCAACTCCTCCAAGTCTGTACTGCATGGCGTCGTGATGAAGGTGAGACCCTTGCTGAGTAACTCCTCCTGCGGACCTGTGAGACGAAAAGTTTTGAATAGGTTAACGATGTTGGTGTGCTTTTTATTGTCTTTTTTATTGCACTTCACCATTCCTAAAAGTTTAACTGATCCAAACAGTATGTAAACATTTGTGAAGCCGTTTCCGTGGTCCAGTGGATCGGGTCCCTCAGGTTCACCTTGAATCTAAGTGGGTGAAGTTCCTGCAATGGATTACCATGTGCCAATATATGAGTGTTCAGTTTTGTTAGATTTTGTTGTTGTCGTTTGGGTAGGATATCTGAGTAGTTTAATAACGGGGTGTAGATCGTGGCATTGGGAAAAACCACTGCAGCAATTCTCCACAACTCTTGCAACTGTTTTTTTGTTGTACTTTCGAATGTTTGTACTCTATTATTAATTCTTAATGATAGGATGACTTTTTGAGTATTTGGGTTAGGGGTTAATTTTTGTAGCACCTTGGCTATATGTAAAAAGTTGGCTCCAGGGTAACTATCCACCTGAATATTTTCATCACTAAAATAGGGAATTCTGGACAGGTTGGAGTCCCCTATAAACAAAACTGGTTTCTTTACTTCCAGTGTCCAATCTGCAATCTTTCTAGTGGTGTTAGGATGTCTAGTAGGAACCCAATAGTTCCTCTCTTCACAGGTTTTTATTTGGGGCTCCACCCTGTCTGGATGTTCCACATGAAGAGGAGTCAACGAGAAGGAGGAAGCGGAACGGGAGGATTCAGATCGGGCTTTTCTCAAGGACATGGTCTTCTTTTCTGTAGACCCA
>CM040988.1:4734518-4753784 GCA_022985145.1 Pangasius djambal | reverse complement strand
ATGTGTATTCCGTGAACGTTTCTGAATGGTGTGTATGTGTTGTTTTAACCTTTCTTCAATGTTATATCTGGTCTCTCCAATATACCTTTTCCTGCAATGCTTACATGTAATCATGTAAATTACATTTCTGGTTTTGGAGGTTATCGATTGTGAAATTGAATGACTATTGTTGCCCTTCCACAGGAACCTTAGCTGTTTAAAATGTGTTGTCCCTACAGAAGAAGCTGCTCCTCGGCCAGATGTGAGCCTAGACCTAGCCAGGAGATCTTTAATGTTTTTGCTTTTTCGATAAGCCAAAATGACCCAGTATTGTTTGAGTGGTGTGTTTATTTGTTGCATTTTCTGAAATTGCTGTTTTAACTGACTGTTGAATGTCCTGGATTTTTCTGAAAATGTTGTGATTATTGGGATGACATCTTTAGGCTCTGCCGTCAATCATGTCTGGTTGTTATTTAGGTTGCGCTATGTGTCTGCTTTAATGGATCTTAAAAACCTCTTTGAATAACCTCTTGACCTGAGGGCTTTAAACAGAGTCTGCGGTGCTTCTTCGAAATTAATATCAAATGAGCAAATTCTGTGGAAATGAATTATTTGTGATTTAACCAAACCTTTGAAAGTGTGTCTGGGATGATAGCTCAATTTATGCAGTAATGCATGTGAATCTGTGGGTTTAAAGAAGACCTTAGTATGTAGTGTTTTATGGTTACTCTCTATTGGAATAGAGAATACTGTAGTGTCCAAGAAATCAATTTTATCTTGATTAATGGTTGCTTTCACTTTGATATGTGTGTGATGTGAATTGGCCAAGCTTAAGAAAGTTTTAAAGTGCTGTTTGTCATGATGTCAGACCCCAAAGATGTCATCCAAATACCTATAATACACCGCAGGTAGGTGAGAGCACTTTTGAAATAGTGTTTCTTCCCACTCCGCCATGTATATATTGGCATATGCTGGAGCAAATTTCTTTCCCATCACTGTTCCTTGAACCTACAAATACATTTGGGAATCAAATTCAAAGTCATTCCTGGTCAAGTTTATTTCTAATAGTTGTAAAAGTTCAACATCTGGTCGGTTCAGGTCCGGATACCTGTTGAAACACTGTGCCACTGCTCGCAATCCTGCCTCTGTATTGATATTTGTGTATAGGCTTTCAACATCAGTGGTGAACAGGAAAGCCAAATGTGGAAAGGTTCTGTTCCTAATTTTGTCTATGAAATCATACGTATCTTTTAAATAGCTGGTATGAATTTGTGAGACAGGATTGAGAAAATGGTCAATGTATTGGGCCACATTGTAGGTAAAATCTATGGTGTCTTGGGGGATTTGGGCCAATGTGATAATTGTTTTTTGTTTATGTAACCCTTCTGTTTTAGATTCTGTAATATGGATATTACTTGGGACTGTGTTTCCTGTTATAATGAATGCGGGAGTGGAGTGTAATGACTAGTATTTTTAAGTTGTCTGTGAGCTTCTAATAGATATTGTTGTTTGTCCATAATGACAATTGCAGAGCCCTTATCTGCTGATTTAAAAACAATATCTTTGTTGGTTTGTAATTCTTTAAGGGCTCTGCGTTCCGCAGGGGTTAAATTATCCAACTGGGTTTTGAGAGAATGTGAAAGATGATTGATGGTTTTTATATTATGTTGAATCAGTTGATTGATGGGTGAACTAATTTGCTCTATTGTGGGCTCCCACTTGTCAGTGAACTGTAGATGTTCTGTTAATGTTGTGTAGGGAAAATAGTCTAAAATTCTAAGTTGTCTATTATTGGCATGGACATCCTCCCTCAGTTCCCCCATGGTGGTACCCTGTGGTGTTGGAACAAAGGTGAGACCCTTACTGAGCAGCTTCTCCTGTGGACCTGTAAGAAGAAATGTCTTGGATAAGTTAATAATATTGGTGTGCTTTCTTGTTTCTTTCTTATTGCACTTTACCAGCCCTAAAAGTTTAACTGGTCCAGCCAATATTTGACCATTTGTAATGCAGTTTCTCTGGTCCAGTGGACGGCGTCCCTGGGATCCATCTTAAATCTGAGTGGATGAAGTTCCTGTAGTGGGTTTCCGTGTGACAATATGTAGGCGTTTAATTTTTTAAGGTTTTCTTGCTGGTGTTTGGGTAGAAGAGTTTAGTAAGGGGGTGTAGAGCCACCCTCCACAGTTGTTGTAACTGTTTTTTGGTTGTGCTTTTGAAGATTTGCTCCTTATTATTAATCCCTAAAGATAAAATGACCTTCTGAGTAGCTTGGTTAGGGGTTAACTTTTGTAGTACTTTTGCTATATGCAAAAAGTTTGCCCCTAGATAACTGTCAACCTGAATCTCTGTGCCATTGAAATATGGGATCCTAGATAGATTGAACGGGATAGGTTTTTTAACTTCTAATGTCCAATCCATGATTTTCCTATTGGTGTTAGGATGTCTAGTTGGAACTTGGTAAGTGGATGTATCCTTATTGTTCCTAGGAGACTCCAAACCACCCATACTTTTTCTATCAAGAGGAGTCAAGGAGAAGGAAGGGTGAGAAAGGGAGGACTCAGACCGGGCTTTTCTTATGGAAACAATGCTCCTTCCCGTAGGCCCATTCATCACCTCCTCCCTCTCCTCTCCTGTCACCTCCTGCATCGAACCCTATGGTCAGGGTTGGGGTTAGGGTTGAGTTTAGGCTGGGGTTAGGGTTAGGGTTGGGGTTAGGGTTAGGGTTAGGGCTAGGGTTGGGGCTAGGGCTGGGGTTATGGTTGAGGTTAGGGTTGGGGTTATGGTTGAGATTAGAGTTGGGGTTATGGTTGTGGTTAGGGTTGGGGCTAGGGTTAGGGTTGAGGTTAGGGTTGGGGTTATTGTTGGGTTTAGGGTTGGGGTTAGGGTTATGGTATTATGGAATACGATAACCTATTAGAAACATTACATTAGTATTAACGTAAACCTGCTACAATCATAAATTTTCAGTAAATATTCAGAGCCATACTGTTAACGCACCTCCCACATCCCTGCATACTCACATCCTCATGATTTTACCTGCAAAACAACAAATCCAGAAGGAAAAAAAGAACAAAATTGAAAACTGTTCAATTAGTTTTGTGAACAGTAATGTTCAGATAATGTTACAGATCTTTGAAAGCGATGATTAGTGACTCAGATGATTTTTTAGCAGTTTTAAAATGCTGGAGGTCACCCTGACAATGTCAGATGCTGGTTTTAAAGTGCAGAAAAGAAATTGAGGAAAATTTCATCGGCATACTCTAGAATGTCAGTATGTCAGTGCAGCAATCTGGACCGCTACCAGAAATTTTGGCACCTCACATTAGAAAACAATGAAAACAAAAGTTTAACTAAACATCATGTGATTCTGACCTGTTTTCTAATTGGTCAGATTTTAGCATTTCAGAAATCAACATGCTTTAAAAAGTGATTCAGACTTGATTGTCACACATTTATTTACAGTTTAGAACATGGATGGATGAAAAAACAGATAAACAGGAAATATTTTTGCTCAGCATGTGACTCAAAGCTATTTTATTTTATCAGTTTTGAAGTTGGCAGAAGATTGTCAGGCGTGATACACTTTTACTGAAACACAAATACAACACAGTTTTCAGCTATATGTGTGTGTGTGTTTATGTGTCAATATTGTCAGTAATGAGTAAAGGTTACATCCTTAGAGCTCCGACAAACACAGCGGTATTACAAAGGATGACTCATCTTCATTAACTTTGTCTTCATCATCATCTTCATCATCCCCAATGCCCCCCTCCTCAGTTCCCTCTCCTCCCCCTGCTGTGTTAATTGGTATGTTCCATCAGTCACAGCATTCCCTCTGTAAGGAATTCTGCCACCTTTGTTTTGTTCCGTGCCAGGAAAAACCCTCGTCTGCTGTAAAACCTCGACATCTGCCTGTGTGTGTGTGCGAGCTTATTATTATTATTTGGTCATATTTGGTCATCCTTTGAAATGCTGTGTTCAGGCCATGAACACCAAGCTGCAGGATTATTAATTAATGCTTTTACTTTTTGAGATTTCATTTCAATTATGATTATAAGCAATTATTACCTACGTAGTATACTCATACTCATACAGTACAAACTGCAGAAAATTATACAGTATATTAGCAAATGAAAATATTTTGAATATTGGTGAATTTAGGTAATACTTTGAAATTATGATAAAATAATTTTAAGATTGTTAAGTTCATTTTTAAGACATATTTACTAATTTGTTTATTATTTATATATAAAAAAGTTTTTAAAAATATATTGGCAAATAAAATTAGCAAAAAATCTAGAAATAGACCTAATAATCTTAAACATATTTTGTCTCATAATAAGAAATAACGGATACACTATATGGCCAAAAGTATGTGCACCCCTGACCATCACACCCATATGTGGTTCCTCCCCAAACTGTTGCCCCAAAGTTGGAAGCACACAATTGTCTAGAATGTCTTTGTATGCTGTAGCATCACGATTTCCCTTCACTGGAACTAAGAGGCCCAAACATGTTCCAGCATGACAATTATTCTGTGCAGAAAGCGAGATCCATGAAGACATGGTGTGTTAAGGTTGGAGTGGAAAAACTCGAGTGTCCTGCACAGAGCCCTGACCTCAACCCCACTGAACACCTTTGGGATGAACTGGAACACTGACTGCACCCCAAACATCAGTGCCTGATCTCACTAATGCTCTTGTGGCTGAATGATCACAAATCCCCACAGCCAAGCTCCAAAATCTAGTGGAAATCCTTCCCAGAAAAGTGGAGCTTATTATAACAGCAAAGAGGGAAAAAAAATCTGGAATGGGATGTTCAACAAGCACATATGGGCGTCATGGTCAGGGGTACATATACTTTTGACCGTATAATGATTGATCTACAATCAACTGTCTCATTATCTCTCACAGAACAACCTCCAAGATCCCAACCAGTCTGGCTTCAAACCAGCACACTCCACAGGAAATGCCCTTTTGGCCGTCACTGAGAAGCTACATGCCACTAGATCAGCCAAACTGTCTTCAGTCCTCATCCTCCTTGACCTTTCAGCAGCATTCGACACAGTGAACCACAAGGCTCTCTTGTCCACCCTCATGAGCCTAGGAATTCATGGTGCAGCATGGCAATGGTTTGCTTCCTACCTGGAAGGTCGTTCATATCAGGTAACATGGAGGGGATCCACATCTGCTCCCTGCAGACTCTCCACTGGTGTACCACAAAGCTCAGTACTTGGTCCTCTCTTGTTCTCCCTCTATACTCGATCTCTTGGTGCGGTCATATCCTTACATGGGTTTTCATACCACTAATATGCGGATGACACTCAACTCATCCTCTCCTTCCCTCCCTCAGACACTCATGTTTCTGCTCGGATATCAGCATGTCTGGCAGACATCTCTTCATGGATGACAGCTCATCAGCTGAAACTTAATCCCAGCAAAACTGAACTGCTGTTCATCCCAGGTGATTCATCCCCATCTCAGGATCTTTCAATCTCCCTAGACAACTCTCTGATCTAGCCTTCTGTTACTGCATGCAACCTAGGACAATCGACTGTCCTTCTCCTCTCACATTGCTAATCTAACACGCTCATGTCGATTTCTCCTGTATAACATCAGAAGAATTCGTCCATTTCTTTGCACACAGGCCACACAGGTGCTTGTTCAGTCCCTTATCATTATAAGACTGGACTACTGCAACTCACTCCTGGCAGGTCTACCTCTGAGCGCCATTCGTCCTCTGTAACTGATCCAGAATGCAGCTGCACGACTGGTTTTCAACCTTCCTAAGTTCTCCCACACCACCCCATTGCTGCGCTCCCTCCACTGGCTTCCTGTATCAGATTTAATGCTGAACACTAATGCTCGCCTACAAAGCCAAAAATGGACCAGCACCCACTTATCTCAAAGCACTTATCACATCCCGCACAGCACCATGCTTCCTCCGATCCTCTAGCACTGCTCAACTGGTCCCACCATCTGTCATGGTACAAACAAGGCATTCATTGAGACTCTTCTCTGTTCTGGCATCAAGGTGGTAGAATGAACTTCCCCTAGATGTCCGAATAGCAGAGTCACTGGCAGTCTTCAAATGACGTCTAAAGACTTACCTCCTCCTAAAGTACATAAATTAGCACTTACCAAAAAAAAATATTGTCTGAGCGCTTGTCTATTACCTCCCCAACAGAGTTTTTGGACTGATGGTATTCCTAGTTCGTGACCTAGTGAGCCAGTATCAGAATGTATTTTTGATAGACTTCAAAGCACTTTTGTAAGTCGCTCTGGATAAAGGCTTCTGCCAAATGCCGTAAATGTAAATGTAAATGTAAATGTAAATGTTTAATGTAGTTTTAGCTTGACACCACAATATTTTTTGGAATATTAAAATCATTCTTAAGAAAGGCAGAGAGAATTAAGCATGATATGTTTTTGTAATGAAATAAGTAAATAAAGGAATAAAGGAGAGAAAAGAGAAAAAAATATTATGTGCATGTGCTCATCAACAAATCCAATACAATTACTCATATTTTTGTTGCAGTGTACAAACTAATGCATCACACCACATCACTGTTGTGTTTTCATGTGCCTAAACTGATAATTAGCAACATCGTTATAGACAGAAATGATGAATTTCTGATGTAGTTAATTACAAGTTGTTTGATGAGCCTGATATCTGGAGTTATTGAGTCTGTGTATGAGAGCTGTGGCTCAAAAAAACGTTCAGATGTTCTTTGAGCGTGATGATCAGTGAGCATGTTAATCACTCTCGCTAATCGCTCATGCTAATCTGATGAGTGGTCCGACAAATTCTTCAGTTGTCAGTTCACTACAAGTCCTTTCAAATCCTTCACAGGACAGTTTTGTTAATAACAGATAATTTCTTGCAGGACAACTGAAAACCTGTTTAATGAATGACGTTTATCAATTTATTAATCATTTAACATATTAATTAGCGCACATCATTGTTGAGTGTTGAGAGAGCATCACTGAACTCAATCCTCAGCTTCATAACCAATCACAAGCTAACAGCATCAGGTACGACCAGGTTTCTCCTCAACTTTCAAATGAATTAGAGCAATTTCCCAGATGTGATATGAGCATGGTAATCAGTGGGCATGCTAATCAATGGGCATGCTAATCAGTCGTGCAGATTGTTAGGAGTGTTCCACAAGCTGCCGGATGATTCTGCTTTATTCTGTTCTGCTTTTTTTTTTTTTTTTTTTTTTTTTTTTTTTTTTTTTTTTTTTTTTTTTTTTTTTTTTTTTTTTTTTTTTTTTTTTTTTTTTTAGATTTTTTTAGTTAATTGTTATTTCTCATAACTCGTAATGATGTAAATCAATTAGTCTGCTAGTCAACGTTTAGCTAATATGTTAACAAACTTGCTATAACATGAGATTCTTTAATCTCATCCTAACTGACTGATATTTAAACAATAATACATCAAAACAATAATAACGTTTCTGAATAAATCCTTCAGAATTTTATGAACTTCTAGAACTTCTACCCGTAACCTTTTGTCACCCATTATATCCTGAATGTAAAAGATTTATTTTCGCTGTTACCCCGAAGTTGATTATTTTTTTTTATAACAGTGCTTCCCCAAGTGTTTTATTCCTATTATACCCCAGCAATTTATCAACAATTAAAATTTTTATTTATTAAAGAATGACGTGTCCTATTTATCCATTTATTGTTACAGTTAAAAAGTTCCGTGTTGTTCCCTCACCAGCCTTTCTTTTTCTCTCCCTTGAAGTTATTTAGCTTTAAAAAAAAACACAGCTTGTCAGGTTACCGCCGCTTTAAAAAGCACTGACACTGGAGACTCCTTCCATAAACGTTGCTTACTTAAACTTCACCATATCTATGATGTTTAAAATTCGTTTATTATCAGTGGAGCCCTGATGAGTCCCTGTCCCTGTGAATGAGTGCATTAACCTGTGATTTGCAGCTGTATGAGTCGTAGCCATAGTTTTACAGCAGCATAAAAATAAAAGCAGTGTGTAACTGTAGTGTGTCTGTGCAGCGAGATATTAAATTACATAACCACGATGATGAAATAAAGAGACGTACTGGCAGACAGGATCTGAGTGATATAGATAGCTGCCATTAAAGCACTATGCATTGCATTAGCCTAGCTGGTACAGAATACCCACAATGCAATGCAGCATTCAGAAGGGATAGCGCACGGTTTTGGATACAGGATAAATCTTACGCTAAAAGATTGACCTTTGACCCCTGTGTGAGGTTAATCAGGCTCATTGACACTGAAACATCAACAGGACGTGTGTGTGCGTGTGTTATGTCTGGATGTGGTTGCTAGGGATGATGGTGTGTTTGTAGTTCTCTTGGTCAGGTATCAGATGAACACACACACACACACACACACACACACACACACACACACACACACACACACACACACACACACAGGAGACTGGTGTTGAATGTTGATACAGCACTCTGAGGGTCTTATTTGGAAAAGGGACAGACAAAAGATTTACCTTCCCCCCTCCTTTTTCTTCTCTCTCTGTCTCCTTCTCTCTTCCTCTTTCCTTCTCTCTCTCTCTTTCTCAGAAGAATCACTCCATGTCATTCTTCTTCTTGTTCAAATGGATTCATGTATTGAATATGACAGCTATTCTTGCAGAACATGTCTTGACAGCTCAATTCCCCAGACTCACACACACACACACACACACACACACACACATACACACGCACACACACACACACACACACATACACACGCACACGCCACTGCTGATACCAGACAAGTGATCGTTTATCTGGGAATAATCCTTCTTTTTTATTTTCTGTTTTCTGCCTGAAGGCTATCATGTGACGCTCATTCCGTGTGTGTGTGTGTGTGTGCTTGTGTGTGTTGGTGTATGTGTGTGTCCATCAGACACAATTCAATATAACAATAAATAATTAATATTTATTTTATTATACTGAAGTTTCATCACCTGTGTAATGAGGAATGATGAAACTCTGCACTGTTGTACAAAAGTGAACACGCACAGAGTGTGTGTGGTCTCTTTATGCACAGAATAAAGCAATGTGCTGTTGCCTGTTGTTCTGTTCACTTGCTCATCATTTGCTTGTTTTTTTTTTTTTGACGATTGAGAAAAAGAGGATGTTTATGACACTTTCTCACTAGTTGCCTAGCAACTAATGGTATTAATACAAGTAGCTAACATTATTTAGGACAGTAAACCTATGCTTATGTGCTGCCTGTGTGTTTTAGAAAGTGAAGTGTGTTGTTTTACGGTCGTGGCTATGTGACAGTTCAGTCATGCAACGTGATTCCTCAGTGACGAGGTTATAAAACCAACAGCGAGAACAGATTCAGCTGTGTGAGAAAAACAGCAGTAGATTTTACAGTAATTTTACTTAAATGACTAAATTTCATGTGAAATCTGGTTATGAAGTCAGTGAGATTGAGTTTTGGTGGTGGTCAGGGTGAGGGGGCGGAGTTAGTGCCTGTAGATTATTTCATTTATATTCTTGCTAATTTGAAATTGAAATGCACTGTCTCAGTTATAAGATTCAAAATGAGCAAATCAAACATAAAGTAAAGCAATTAAATCAATGAATTATTGGATAAATAACTTTTTTGCAAACTAACAACAAAAAAAGCTACTCGCAATCATTATAAATGATTGTTAATTATTAAGTTGTGAAGTCATTTTAATTAAGATTACTTCATTAAATCAAAAAAAAAAAAAAAAACAGTCACAGCAGTCTGAAAAAAAAAGCAGTCATAGATTTTTCTTATAACTTTTCTTAACTCACTTAAATCATACAAAATCCAGTGAAATAGCTCACGCTTGTTAACATTCCTGTCATTGTTTTGTGAAATCTGGTTGATTCAGTTTAACTAAGCTGAAATTTAACTAAAGAAACTAACAAAAGAATAAACAAACATAAAAATATTTGGCGTAAGTCTGAGGTCGGGCGAGGGGCGGAGTTAGTGCTGGTAAATTTTCTTAATAATGAATTTCTATGAAAGTAAAAAAAGGAGCTCATGTTAAAATTCCTACAGAGTTGTTTTCACAAACCGATGTTATTTGTTGAAGATGATCAGGAGCACTAAATTGCATTTGCATTTGTAAGTCTGAAATCAAGTGTAATGATAGCACACATCATCGCGATCGCTGCTTACTTTAGCTAACGACACTGACGTGGCGTGTGCTGCATAATTCTCAACTGGGAGCCAATCGGTAGTCTGTCTTATGATTCCATTCATCATGCAGAAAAAACCCCCACATCATTTGTGATTATTAGCTTCATCACTGAGCACTTTTATTCATCTTGAGCTATTTTCATGTCGTGGTGTGAGATGTGTTTAAGAGGCTTCAGATCATTAGCATCACAGTTAGCATCACAGACACCAACAGCCAAACCTGGAGCATGTTAGGTTTCCCTTGACATTTCCGTCTTTGTAATTTAAAAAAAAAATTGGGTTAAAGTGAGCTGGAGAAATGTCAAAGTTTCTCAGAGAAGCTGAACCTGAGACGGATCAGACTGAAAATCTGATTTGTGTTTAACAGAATGACTTCAGGAGAGACTCTGAGTAGAACAGAGAACCTGAAACATCCAGCCTTGAGTGTGGAATGTGAGAAAAATGTGGGCAGGAATTCCTGCTGGTTTATCTGTTATACATGTACACACACACACACACACACACACACACACATACATGCATTATTTATTAGCATTTAGACCTGCATTATGCATCACTCCAGTCTTTACACTGGCCGTCTCTCAATCCCAACTCCACACTGTACGGATCCAATTTTTCCCACACTTCATCCAGCTCATTAAAGGATCGCTATCTATCCGAGGTGTTCTAATAAGGAAAATGTGAATGTGCAGGATTATTGATTCACAGGGGAAACATACTGTATGGGAATAAAAAGAATTCCCGCATAAAGACTAGGAAAAACAGGGCACATCTTACTCCGAGCAGGAATTCAAGGTTATTCCCAAGTCCTTGGGAATACAGAACTCTTAACTTGGTTTCTAAATTTCAGAACTAAGAACATTTTACTCCAACTGGGAATTCCAGGTCAGATTTTGGGATCCTCCTGACAGTGCTGATTTCTCTGGGATGTTATTGCTTTGTTGTAGGTTTTAGAGCAGCAGTATGCAACAACAAAATGGTCCAGTTTCATAAAATTCTTTACTTCCGAAGGTCCGGATGACTGACTAACATGATGGAATAGACAGATAACGGTCACCTCTTAATGTTTATCTAGTAGTGATTAGTTTGTGACTATGTGACTAATAGTGACTATGACACAGGGAAAATAATCACACCGTATTCACTAAATCAGGCCCGAGAGCATAAAAATAAAATGAAAATGATCTGTGAAACCTTTGTGGAGTTTAGAGCTAGTCTCTGCTCCACTGTTGAGTATCTGAGTGATTTTTAGAACATCGGAACACATCGTGTCCTCAGAATGATAAGCTATTGTCTGGTATTTTGGTTGAAAATCTATTCTCCTGCGGTGTTTGTGTTTTTTTGAAAATGTTTTGGTGTAATATTTTAAAAAAGAAATTGCAAAGGTTTATCTCTAATCTCACAGATAAACATGGTTTTATATAAGCAGCGTAAGTGACCTTGACCAATCAAGGTGTGGAGGTCAGTGAGCCGACGTGTAAAACGTCTCGGTGTGGTTTATCACGTGTAAAAAAGTCTGATTCATCCTGATTAAACCCAATGAAATCACAGTCGCCTGTGAGACGTGTGGGATGGGAATCGGCTTGACGTTCCCGTCTTCCCTGTCTTTGCGTGTGTTCCTGGGTGTAAGGCAGCGAGAGATTCACGCTGGATTCTCAAGCTCTGAAACCTCAGTGTGTTTTATTTTTACACAGCATTTTTTTTACGCTCTGGTCATTAACCAGACAGAACAATATCACCGTGTGCTTTCAGGCTCTGCTTTGGATTTGCACATTTTCCAGAATGATTGCATTTGCTTTTTGGGCTTATGGTTTTATTTTTCCGTTGCACCTCTGGCGTTCTCTGTCATTTTTTATTTTTTTTTTTTTGAGAAGCAGAAAGCCTCGTGCAATCTCCTGCAATTTCAGATATGACTGTATTACATTTTCCACTCCTGGGAGAAATGGTGCATCAGGCAGAAGCTAAACACGGATTAGTGCTTTAGTGTTTTAGTGTTTTAGATTCAGACCTTAATGCTTTTTAATGGCAGTAACGCTGATCAGTTAAGCTCCGAGCCCAGCGGCTTTCAGATTACTGCGAGCAGAGACACTGACTGAGGAGCCGCCATGTGCTTTCACATTAAATCATCTCTGAGTGTCAGGGTGTCATTATTATTTGAGTAGCTGATTTATTTAAATACTCATATAGTTGTCTTTCTTTCTGGAGTATGATGTTGTTTCTGATGTGTGTGTGTGTGTGTGTGTGTAAGGGTGGTCTTTAATCCCTCACTGTGTGTTAAAGTGCTGGTGTATACGCTTGAGCTAATCTCTATGTAAACGTTTGAGTTGTCGTGTTAATGTGTGAAGATTAGCTACAGATTAGCGCTGGATTTAGACTGATATTGTGTCGAGAGAGAGAGAGAGAGAGACGGAAGATGGTGTGTACAGTATCAAAGGCTTGAAAATTGGAAAAAATAACGTTTTACCTCTGACTTGTACAAAGCGCTGACACTGGAGACTCCTTCCATAAATGTCTCCTTACAGAAAACTTCACCACATGAACAATGTAATTTTTATTTTTTAAAATTTTGTTTATTATCAGTGGAGCGTCGTCT
Organism: Pangasius djambal; assembly: GCA_022985145.1. NCBI lineage: Eukaryota > Metazoa > Chordata > Actinopteri > Siluriformes > Pangasiidae > Pangasius > Pangasius djambal. The sequence goes on along the minus strand of CM040988.1, from coordinate 4,741,030 downwards.
GTACAAGTCGCTGTGAATGAGCTGTTGCTATAGGCACGATAACGTATTAGAACGAGTGCATTAGTATAAACCTGTGATTTGCAGCTACACTACTGTCAGAGCTGCTGTTGTAGAAAGCTAATCAACACCTTCTGGCCAATCACAGTCCAGAATTCAGTAGCAGCGTGGTGTAAATATGAAGTGAAAAAAAGATCTCTCGCTAGCCCAGAAGCTGTAATTTGCAGTGACGTGCATCTTGATCGTGGACGCGGACTGTTCTCATAATCAAATACACAATCAATCACTGTATTAAATACACAATGTTGATATAATTAAAGTTTAAAAAGCACAGTAGGCAGAAAAGTGTGTGTCGTGAGCGCAGTGAGCTAGGTACATCCAGTGGCATTTAAAACCACAATATTATGGTAATATTGTAAACTTGGATAAAAGGTTAGATAATTAGCATGATAGGAAAATGTATTAGCACCACATGTCTACTACTACTGCTACTACACACACACACACATATACAGTGGTTTACGTTGTCTCTGTGTGTCATTATGACACTTGTGCCAAGATGCAAATTTGTTCTGAATAATAACGAGTGGTTATGAATAATCATCGTTATGATAAATGTCACATCTTCACCTTTAGTTGATTTCAGTTAGCACCAGATGAAAAGGTGTGTGTGTGTGTGTGTGTGTGTGTGTGTGTGTGCGATGCTGGAGTCTAATATTGATCACGAGCGAGTCATCAGATGGGAATTGTGCTTATTTTCAGTTCTGTCCCTGTGGAGATGATAAAGTGATGTTACAGAGAGAAAGTAAAAGGGAAAAAGTCACATCTCTCTCTGTTCATTTCTGATTTAGCAATAGTGTGTGTCTATGTTGTCTGTGTGTGTGGGGGGGGGGAGTGGGTGGGTGGATGAGAGAGCACTTACACACTCTCACACACACTCACACACACTTTCCATAGAATCGATCTCTCTCTAAACGTGGCCATTATTCTATAAATAAAATATGAAAAGCTGCTCTCTATCTGCCTCTCTGTCTATCTGTCTGTCTGTCTCTCTCTCTCTTTCTCTCTGTCTCTCTCTGACGTTTGTGGTATGATCAGTGCTTAGACTTGCTGTGTTTACTCTGACCCTCCACCCATCAAAAGTTGTTCATACACAAACAGTTTAATAAGATTGCAAAATAAGTCTGTATTTTAAACGACACTAAATCTGACCTACATGCTCATCTGAATCACTTCGAACATACAAGCTCCGCCTTCAGACCTAAGGCCACACCCCCTGTCTGAGTCTGATGTCAGAAATCACATCAGCAAGTCTGTTACAGACACTGAACAAAATTGTGGACATCTATGTGTCTGTGTGTGTGTGTGTGTGTGTGTGTATACACAGTATAATGGCTCTCTCTCTCTCTCTCTCTCTCTCTCTCTCTCTCTCTGTCCCTCAGGTGTTGTTGAGAAAGGTCACTTTTCTTTATCTGACATTTAACCTTTCAGTGGAGAATATCACACACACACACACACACACACACACACACATACACAGGGGGCACAATGACGCCCACAAGCTGTATTTTCGGTCTTATTTAAAGCTTATCTTGTCTGCACACGCTCATATTTCATTATTTAACACTTATGAATATTCAGCAGTATTCTCATGAATATTCAAAGAAATATGAGGAATAATTTTTAAAAATATTTTTAAATATTTATTCAGTAGCATGTCTTCATGCATTTAATTTATTATTTGTGTGAAATTATTTCCTGTCTAAAAACACTAATTTAATTTTATGTGCATTATTACACTGCTGTTATAATTATACTGTAAACGCAACAGAAAACAATTAAACCTTGAATGAGTGTGATCATTAGCTTGTCATTATCGTTACAGGTCTACATGCACATCACTCACGAAAGTTTCTGACTGAACAAAAAATCGAGTAAATGGAAATTTTTTTAATCAAAATTTTTTTTAATTACTTTTACATTTTATTATTATAAACGTTATATATTTTTAAAATATATTTTTACGTATGAATGAGGTAGCAGTAAGCACACTGAGGTAGCTAGCCTAATTGTGGTAAAGCTAGAATCATAAAAATTTTTATTTCGTTTTAATTTTATGTAAAATTCGTGTAAAATAACAGACGTGCAAAATAAAAGACGTGCAAAACAAAAGACATGCAAAATAAGATGTGTAAAATAAAAGACGTTCAAAGTAAAAGACGTGCAAGACAAAAGACGTGCAAAACGAAAGACATGTAAAATTACAGACGTGCAAAACAACAGATGTGCAAAATAACAGATGTGCAAAATAAAAGACATGTAAAATTACAGACATGGAACATAAAAGACGTGTAAAATAACAGACTTGCAAAATAAAGGACGTGCGAAACAGATGTGCGGAACAAAAGACGTGCGATTTAACAGACGTGCAAAATAACAGGCGTGCGAAATAAAAAATGTGCGAAATAATACATGTGCGAAACAACAGATGTGGAAAACAACTGATGTGCAAGGCAACAGACGTGTAAAACAAGAGACGTGCAAAACAGACGTGTGGAACAACAGACGTGCGATATAACAGACGTGCAAAATAACAGACATGCGAAATAAAAGACATGCGAAATAACAGATGTGCGAAACAACAGATGTGGAAAACAACAGATGTGCAAAACAACAGATGTGCAAGACAACAGACATGCAAAACAGACGTACGAAACAATAGACGTGCGATATAAGACGTGCAAAATAACAGACATGCAGAATAACGTGTGCAAAATAGAAGCTGTGTAAAATAACAGATGTGCAACATAAAAATTGGGGAAAATAAGACATAAAATAACGTGTAAAATAACAGATGTGCAACATAAAAGTCATGTAAAATTAGATGTGTAAAATAACAAACATGTAAAATAACAGACGTGCAAATTAACAGACATGCAAAATAAAAGACGTGTAAAATAATAGAAGTGTAAAATAACAGCAAAGATAATAACAACAAAACACTTTCAGTAAAATGACCTGTCAGAGCCAAGAGAGACTCACACATATACACATTATTCTGTTCCGCTCTTGTCATAATGACCATTTTAGAAAACATGTCTGTCTGCCTGTGGAGTGTGTGTGTGTGCATGTGTTTGTGTGTGTGTGTGCGTGTGTGTGTGTGTGACAGATGCTAATAAACAGTGTTTAACTGTGCAGCAGGAGAATGTGGAGTCGCGCCAGACGCATTTACAAATCAAATTTACTGTATTGTATTGTTATAATCAACACTTCCTGACACGCGTGTGTGTGTGTGTGTGTGTGTGTGTGTGTGTGTGTGTGTGTGTGTGTGCGTGCTTATTGCGAACGTCTCTCTTCCAGGCGGCTGAGAAAATCATACACAAGTAATCAAATAACAAAAATCTGCCTAAACTCATCAGTGCTTTCTCATCTCATTACAGATCCTGCTGTGGAAAAAAGAGCAAAACACACACACACACACACACATACACACACACACACACATTATAACATAAAAATGTCAGACTAGCATAGATGACTGTAGGTTAATTTAAACAGAGAGGTTGATTAGCAGAAATGGTGTGAGACAAACAGGGTAAAAATGAGAGCAATGTAAAAAAAAAAATTAACAAAACAAAAAGATAAAAAACAAAGATTCATAAAATCATACACATAAATACACCATAATATGAAACTTGAAAATCCACACATATATATATGCACAGCGTAGGTGTTTCTCTGTGTTTCTGCCTCCTGTCCACACAGAAACAGTGTTCTGGGTCACTGAAAGCAAAGCTGTTTGCCCTCCAAATTTGAAAACAGAAATTTTCTGTTCTCATTGTTTTCATGTGTATGTGAAAAATTTACATTTCAGAAAAACATCACAGCATGAGCGTGAGCACGTGTCATGAATTCCCCCGTCAGCATGCAGCTTGTTTCCCATCACAGCAAGCGTTGTTCTTCTGTAATCTTGTTTTGAATTCAGTGCTTTTGGTTTTTGGTCCTGCCTCCACCCTCTTCATGATGTTGGTTGATTATCCTAATGTGTTCACCTGTTCTGTGTCTCACCTTCATCACTCCAGAGGGAAAAAACAGTCCACTCCAGAGTGTTATTTCTGCCTTGCTGTTTCTGTTTTTCAGGGTGTGAAGTCTTATTCAGCTTTTCGTTTGTCCCCTTCGGTCCGAGCTTTGTGTTTTGATTTTGGTGTTTTCTGGCTCTGAGCCTCGCCAGCTGTTTGTGTGCCGATTATGGATTATTCTGTGATATGACCAAAGCCATGGACTACAATTTCTAGATTCTGGAATTAAAACACACACAGAGTTTCCAGATCTGCATGTTAGAACATTTGCGGGTTTTGCGTGTGTCGTCAACATGCTAGGACCCTGATTATCATGGCTGCTTGATCTAATAATTTTCCCTTGGTTTTATTATTTCATAATATCATAATATGATCGGCGCTGTACTACTCCTGAACGCACCACTCTGCTTTTCTCACTAAAATCCACGATACTGCATTAAACTAGTGAAATGAACACATTCTCTTTAATCCCTTCGATTAATGATCAAGAAACACTCGACTACAAAAACATACTGTACAATTTTAAAATCCATTTATTTTAATCTGTATATTTATATTTAATCTAAATATTTCTGTACAGTTTCCGCACAAACACTGTGAAAGTGTTACATCATTAAACCATCATCACCCTCTCAAGATACACTATATGGCCAAAAGTTTGCAGACACCTGACCATCACATTCATATTTGCTTTTTGAAAAACCCATTACAGATTTATTCCCCTTTGTTGTTATATTAAGCTCCACTCTTCTGGGAAGGCTTTCCACTAGATGTTGGAGCGTGGCTGTGGGGATTAGTGATCATTCAGCCACAGGAGCATTAGTGAGGTCAGGCGCTGATGTCAGGTGAGGAGGTCTGGGGCGCAGTCAGCATTCCGATTCATCCCAAAGGTGTTCAGTGGGGTTGAGGTCAGGGCTCTGTGCAGGGCACCCGAGTTCCTCCACACCAGTCTTGGCAAACCATGTCTTCATTGAGCTCAGGTTGTGCACAGGGGCGTCGTCATGCTGGAACAGGTTTGCGCCTCTTAATTCCAGGGAAAGGAAGTTGTAATGCTACAGCATACAAAGGCATTCTATACGACTTGTGTGCTTCCAACTTTGTGGCAACAGTTTGGAGAAAACCCAGATATAGGAGTGATGATCAGGTGTCCACAAACTTTTGGCCATATAGTGTATGATTTACATTTCTGCTTATCTGCTTATACTGTATATATTATGTATGTTATTTATATTATTTAAATGTAAATCACATCATGGGTTAGTGGTGATCATTCTAATGATGTGTTCAGTATTTAATGTAGATTTTAATGAACATTCTCTCTGTTTTTTTTTAATGATTAAGCACATTATACTGTGAGAATGAATTTATATTTGCAAGCCTATTTAAAGATCACAGAATATTAATGTAGTCACATAAGACAAGTTTTAATGGTTTAACTTTAAGAAGCATTTTTAGCGAAAGCTAAATATGTACCTGGAACTGGATCCAGGACTCTAACACACACACACACATACACACACACACACACACATACACACACACACATAGAGAAATGTGTTTAAATGAATTATGAGTCTGTAAGAAGCTTTTAGATTCGACAAACGGGACTCTTATCTAAAAAGCCTCGTTACTAAATAATGCACTCTTCTGAAATAGAGCTTTGGGAAAAAAGCTGCTTTAGATCTACAGACAAATTCTAATCAAATTCTAATCAGAGTCAGAATTTCTAAGCAGAAAAGTGTTTCAGCTCACGCCGCACCGAGGGTTTAAAGTGACGCATCATTTCCATCTCGAGGTGCTTCAGTGTCAGTCTGAGACTCGGAGCTTGTGCTTTGTGGAGATTTGGTCACGCAGTGGGAGTCAGGCGCTCGGTGGTATCCCATCATGCAGTTCGAGGCTGTGTTATTGTGCAGCATGTGTGTGTGTGTGTGTGTGTGTGTGTGTGTGTGTGTGTGTGTGTGCGCAAGTCACACACTGATACAGTTGTCACCCGGCAAACACAACACAAAAACACTCAAACGACAGAAACACACAAATACTGCATTGACCTTGGGTTAGGGTTACAGCAAATACTGTCCAGTAACTGAAGATCAGATTAAACACTGCTGCAGAAAGTCTGGCTAATTTTTCTTGATTTTTGTATTCTAGTGAAACTCACATAAATATTAAAAGCTAATTAAATAAATCACTCATTTACACTGTAACGTGATGCTTGTAACATCGTCTAATCTTAATGACTTACACTGCCCTCCAAATGTTTGGAAACGCCTGAACAAAATAGGGTTTTTGGGCAATATCAGCATAAATCCTCTTTAGTTAGTGACCATTTTGCATTGATAATAAGGGACAACACAAACTATGAAAACATATTTTATTAAATAAAAAGTTTATGAACATAAACATGAACATAACATAGAAAAATACTCAAATTTTGGA
>CM040988.1:4619087-4676472 GCA_022985145.1 Pangasius djambal | reverse complement strand
GTTATTAAGCCTGTTTTGTTTGTAGTGATCTGTGTGCTGTAATTATAAAACCATTCAACTAAAAACGTGACATGAGGCAGTGTGTTTATTTTATTTCCCATTTGGTGTAAATGAGTATCGTAGTGTACAAACTAAGGCTGTAAGACTCAAGTCTGGTCTTGAGAATTTGTCTGTATTGACTTGGACTTGTCTCGCACTTGGCCAGTGGTCTCAATAAGTATAGTCTTGGTCTTGTCTGTGAATTTGTAAAATGAATGTTTGCGTTGTCTTTTCTTTTCTCATGCACAAATTTGACAAGAAGTAATTCCTTCTTCTAACAGTCCAATCACTAATGAAGCTGACCACTTGAAGTAAAGGCTTGGCCTCAAAATGGATTTGATTTCAGTCTTGACTCTGTCTTGCTTTCATTTGGACTTGATCTTGACTTGACTTTGATCTGCTCAAGACTCAATTTTGATTCAATCTTGGCTAGTCCCGGTCTTGAACTTGTCTTGAACTTGTCAGTGGTGGTCTTGCGTACAGCAATCTGTAGATTGAGTTTGGCGTGTTTGTGATGTGGCCGGTGTGGATTCAAATGCTTGTTAAAGTGGAACTGTGTGTTCGCTGTGACTTGGCCATGAGCTGGTGCAGAATTAAACACGGTTTTAGACCTGGAGCGGATCTCCACTGCACAACGATTAAGCGATTAAGTGATTATCTTCTCAGATCATCCTGTGGTGTGTAAAATCCAATCTTAAATCCTTCACTCTCCTCACAGTCCAGTCAGATTCATGACACAGCTTCCGAGAATGAATCTTTGCCCTTAAAGTCCTCACTACTCCTGTTTATATAAGAATTTAAAAGTTTGTACTTTTAATGGTGTAAAAACTTTGCTAAGTATTTTGCTATTTGCCCTAGATCCAGCCCTCCTGTCCATTTCCCCAATAACGTTCTGCTAAGCCTCTTTAGCTCAAGTCCCTGTGGTCAAGCCGATAATTGGCTCTTCTGCTCGGCACTGAAATGAAATCGTGTAGAACAATAAGCTAGCAGACTTCACCTGTTCCATTATAGGGCTGAACAAAGGGAACAGGAAAAAAAAAATAGAGAGACAGATTGCAAAAATACGTATAGACAAGGGACAGAATCAACAGATACTGAATTAAATAATAAACAACTCTGTGTGGAGTTACTATTGATCATTAGTTCCTCTTGTACCTCAGCAATTAAAGAATGTCATACTTTTCACCCATTTCTAGTTACATTTAATGTAACTATACATGTTGTGCAAGTGAGTTCCTGTTGTCGCTTATGTTTTAGCAGTTATAAACAGTCGTTTCCTCACCAGCCTCTCTTCTTTCTCTCACTTGCACTTAATAAGACAAAAAAAAAAAACACAGAATCCAAGAAACCACTTTTCCTCTGACTGTTACAAAGCGCTGACACTGGAGACTCCTTCCGTTAACAGAAAGCTTCACCATTTCAAGCATTACACACGTTTTTAAATCCATTTATGTGGAGCGCCTGCAGTACAAGTCCCTGTGGATGAGCTGTTACTATAGAAACAATAATGTTAGTATTGTATACTGTCAGAGCTGCTGTTATAGTAAAATTAATCAACACCTTCTGACCGATCACAACCTGGAATTCAACAGCAGCGTGGTACGAAATAATTACCTTGGAAAACGTTTTCCATCTTTAATAAAGTGGGTCCTTTCAGAAAAATGAGGATAATCACACTTTCATATTAACGTATTCATTTATAGTTATGAAATTGTAATCTGGTGTTGAGGTGCACCTCAGCAGGGATCTCTCCAGGCGAAAGATGGTGTAGTGCAGCGGTTCTCAAACTAGAGGTCTTTTCATTTACATATGGGGTTGTGAGGGAAACTCACAATCTCCTCCTTTGTTTTATTCATTGATTTTACAAATATTCACTGTCTTTGAAACAACTATGAAAACGGATTTTGCGTGCTACGGATGTGGAGAGGATTTTGTGTGCTACGGAGAGTATATGTGCTATTTTAGTGTTTTCAGTCTCCTGGCACACTGCACTTGTGCAGGAGTTCAGCAATAAAATGGGCAAATTCCCCTGTCCATCTACCTCGGGCTAAACAAACTAGCCTTGTCTCAAATCACATACCTATGTACTATTCTAGACTGTAAGGTGGAAATGTATGAAGTGTAGAATGGTCATGGATTAGGGTTGCAGAAAGTTCATAATATCCACTTGGGGTCAGTCATTAGCCCAAAACGTTTTGGGAGCATCCGCTGTGTGAGTCTTGTCTGTGATCGTTTAGTGTACACGCCGCTAATTCTGAGGTTTGGAAAGCAGTTTAGTGTAGAGATTGTGCAAGAATATTTTCAGCCATTTTAGAAACATCAATAATATGTTTATTTTTGAAATGTAAGGTTAAATTTGCTACGCTTACATAAAATTTCTTAGCGAAAATAAGCCCATCTATACGAGACAAAATTTCCCCCTGGTACCTGACTGTGTCTCCTAAGTAACGTCACCTCTGACCACACACTCTCATAAAGAGAAAATGAAGGCAGCCCTAGAAGAAGCCTTTATGTGTCACATGTACTGTGCATTACATTACAGTAAAGTTCCCTTCTTTGCATATCCCAGCTTGTAAGGAGTTTGGGGTCAGAGGTCAGGGTCAGCCATGATACAGTGCCAAGGAGGGTTAAGGACCTTGTTCAAGAGCCTGACCTTCTAACCACTGAGTCACCACTGCTCTTATCATAAATAACCTGTTCCTCTCTGGCATGTGTGTAGTGATGTGTGTGGTGACGTGTAGTGACGTGTGTAGTGTTGAGTGTAGAGACGAGTGTAGTGACGTGTAGTGACGTGTGTGGTGACGTGTGTAGTGATGAGTGTAGTGTTGAGTGTAGTGACATGTGTAGTAACGTGGGTGGTGATGAGTGTGCTGACGTGTGTAGTGTTGAGTGTAGTGACGAGTGTAGTCAAGTGTGTGATGACGTGTAGTGACGTGTGTGGTGACTTGTGTAGTGACTTGTGTAGTGACGTGTAGTGACGTGTAGTGTTGAGTGTAGTGACGTGTAGTGACGAGTGTAGTGACGTGTGTGGTAATGTGTGTAGTGTTGAGTGTAGTGATGAGTGTAGTGATATGTGTAGTGACGAGTGTAGTGATGTGTGTAGTGACGAGTGTAGTGTTGTGTGTAGTGACGAGTGTAGTGTTGTGTGTAGTGACAAGTGTAGTGATGAGTGTAGTGAAGTGTGTGCTGACGTGTGTAGTGACGAGTGTAGTGATGAGTGTAGTGAAGTGTGTGCTGACGTGTGTAGTGACGAGTGTAGTGATGAGTGTAGTGAAGTGTGTGCTGACGTGTGTAGTGACGAGTGTAGTGTTGTGTGTAGTGACAAGTGTAGTGAAGTGTGTGCTGACATGTGTAGTGACGAGTGTAGTGTTGTGTGTAGTGACAAGTGTAGTGAAGTGTGTGCTGACATGTGTAGTGACGAGTGTAGTGTTGTGTGTAGTGTTGTGCACACTACTTTGTTGTATCTGTATTTCTGAATGCATTTTATTTAAAAATAGAGGACATGAATACAGTCTGACAATCTGTCTATCTTTCTATCTGCTGTAATTAACATTCTCTTTTTCTAAACGTTACGCTTGAACTTGAACTTTCGGAACTTTTTCCCTTCCAGCTCCAGAACATTGTCTTTCTCACAAAAAGGTTTTTTTTTTTGGTCTTACGCTCCCCCATTATTGCCTGAAGAGAGTCAGAAGGTCATTTGGAAGGAGTGAAGTAGAATATAACGAGTTGTTCCGTTGTGCATTGATTGGTGCAATGTTGCATAAATACAAATTCATGTTGCCATGGAAACTCTTTCTCTCCATCCCTGCAAGATAATCGCAGAACACGCTGATATTAGCGCTGTCCTCATTCCCGTCTGACGTTCCGTAACTTCCCCAAGACCTTCTCCAATGTCCCCATCTGTCCCACTTCTCTTAGATCGATGGCTAGTGCGTGGCCCAAAAACACAAAGCCTCATGGGAAATGTAGTGCAGGAGCTTGTTTTCAGAATTCAATCCAGATGTGGCTGGCTGCTGGTCGACAGTATTAATATTGATCCTACACATCTGGATCTACAGCTGTGTGTGTGTGTGTGTGTGTGTGTGTGTGTGTGTGTGTGTGTGTGTGTGTGTGTGCCACAGAAACTCCATGTGCAGCTGCTCAGAATGAACAGATAATTGGCGAGCGAGAGTTCAGAGAGTGTGATGGAAAGTTGGACGGACTTTTAAGGTTTTTTTTTTTTTTTTTTTTTTAAGAATCATCTGCAGTCCTTTGGGTATCAAAAGAATGAACAGTATAAACTGGTAAATTTATTAGTTTCAGTTAAACCACCTCCAATTTGAACCTCTTAAATATAATCAGTGTAGAATAATTGATAAAAATTTCACATGTGGTCTTTAAGCATGTATCCCATGAAAATACCCAAAATGGCCTAAAATGATATTACATTACAAAATACACATCCATAAATATGCGTAAATATGCAAATTTGCATTCCAACACACCCCCACAGTCTAACATCACTACACAACACTAATTATTAGCTAGCCTAGCTAGCCGTTTAGCTAACTGCTAATCAGCCCACATTAGTCAGTTGGATTTTAGTGTCAGAGTCAAAAGATTCACATACAGTCAGGTCTGGAAGTATTTGGACAATGACAGAGTTTTTGTGATTTTGCCTTTATACACCACTACAATGGATTTGGGGGGAAAAAACAATAAAGATGTGATCGAAGTGTAGACTTTCAGCTTTATTTTAAGAGGTTCCACAAAAATATGGCATTTACCATTTAGGAATTATAGCCAGCAAAGTACCTTCATTTTCAGGGACTCAAAGGTATTTGGACAAAGTGACATAATTGTAAATATAACCATAATTTTAATACTTGGATGAAAATCCTTTGCAGTCAATGACTGCCTGAAGTCTGGAGCCCATGTTCTCAAAACTTAAATTCTGAGTTTCCTCCCTGGAGATGCTTTGCCAGGCCTTCACTGCAGCCACCTTCAGTTGCTGCTTGTTTGTGGGTCTTTCTGCCTTCAGTCGTGTCTTCAGTAAGTGAAAAGCAGCTCTATTGGGTTGAGATCAGGCCACTGACTTGGCCATTGAAGAATATTCCATTTATTTGCCTTCAGACAGTCGAGTTGCTTGAGTTGTAGCATTTGGGTGAATGTGAGCAGAGAGTATAGCGCTATGTTCACTATGTTCGATTACATCTTGATTGTTTTGTTTCCAATCCATTGTGGTGGTGTATAAAGGCAAAATCGCAAAAACTCTGTCATTGTCCAAATGCTTCATGTCATTTACATGTCTTAATGTGTTCCAGTGTTACCATGACAGCTATCATCAGATCATTGCTAACAGTAGCTAAGCTAGGTTGCTAAAGTGCATGTTCTTTATATTTTATATACAGTAAACATTTCCAGACAGAGAGAGAGAGAGAGAGAGAGAGAGAGAGAGGTTTGCATTTGACAGAAAGTAGGTTATTAAAAGGTGTAACCTCTTCTGTCTCTCTCTCTCTCTCTCGCTCGCACACACACACACACACACACACACACACACACACACACACACACACACACACACACACACACACACACACACACACACACACTATACTAAACACCATGATTTATCCGGTTTGTATTTTTAGCTGGACATTAATTCTGCTCCGAGTCCTCAGAGTGTGTGTTAATGATCATTCTGATGAGCACTCGGTCAGATCATCCTTCACACCATGAGCACGTTTTCTTTACAGCAGATCGCATCGAATTAACACACACCGACATTATTTTATTAATTCAACAAATCAACACAGTGAAGTGTAATATAATCTCCTGCACATCACACACACATTACAATTTCCTCACCTCGATTTAGTGTCTCGTGGCTTCATTAAATTGCGCTCAAGTAACTGTCAGAGCTCGATATAAATAAAATAAAAAGTAAACTAACAGGATGTGCTGGAGCAAGTGCTGGTCTATGTGCTGCTGAATACTGAGTGTAGAAGCCATTTCGTTAAGTGAAGCCAGTGATTAATGTGATAATTACAACTAGCACTATTCATGCAGTAATATATTGGTGATATACGAGACTCCTATTAGATTTATCTCAGCACTCGCCATTTTCTCATTCATATATCATCATATTAATCCTTTATTTTACATTTTTAAATTCTCTCTTTAAAAAATTGACAGCAAAAAAAAAAAGCGCTATTTCTTACTTCAGTCTGTATTTTCTATCCCTGATTTTTTCAGGGTTTAAAGACGAGTGTTTGTGTTTAAAGACAGTGATCTAGATGCTAGTGAAAACAACATCTTCTAGTCAAGAACAAGTGTGTGTGTGTGTGTGTGTGAGAGAGAGAGAGAGAGAGAGAGAGAGTGAGAGCGATGGAACATGAGTGGAACTGATGATTATTGTTAGAGATAGATTGGAGATGACGTGTGTTAGAGGTGTATGTGTGTGTGTGTGTGTGTGGTGGTTATCAGGCTGTTGTGCCGTGTAATTAAAGGTGATCAGTGTGAAGATCTCGGTGCTCGATTACTTTCTCCTTATCACAATCCTGATCCACACCTGCAACCGAGCGACACCTCGAGTCTGTAATTACATCTCATCACTCTGACACACTGCTCCTGATGGAGACGGCACCCTGAGTTAAGTGTGTGTGTGTGTGTGTGTGTGTGTGTGTGTGTGTGTGTGTGTGTGTGTGAAAGCTACTGAAGTTCAGACATCGTGGTGTGGATTGATGATCTTTGAGATTCAAGGAGTGATTGAAGTTTAATACTCTATAATTATTAAAGACACAAACACAAACAGATCAATACACACCCCATTGATTGTGTGTGTGTGTGTGTGTGTGTGTGTAAGAGAGAGAGAGAGAGAGAGAGAGAGAGAGAGAGACAGAGAGAATAGATGGCTCATTTAGAGATCTAGAACTTTTTCATGTTTTGCTTCATTTAATATTTTTATGGTTTGTGATAATATTAAAATAATAATATTTTATTCAGGACTTTTATACGCTTTTATTACTTAATTTCATTTATTTTATTTTTGATAATGTTTAATATAAATTAGTTACATTTTAATGGTTATATTGTATTAAATGTTAATATGTAAGTATCATTTTCATGTAATTATTTTTCAAATTGTGTTCATATTTATAAAATTTTTGCAGCGCCTAATTTAAATCTTAAAAATCTTTAAAAGTGTTTGAAAAATGTTCATTTGTAAGAATCGTTCATAGCTTGTTTATTCTTAATTGCATGTAGTGTTTCGCATCCTGTCCTGGTGTTGTTCCGCTGAAATAAACTCAAATACTGCCATTTGTTTTAATGTTATTTACCAAACCTTGTAACTGCAGGATGTACTATGTACACATAGCAGCGGATTGTCAGTATACGTTTGTTGCTATGGTTACGTGGGCCACACGTTTAACCTACACCAATTAACATTCAGGTCTCTGCTACACACTTAAAGAAGGCACTTCTCCTGCAGCAACGATCCAGGGGCGTGGTCAGGGCGGAGCCAGAATAAGCGTCAACCAATCAGGGAGATCTCATAATCTCTTGTATCCTGAGTTATTTCCCTATAACAGCATGTCCCCATGTGTGTGTGTGTGTTTTTTTCCTCTTATACCACGTCAATTTAACAACAGTTACAAATTAGTTTTTATTAAAGAACAGCAGGTCGTCATCTTTATCTGTCTATAGTTCCATTAATGTTGTGGAACGTCAGCGAAGCAAGTTAGTTCCTGCTGTCGCCTTTTTAAAAAAAAAAAAGCACACAGTTTGTCACGTTACCAAGAAACCACAAAGAAGTGTAAACTCCTCCGTCCTGAAGAGGTTACAGCTTTACCTCTGGAAATCGTTTACAGAAAAAAGAACGTTCTGATAATTCTGGCCATGTTACTGTTTATCTTGTAATGACGCAAATGGGAAAGATGACACGGTATTTGTGTGTGTGTGTGTGTGTGTGTGTGTGTGTGTGTGTGTGTGTGTGTGAGTGTGTGTGTGTTGGAGTACACAGGTAGCTCATTGTGCCTCAAACTCAAGCAAAATGTCATTCTCCATAGAGATTTTTCGAGATTTCGATTTTTCAGATTCTTTAACTACACTTTTACGTTTAATTTTTATGATGTTTACATTTAATTTGAATGCAGCTTAGGTTTAATTAGTTTTATATATTTTTTAAAATTTTTGCCATTTTAATTTTCATGTACTATTCAAGCTATAGATTTAGTATTTAGTATTTAGTAATCTTATTTTTCGCTTCAGAGTTTTGATTACAGTTCAGTTTCTACTTAAACTGGATAGTTTTTATTATTTCATTTATATTTTATTGTTTTAAATGTTATTATTTAATATTTGATCGAATTCATTTATTTGTCAGATTTTTTTCCTTTTTTCTAGGTCAATTTTTAACATTCATATTTATTTACACTTGTGCTGGACTTAATTTCACTATTTCCGTACGTATTTAATAGTTTAACATTCATCTCAGCTTTGTAAATCCTGTTTAGTTTACAGTTTGGTGTATGCTTGTGAAGTTTGAGAGGACCATCTCAGCCACCCTCTGGCTGTATATGCCCCTGGTGCATTCTGGGTAACACACACATCCCTGTAAACACTGGAAATGAAGTTGTGTTTAATCAGATGCAGTGGTTATGATCTGAGATGTTTCCAATACAGTGTATTAGTCAGGGAGTGAAAAAGTGACAGCTCGAGGAGGAACCGGGATCAGAGGAGTGTGACGCTGTGCGAGCTCGCCGGGGGTGATGGGTAATGAAGTCCAAACTCTGGGGACGTTTATTAATGATAAAAAGGTGTGCAATTTCACCTGGTGATATTTACGGCCAATTAATCAGGATTTACACGTGACATTTATCGATATCCATCCCTGGAGCTTTTTGATCTCTCTCTCTCTCTCTCACACACACACACACACACACACACACACACACACACACTCTCTCTCTCTCTCTCTCTCTCTCTCCCCTCCCTCTCTCCCTCTCTGCATTTTATCTTGTCTTTCTTTCTTAGTGTAGTTACAGTGTGTGTGTGTGTGTGTGTGTGTGTGTGTGTGTGTGTGTGTGTGTGTGTGTGTGTGTGTAGACGGATATGTGCAGCCAAACGAATTGCTGATCAGATTAAGGACGTTTTTGACCGTCTCGTTTATGGTGATGGATGGATCAATCAGAGTGAGAGAACGAGGGAACGGACAAACGTTCCTGCAGGTTCCAATTACTGAGATTAAACCTGACAAGTACAACAAGCAGGAAACAATCTAAGGACCCGTATCTCTCCCTCTCTCTCTATCTGTCTATCTCTCTCTATCTGTCTCACTCTCTCTCTCTGTCTCCATCTCTCTCTCGCATCTCTCTTTCTCTCTCAGACAGAAAACAGAAGGAAACACAGTCCCGGTTAAACGAATACACACTGTAATAAATGCCAGACTTTAGGTCTGTCCCTCGTCTGCTGCTGTTGTCTTTAAAGTAAACAGGAAGTGAAGTGACAGAGGTTTGAACAGGACTGTGTTTTGTTTGAAAACTCTACAGAAGGATACAACAGTACAAGTTGAGTTTTTTTCTGCATTTAATGCTCAGTAAAGAGTCCTGTATATAATAGTAATAATAATAATAATAAGGGAACCCATCATCCCAGTGATGAGTCTCAGTACTGTTTTTATTTCTCCTTTCTTGTCTTCCTCTCTCACACCTCCCCATTTCCGTTTTATTTCCCTTTTCATTACTTTATCAGAGTGAAGATTGTTAGCAATTTGTTGTAAGCCCGAAGGATCGAATCAACACAACTGTAGACGTCAGGAACAGAAATTACCCAGAAGGCATTGCAGTGCAAGCTAATGCGGTTTCCGCTTCACGATGGCAACAGCAACAAACCCTCAGACGGTTGAGTGTAACCTGGAGCAGTGAAGCACTTCGGTAGCGGCTCGTTAGGAAACTGATAAACCTCCCAGTGCGAGGAGTCAGCCCTGAAAACCGAGAACCAAAAATAAAACGCACGGATTCAAATTTACATCTTTTTTGCTTTGTTTTGTTTTACAATGCTAAATGAACACAGAGCACACACCGCGTGGGTCTTTAATGTGTAGGTCTCCTGCCTGCTGAGGTGTTTGGTGAATAGGTGGTTCTTCAGTCAGGTCATTCCACTATCTGCACATAACACAAGCGTTTCCTCTCCGAAAGATCAGATGAGCCCTTTTCCTAAGCACGTACGTATTGACTCGTATGGTTCTTCAGTTGTCTCTCAGGGGGGAGCCCTTAAACGTTCTACATAGAACTCAACAACTGAGTGTTTCCTAATCTGTAAGCATAGAGACTGAGAACAAGTGTCCATGGAACTGTTAAAAAAACTCATGAAAAAAATCTTTTTTCCCTCAGAGTATACCCAAGAAGTACAATTTTAATTGTTTGATTAAGGTTGAATTTTAAAGTAGGGATACTAATGGAAGCAAAGGACCCTTAAGTCTTAGAGAACCTTTCAAAAACATTGAAAAACATTTTGTGTTAAGATTAACTCTGCGTTATCCAGTGAGCCCTTAAAGAACCTCTTTGTTCTAAGAGTGTGTGTGTGGGGAAGTGTGCGGTACAAACTCCGGATTATTTTCATCTTAATATCTAGAACCTGTCAGGAGTTTAGCTTCATGGTACACCTGTAGAGAGAAAGGGTTCTTTAAGGGTTCTTTAAGGGTGGAGATGGAAAGAGAAGAGTGAGAAAGACCGTGTGCGGTCACTCAGTGGTGTTTCCACGGTGACGGCAGACTCGGATGTGAGAGGAGTGAGGGATGGAGGAGGGAAAGAGGGAAAAGAGGGAGCGCAGTGATTACCCAGAACTCAGTGTGTGTTACGGTAGACTCGCTCTCTGTCTCTGGTGTTCTTCATGATGTTCATCAGCTCGTGGGCGAACACAATGCATTGTAAGAACAATGAAGTTTTAGTTTTGTGTTTGTGTGTATGTGTGTGTGTGGGTGTGGGTATGGGTGTGTGTGTGTGCGTGTGAGTGGGTGGGTGAGTGGTGTACATGTAGGAACGAGGGGGAACAGACAGAGAGAGAGGCAGAAAAAGAGAGAGAGAGAGACAGAGAGAGAGAGACAGAGAGAGACAGAGAGAGAGACAGAGAGAGACAGAGAGAGAGAGAGACAGAGAGAGAGAGACAGAGAGAGAGAGAGAGAGAGAGAGAGAGAGAGAGAGAGAGAGAGAGAGAGAGAGAGAGAGAGAGAGAGAGAGAGAGAGAGACAGAGAGAGACAGAGAGAGAGACAGAGAGAGAGAGACAGAGACACACAGAGAGAGAGAGAGACAGAGAGAGACAGAGAGAGAGACAGGTAAAGTTTGTTATTACTTGGTCACTGAAGAAGAAACTGGACGCTGAGGTCAGAAAAGTGAAGCATCGTTAGTGTTAATCAGGCTTCATGGACCAGATGATCATCAGTAATTTGGAAAAACAACACACACACACACACACACACACACACACACACACACAGTGGGTGTATGTAGTCCATTTTGAGTTGGTTGGCTGCTTATGTAAATGCTGAGTGCTACTGGAGGCAAGAAAAGTAGACATGGACACACAAGCGTGCATACACACACACACACACACACACACTTTTTGATAGTGCACTAGCCCATGTGTGTATATCGGTATTCATGTCTCTGAGGATGAGGCGGCCATCTACGCTCATCACTTTCCCGTTACCTGGGTGACGGTTGCCAAGAGGTTCGCAGACGTTAGCTACCCAAGATGCTCCGTGCGTGTCTCCACGGGAACAGAGTCAGACGTGCTTTAGTCTTTCTTTCTTTCTTTCTTTCTTTCTTTCTTTCTTTCTTTCTTTCTTTCTTTCTTTCTTTCGTCCCCTGTCTTTCTCTATCTCAGATTCTGTCCATCATTCTGAGTAATGAATGAATGAATTAACTTTGTTTTTCCTCCTTTTGCCCTTTTTTCCTTCTTTCGTCTATCCTTTCTCGCTCTCTCTTGCCACCTCCTGTTTCTCCCACTCTGTCTGTCTGTCTGTCTGTCTGTCTGCCTGTCTGTCTCCGAGTGGCCCATTTGGAGAGCTCTTCACTCTTCACCTTGTGTGATGTCATCAGGGGGCGGGGTCAGAGGGGGTCAATACATCATCGTGTCTGATCACAGCATCTGAAACTGGAACACAAACTGCAGTGGAATGTTCTAGTGACTCACACACTCATCCGCTCCCAACTGTCCAAAACCACCTGCTTTCTTTCTTTCTTTTCCTTTTCTGTTTTTTTTGAGCATGGCTTTAGTTTCTACATTGCAGCTATATCACTGTGAGCAGAGAGGAAGCTGAGATTTGAAATGAAATGTCAGGAAAGGACTGCTGTAAAACCTTTAACTTCTGAGCGGTACACAAGTCACCCACAGGGAAGAGGAAAACCTCAGGAAGAGCTTTGTTCTTTAAACCGTGATCATGTCCTCACTCATCGACTGCGTCCCACATGACATCATCAGTATGCACATGTATGGCTTGTACTCTGGCTTGGATGACATCCTGATGCTTTAATCAGTTTAACTTTCAGAAAAGGTGACGAGCTTTTTTTCTTCCGTCGACTCTCACAGTGTAAAGTAGAGATAAGAAAAAGAACATATGGCCTTCAGTTTTTATGAAGCACTTATATGTATAAGTGGAGAGAGAGAGAGAGAGAGAGAGAGAGAGACATTGATACATCAGAACCCACAACGAAGTGTAAACTCCTCTGTCCTGAAGATGTCGGAAACCTAAAAGTTACGGTTTTACCTCTGACTGATACGACGCACTGATACTGGAGACTCCTTCCATTTTTTTTTCCCCCTTTTGTTTTTTTTCCTTCCGTTACATTTTTTTCAATCCATTTCTATGGAGTGTCCACCACAGACGAGCTGTTACGACACCGCAGAAACGATAACGTATTCGAACGAGCGCGTTAATATAAACCCGCGATTTGCAGCTGCACTACTGTCAGAGCTGCTGTTCTAGAAAACGAATCAACACCTTCTGACCAATCAGGACACATTTAGAGGAGGGATTGTTTCAGACGAGGCAGAGCTGTGGCTCTGATCTAACAGCGTGATAATGTGATATCGACCTGAGTGAAAAAAAACCAGCTTGTGAGCATCACACACGGCTAATTGTGTGGCTATTAAAATAACTTTTCTCATAGAAAAAAAGAGATATGAGAACAGAAAGAGAGAGAGAGAGAGAGGAAAAAAAGGAACGGATGAAGGAAAATAGAGACGGAGAGAGAATCCGAGCTGTCGTTCTGCTTTAATCAGCTCAGACCGAGGGGAATACTCGTGTAAATGGATTTCATTTGTCTGCTCATTTGTGTCCAATTAAAGCCGATTTTCTGAAGCAGAATTCTGAATCCAGTCCCGAGAACTGTTTCCTGTTTCATCCTTTATCATCAGCAGTGCAGATCTGTCCAATTATATACATCAGGCAGGATTCTTCACCGAGTTTAGATTAAAGACAAGTAAAATGCAGTAGGGTTTATCTGACTCTGAGTCAGCTCTGCATCTGTGGAATACAGGATGCTGACGGGTCAAAGGTCAACCCTTCCTCTCCGGAGAGTTTTTTTTTTCTCTCTAATCGCTAACTGTCTAACATTTCTAACTGACAAACGGGAAATGGAAATGACATGCATTTCAATAAACCAAATCTTTCTGATAAAGAGAAATAAAAAAACGAGTCTTACATTTTTTTGAGTCAAGGTCTCTGAGTCAGTACTTGAGTCAAAAAAGAAATTCAGTAAATAACGTTATGTGTGTCAAAAATTTGAGTCACGTTGAGGAAATGAGTCAGACGGTTTTGAGCGTTTAAAGGAGTTTTGAGTTGTATTAGCATTAGATGAGTCAATTATTTGAGTCAAAGTATTCAAATGAATTCGATTTTTCCCAGTTAGGATTACTGTCATTTTTTTGAGTCGAGGAAATTAAATGACTCAGAGTTTTTGAGTTAGCGTAACTCAGCAAGTTAATTTTTTTTGACAGTTTCATATCTTTGAGTTTTGTATCTAGAGTGAGTCATACCTGGCTTGAGTCTAATTGGGAGTCGGACACTTTGAGTTAGCAAGTCTAGATGACTCATTTGAAAAAAAGCTAACAGTCATGTTTTTTAAGGTTAAATAATTTTGGAATTTTTGGAGTTAACGACACAAGATGAGTCAGAAACCACTGAAGTGAAATAAATCAGATTTTGAAATAAATCAGAGTCAGATATTTGAGTTATGGCTAATAAAGGTGTCTGCATTTTAGTAGTCATGTAAAAAAAAACAATAGATTTGTTTGTATAATAAAGCTAGGAGTAATATTTGAGTTAAGGGATCTGAATAAGACTTTGTTTCATTGACATCAGACTTTATTTGAATGAGTCATTTATTTGAGTTAGGATTAATATATATATTTGACTTTTATGAAACACGATGACTGAATGTCCCTTTTTCATTAAATTATTACCAAACATTAATATTACTGGATAAAGGCCAGTAAAGAAATATAGCTTTTTTTCTTTTTTTAAAATATCCTAATACTGCTAAATATAAAGATGTATAATTACAAAAATAAAATTTCAGACATCTTTTATCTCAGCTCCTAGCACTCCGGAATCGCCTTGTGTTTCTTTCTTTGTAATAATGCCAAAAATATATATATATCTTGACACTAAATCCTCTTTGTTTCCTGTTTGCATTTATGCAGAAAAATGTTGCTTTTTTTTCTGATATATTACTTTTTACTTTTTCCACAAAAATTTTATGATTTTTTTCATTGGTCATCCTGAATCTATAAGCTCAGTGAATCACTACACTCACATTACTGATAACCAGGACGTGCTACAGAATATTTATAAAATAAGTAACATTTTTCATTTTTCTTTTTCAACATGGACGAGGCTGATTCATCATTTGCTCTCAAGCTGTTCAACATATTCATGAATCAGACACAGGAGAGTTTAAAAGTCATTCAACTCAAATCTGTTCTGTGCGACTCTGGTAAGTGCGGATCAGAGAGTCCGACTTTATCGACCTGGAGTAATTTATATGAGTCAGACTCTTTAGAATTGGAGCAACTGGGTGATTTGGGGTTTTTAGTCCTTTTCGAGCTGCAGTAATATTTACAGCAGAAACAAATCGCGAAGGATGTGATTCAGTGAATCAGTGAAAGTTGAGTCACAGCAGCTCTTGAGTTATTTTTGAGTTGAGTGTTTGATGGGATCTCAGCGTGATCGCACTCACGTCTGGTGGCTGCGAGAGAAACTTGGGCGCTTTTGAGAGTTTACGAAGAGCCTGTTTGTGTTCTAACACTCATTACGTGTGACTTCAGGAGGTGATGAGCATGTCAAGAAGTGTGAGAGAAAAATATCGCAGAAAATGTTTTAACTAGCAGCAGAATTCCATCAGACACACTATCACACATGCGCGACATCATCTTCAGTTTTCAAGGGACTGCCGTGAGTTAAAAGAAGTCTGTGTGTGTGTGTGTGTGTGTGTGTGTAAAGAACCACAAATAGGCATGAGGAACAGACCGTAGGAACAGAGGGGTGCTGGATGCGATCAGCGTGATGCTTTCACTCTGTTCTTTTCTTGCACAAGAGAACGAGAGATTGAGAGAGAGAGAGAGAGAGAGAGAGAGAGAGAGAGAGAGAAGTTTCCCTCGTGCCTCCTGCTGGCAAAAACAAAAAGATAACAGACGTTCCCACTGCTTCATTTTGTTGCTATCGCTCTTTTGTAGCCGTAGCAACACTGGCCTGTTGCCATGGCTAACAGAATAAAAAGACAAAAAAGAGCGAGAATAATCTTTTACCGCTGAAGTGTCAGGAAGTGGAAACCCAGGTCGCAGTGATGTCACGCTGTTACCGGGGAACTGATTCATCAAAAAAAATGCCTCCTTCCTCTCATTCTGTTTCTTCCCTTCGTCCCCCTCTGTTTTCCCTCTCTATCTATCTATCTATCTATCTATCTATCCCACACTGAGCGGTTCCTCTGGACCCAGCCATGAAACAGCCACGCAGCGCTGACTCTAACATTCTCAAATCACAGAACTCATCAGCGGCTCCGTGACCTTTGACCTTGACTGCACTCCTCTTCCTCTTTCACACTTTGCGTATCCCATTTTCCCTAAACTTCTGTGTCTTCTTTGAAAGTTCTGGAATTTCCGTGATACACATCATTGAAATCGTTGCAATCTGTCCTCTTATGTAGAACCTCTAAAAAACATCACTGCAAAGTCTTTATAAAAACTTTATAAATCTTTATAAAACATATGCAAATTTGAAACTTTTTGAAAGTCGTACCGAATGTAGAACATCAGAGAAAAGATTGAGTCAAATTCGACAACATCCTTAAAGACCCGGCTGGATTTTAAAACCTCGCAGGTTTGAGATTTGAGAAACTTCCGAACAGCTTCGTTTCCCAGCGTGAATCAGTCCCATCCGCCGTCCACACTCGGATTTGTGACAAACGTCAGGATGAATACGCAGAATCGTTTTTCCTCCTGTCACTCTCTATCTGAGCGAGTACAATGACGGCGTAGTTTATAGAAGCATAAATCGTGTGCCGTGTGTGTTAAATATTTATGCGTTTGTGAATGTGGAGCAGCTGCTTTACACACAGAGCGAGCGTTAGTGTGAAGAGGTCACAGGAAGCTGATCCTCCACTCTGATTAAACGAATTCTGCGTGTTTCTGTTTTGAGGAAAGCGGGCATTTGAACTGAAAGACTTCCTGATTGGTGGAACTTTTATGTTGAAGTGGCTAAACGCCTGCAATTATCTGCGTGTTTGCATGAAAGGAAAATGAGATTTTTTAGCTGTGTGCTAACAGGCGCTGTTGGCAAGTCAGACTCGTAATGTTTTTATTCGGTCCGAAGTTAACGCACAACGTATTGGTCTCTCCGTATGATCCGAGCGTCCTCCTGTACTCCAGCACCATGTTCAGTCAAAGGATTTTACGCAAAAATGTTTTCGTGCTTTAAAATATTTGCTTATTTAGGCAGTGAGAACAGAAAAAAATAGTTTAACATGCAGTTACACATAAATTTAGACTTACGCGTCCTTATTTATCACGTTTCTTCTCTAGCTACCTAATAAAACAAATACAGATGCTTAACTACGCTAATGTCGAACATGCTTGAATTATTATTATTATTATTATTGTTAGTAGTAGTAGTAGTAGTATTAATATGTAAAATGGACGTGGATCAGGACGCATTACAGAATCAGTCATTTCAGCGACGAGTCCATTTTCTGACTTTGAATCAGAGTGAAATTGATCATTTTGCTTAATTTATTTGTTATTAATATTACTATACATTACAGTTATTATCATTACTGTATTTTTGTTTCATTTTCTCCGCTTTGATTTACATCAGTTGCACTTTAGTGTTTGTTCGGTTTTTGTGTTTTGTACTCTGTCTAATAAGACTCACAAAAAGTCTCACTTCCTCTGAAGGGAGGGGGGGTGACATTTAATAATATTAAATAAAATTAAATAAATGAATTCAATAAATATCACTATTTTGTAATGATAACTTATTTTAAAAGGACATCCTGCTTACCACAGGGAGCATTTATTTATTTACTATTTATATCTATTTTTTCTGGGTTGGATTCGTACACGCTGCATTATTTTATTTTACGAGTCCTTCTTTTACGCTTTAATATGTTTATGCTATTTCTTTTCTTGCGCTTCAGTCAACACAAGTTGTTTTAAATATGTTTTATAAATAAATCTTACTTACAAATGTGAAAGGGCTTTAAATATGAAAAAAAAAACAAAAAAAAAACGTAAAATTGTATCATGCTAGTCTAGCTCAGGAATCCACGTTAGTGTGTTGTAAAGTGTGAGTGTGTTCCAGCGGGCGTGTTTGTGTTGTTTTTGGTGTTGGGTACATGCACTGTACACCACAGCTCCATGACAGAACCACGACACGACAGCGTTGTGCGGATTTGTGTAAAGCTGTTTTGTGACGAGCGCTAAACAAAAATAAATAAATAAATAAATAAATAGAAACAATGCATTGTGAAACTTTTGCAATGATGTGTTAAGCAGAACTGCTAGAATATTGTTTAAACTGAAAGAGCGTATGCTTTTGGTTTAAAAAAAATAAACAGTTTTTGTATCCGGTGACATCATCATGTACACCACTTTAACAATATCAGTATTTCAGTCTATCACAATAAACCGTCATTACTGATATATCATCACCCCAGCACTCTACCTGTGTGTGTTTACTATCAAAGGTCAAGGACTCATTTACTGACCTACCATGACCGGTTAGAGGTGTGTGTGTGTGTGTGTGTGTGTGTGTGTGTGTGAGTGTGTGTGTGTGCGCAATGGGATTAGAGAGGATATCCTAATAGGATGCTGTGGTATTGTACTGAAGATGAGCTTCATCAGCATCAACAGGATACGAAGACCCAGTGTGTGCACAAACGCATACACACACACACACACGTATACACACGTACACACACACACACACACACACACTCACACACACACGTACAGAGTGAAAGACCCCCTGTGTTGCAAAAACAAGTCAGTTCTATGTTTGTCTGAATTTCCCCATAGGTCAAGGATATACACACACCCTGTGTGTGTGTGTGTGTGTATGTGTGTGTGTGTGTGTGTGTGTGTGTGTGTTTTGGTTGAGAAGAGGCAGCCTCAGCAATCTGTTCAAACACACTCCCAAATAAATCACTGACACACACACATACACACACAAACAAACATACGCAAGAAAGATACACAGTGTGCACAGAGAGATATTGTTAGATAGAAATGGCTCATATGTTCTTTCATTTCTTCAACACACACACATACACACAATCGCACACACTCTAGTCGGACGATGTGTGTGCGTTCAGTAGTGTAGTCAGAGGATGTGTGTGGTCAGTACTGTAGTCGGAGGACGTGTGTGTGTTCAGTAGTGTAGTCGGAGGACGTGTGTGTGTTCAGTAGTGTAGTCGGAGGACGTGTGTGTGTTCAGTAGTATAGTCGGAGGACGTGTGTATGTTCAGTAGTGTAGTTGGAGGACGTGTGTGTGTTCAGTAGTGCAGTCGGAGGATGTGTGTGTGTTTAGTAGAGCAGTTGGAGGATGTGTGTGTGTTTAGTAGTGTAGTTGGGGGACGTGTGTGTGTTCAGTAGTGTAGTTGGAGGACGTGTGTGTTCAGTAGTGTAGTCGGAGGATGTGTGTGTGTTCAGTAGTGCAGTTGGAGGATATGTGTGTGTTTAGTAGAGCAGTGGGAGGATGTGTGTGTGTTCAGTAGTGTAGTTGGAGGATGTGTGTGTGTTCAGTTATGTAGTTGGAGGACGTGTGTGTTCAGTAGTGTAGTCGGAGGATGTGTGTGTGTGTTCAGTTGTGTAGTTGGAGGTCGTGTGTGTGTTCAGTAGTGTAGTCGGAGGATGTGTGTGTGTGTTCAGTTGTGTAGTCGGAGGAGGTGTGTGTTCAGTAGTGTAGTCGGAGGAGGTGTGTGTGTGTTCAGTTGTGTAGTTGGAGGAGGTGTGTGTTCAGTAGTGTAGTCGGAGGATGTGTGTGTGTTCAGTTGTGTAGTTGGAGGAGGTGTGTGTTCAGTAGTGTAGTCGGAGGATGTGTGTGTGTGTTCAGTTGTGTAGTTGGAGGATGTGTGTGTGTGTTCAGTTGTGTAGTCGGAGGACGTGTGTGTTCAGTGGTGTACTCGGAGGATGTGTGTGTGTGTTCAGTTGTGCAGTCGGAGGACGTGTGTGTTCAGTGGTGTAGTCGGAGAATGTGTGTGTGTTCAGTAATGTATGTGTGTAGTAAATGTGATGGATTGACAGCTGATAAGTGATGTGTGTATAAATCACAGAGATGGGCGTGTCTTCACCATGTGCACATATATTATATGTACTTGTTGTAGGGGGCGTGGCCATGCTTGAGGATTAGTAGGTCATGTGACCGTAACATGTCTGTAGTGTGTACCTGTGCTAGGAAATCAATAACTTCCCTAAAACCCCCGCAAGCGCCGCTGCCCTTTTACACCTCATCTGTATTTTATTGTTCTGCATTTTCTGGACTTTCGGTTTTGGAGATGATAGAAAAGAGAAAAGAGTGAGTGCTTCCTGGAGCGTCTTTACACTGAAGAAAAACAGGATATAACCCAATCTCTACTGACATGTCAGTCCAGAAGGGCGGAGCTTATTAGAACAGCAAAGGGGAAACAACTCCATATGAATGGCCGTGCTTTGGGAATGGGAGGGTCAACACTCAGGTGTCCACATACTTTTGGCCATGGAGTGTATACATTACTGTAACTGTATTACCTGGAGTTTTTTCTGCTTCTCATTATACAGGAGGTAAAGGATGCACTGATCTTTCCAGATGCGTGTGTGAGCAGTCTGTAATAAATTACTGACATGACAGTGTTTCGTTTTTTTTTTTCCTTTCTTTTTTGAATAACTGAACTGTGGAATGAAGCAGATTAATGAACAAAAATTCATTGATCTTTTTCTTCTTTACATGATTCCTGTTCCTTCATCTCACTTTAAAGGTAAGACTGTGTTTTGTGTTTCATAAGCACACACACACACACACACACACACACACACACACAGTTTGAAATTATCCTGTTTTATTGGCAGGTTGCTTTTGTTATGTTTCTGAAGAATGATAAAATATAAAACAAGCTTCTGTAAATGTATCACACTGCAGCTGATAAATCAATCTAATTTGCATTGACTCCACCCACTATTTTACATTTTTCCCATTAAAAAAACACTCTAAAATATGTATTTATTAAGACAAACGCATAAAATAAGCAAACCTCCGACACACACTATCCTCCAGAGACTGAGAGTAAATCAGATTGTGTGTGTTTGTCAAATTTACACACAAATCTTTAATTAATCAGGTGTTGCATATGCAAATGAAGTAGGAGGCGAGCTGGTGTTAGTGAGCGTTTCTCCAGAACGACATTACCCACAATGCACTGCACCACTCTTCATTTCTGTACGTCTGTTCGCAGACACACCCCAGTGTGGGAGAATGTGAGAACGCGTGGGAATCGTCTCCTTCTTTTTCCGTCTGTCTTTCTCTGCATGTCATCATACAGGTGTTATTTGCCTCATTTTGTTGTCCTTCTCTCTTTCCCTCACTTTTTCACCATTTTCGATTTCTTAATTACTTTCTTTTCTTTCTTTTTTTTTTTTTTTTTTTTTTTTTTTTTTTTTTTTTTTTTTTTTTTTTTTTTTTTTTTTTTTTTTTTTTTTTTTTTTTTTTTTTTTTTTTTTTTTTTTTTTTTTTTTTTTTTTTTTTTTTTTTTTACTTTACGACAATATCCTCACACTTCTGGTCTCTCTCGTTTTCTGGATTTTTCTGTCTTCCCTCTATTTTGCATCTCTCTCTCTCTCTCTCTCTCTCTCTCGCCCCGTCTCTCTCTCTTTTCTCTGTCCATTCTGTCATCTCTCTGCCTCTAATGACCCATATCTGCTATTAGAAGTGGAAAAACAGGGAGGAAGGATTTTTAAAGAAAAATGAGCTAAAGACAGAACAAGGACAGAAAGATGAGGGTGAAAAGGACAGAGAGAGAGAGAGAGAGAGAGAGAAGAAATAAACGCATTTTAAAAAGACTCGCAGGAAATTTTGCTGTCATAAGCAACAAAAAAAGCCATGCATAAACATTTGTGGCTGCTCGTATGATTTTTCATATTTTTACCGCGAGAACATCATGGGAATAACTTTTAATATAAAAATATCAATTTAATAAAATACAATTTGATATAGAAATAAATCAATGGCAATGAAAACTACATTTAATATATCCTGATTTAACACACACACACACACACACACACACATACACACACACACACACACACACACTTATCTCCAGGTGGAAATTGGAAATGCGTTCTCTTTCTACATTTCCTCGACTCTCGCTCTATATTCTGACAGTCCTTCGTTTTTTTTTTTATCACATATCAGCAATTTGTGGCACTTTTTTTTTATTTGCGGTTATTAAAATGATTTTGGTGATTCTGGATCGGCAGCCGCTTCGTCTCTCTCTCTCTCTCTCTCTCTCTCTTTCTCTCCGCCTCTCCACGGCACTGCACTTCTGCAATTCAGGAAAAAAAAAAATTATTCTATTTCCCCAAGGCCACTGTTTTCTCCTTCTTTCTCATTTTTCGTTTTTTTCCCATTTTTTTCCCCCTCTCATTTCAGCCCATTTTATTTATTAGAATCTTTTTATGGGAATGTGCTCAGGACGAGTGTAGTTTCAAACTCATAGAAGACAGAAATTGAAATATATAATGTAAAAATAAATAAATAAATAAATAAATACATAAAAAAAAACTATAAAAAAAGTATAATGATTTTTTTAAAAAGGCACTTTTTGATAGAAATGGTTGTGTTGCTGCATTTTTCTGCCATAATTATTCTTCTTCTTTTATTATTTTTAGTATTTTTATTAACTAAGAGCTCAGATCCTGTACAACCTGCTGTTACAGAGAAGCTGTACACAGTTTTTTTAAACCTTACCACATTTTCAGCCTTCAGAATCGCCTAAAACATCCAAAGAACCCTCAAAGAACCCTTTGTCCTAAGAGTGTACCAGTACCAAGGAGGTTGATGTTAACCTCCTGACAGGTTTTAGAGATCAAGGCGAAAATAGTGGACGTTAATCTGGGGTTTGTAACACACGCTTACCCAGTGAATACACACTCTTAGAAGAAAGGGTTCTTCATATGTTCTCCAATGGTATCATTCCCATCGTTCCCCTCGTTCCCATTTCACAAGAGGAGGGCAGATTTGACAGCGTGATAAAGAAAGACAGACAGAGAGAGAGAGACAGATGGGATGATGGACAGATCTGTTCATTTCTCTTTCATCTTGCGCTTAAAAGCTATAAAATGGTTTTAAAGGCGTCAGGGAGAGATTAAACTCCGGCTCTGTTTGTCAAACACACATGTAGGAACATGGAAAGATGGAAAGCGGTGTGTTTGTATAGTCTGGGTACACAACACACCCACACACACCCACACAACCACACACACAAACACATATGTTGTCACTGTGTAAAGTGCATTCAGTTACAAAACAGGAAGTGATAGAGATCCAGCACATCCTATTACTTTTTATATTTACACTTTTTTTTTTTTTTATTTGTGCCCCAACAGTTACTGAAGGTCATGCAATGGTAACGTGTGTGCAGGATGTAGGAGATCTGATCACGTTTTTATTGAGTGTGTTGATTCGTTGAATTAATAAAATAATATCAGCGTGTGTGTGTTAATTCAGTGCGCTGTCCTGTAAAGAAAACGTGGCTCATGGCGTGAAGGATGAGCTGACCAAGCACTCATCTGCTACGCTCACAGAGAAACCTTAACTTCATTCATCATTCTACCCAGAAAATATTCACACTGCAGATAAGCGACGACTCTGATCAAGATGCGACTCTGATATCCGATATCAGGCGAGAAAAATGTGGTCGAGATCAGAATCCTGCATACCTGAGAAATAGCACTTCAGTCATTCGAGTATTAAACCCTCACTGCATGATTAACTCAGCACAGTATAGTGATGACAGCGTGACCGATTCAGCCATTTTCCTAAAACACGAAGAACTTGTTTGTCCGGAGAGCGGAACATTTCAGATCGGTACACATCTGTAGTGTTAGTTGTCCAGGATGCCTTTTCCAGCTGCTGGTGAATTATTCCCAGGAGAGCTGAGGTTTGGGAAAATGTGGTAACTGCCCATTAACGACAGCATTCAATCTCAATAACGGAGTTTTATTTTATTCCGTTTTGACCACCTTCTGACCTTCGCTAATGATACTGAGTCACGAGGAAGAAGAGCACCAGGGTGAAATATCTGATGCGAGACACACAGGAGTATGTTTAACCTGGAGGAGAAGAAACAAGGTTCCTGAGTGGGAGAGAGAGAAAACGAGGGGGTGGGGCGAGAGTGAGAAAGAGCGAGGGAGCGAGAGAGAGAGAGAGAGAGAGAGAGAGAGAGGATCGGGTGGTTGCAGCAGCTGAGGAGGTGTTTAGGAGGAGAGAAAAGAAACAATGACAGAAACAGACAAATAGCAAAATCCCTTCTCTCTCTCGCTCTCTCTCTCTCTCTCTCTCTCTCTCTCACTCGCTCTCTGCTTGAGAAAACAATATTCAATGGAAAAGAATGAATGGAATAATACTAGAACACATAGTGTGTGTGTGTGTGTGTGTGTGTGTGTGTGTGTGTGTGTGTGTGTGTGTGCACGTTAGACTGAGGCTTGGTGCACAATTTAAGCCACAGACGTGCAATTAGAGAGAGAGCAGTGTGTATGCAACATTAATTAAAATCATCAAAGTGTAATCAAACCCAAGAGAAAGACAGAGAGAGAGAGAGAGAGACAGAGAGACAGAGAGACAGAGGGAAAGGGAGAGACGGAGAGACCGATAAAGACAGAGAGAGAAGATAAAAGTGTCTTTTTTTAATTTCTTGGAGAAATCTGGAGTTTGTTGCTCGGTGTATCGACTGTGTCTGATGATTTAAACTTATAAAATAACCAGGTGTGTTGGAAAGAAGGATAAAAATTCCAGAATGCCTCAAAACGGCTGAGGCGCTTTAACAGATTCCTTGAACGAGGACACCTCCAGCAAGTGTGTGTGTGTGTGTGTGTGTGTGTGTGTGTGTGTGTGTGTGTGTGTGTGTGTGTGTGTGTGTGTGGATGTCCAGCAAGGACGACACGATGTTCCAAAAGAAAGTGGGTGAAGGTGAAGGCAGAAAATACAGAAAGACCCAAAAATCTGTCTGCAGCGTCTTAAAGCTCATTTTATTACGGGACAGAAAAAGAAATACAGTCAGCATCTGGCAGAAACATCTGTACACATTCAACGCTGAGCAGAAATCTCAGAAGCCAGTCTGAATCCGGGATGATCGGTATTCCAGCCTGGAGTTTCTGCGTCACTTTCCCAGAGGAAGTTCTCTAGAGGCTATCAGGTGATGACTAGTGACGGGCACGTATCACAGTCAGTGACATAAAACTCGAGATATGCAAACAAATATGTGCATGTTAACCCTTTCATTGTGCATACGTTATTCAAATCACACCCAGATTTTAATCATTCAATTGTATGTAAAAGAATTTTAGCTAAAATTCTAAAATGTTAGAATTTTATGATGTTAAAAAGTGAAAAAAAAAGAGTCAGCAATCACCTAGTAAAAGTCAAATTAGGTGAAAGATTTAAAAAATATATATACTTGTAAAGTTATATATATATAGTAATTAGCATTTAAATGAATGAAATGTATGTGTTTACTGGGTTTTTTGTGTTTTTACTTTGAAATAGATTTTATTTTAAAAGTAAAGCAAAAATGGAACAGCTGAAATACAGCTTGGCTCTGAGTTTGTGTGTAACTTAGCATTTACACTGAGACACTTCCTGTGTACGATCATCATCAGGGCAGCAATGGCGTTTAAATCAGTCTTTCTCTCGATCTAAATCTGTGTGTGTGTGTGTGTGTGTGTGTGTGTGTGTGTGTAGTAACACATGGCCTTGGGCGAATTATCTTCCAGCATGTGTAACACGATTTGCATCCTCTCCACTCGTTCCTCGGTTTTGTTTGGATTGTTATTAAAGCACATGATCGCTAGTAATAGGATTATGCAAGTCTGTTAGCTTAATGATAATAACATTTCTGAGAGCAAATAGTGATATGTAAGAGCGCTGATGCTAGTTATTAACATCACACACACACACACACACACACATATATATATATATATATATATATATATACACATATATACTCATGTACATATAAAGACAGTAATTTGAAAGCTGCTTATTAAATCTATCATACAGGCATGTGCGCGCACACACACACACACACACACACACACACACGCACACAAAGCAGTGTAATTAACACTAACAGCGAACAATCATCACTTGATCACTACTAAATCCCTGCTGTTTCCATGGTTACTGATAAAAGAAGGACATCAGAAGAGTTTGAGATGATAATCCCAGCAGCACATTAGGGGTCCAAGCACTTTTCTATTTTTAATGGGCACAGACATGTCAGGGGTCGTAACACATGCCATGTTTAATAATCAAACGTTTTTTTGCTTAAATGTTTTAAATCTGCTGCTGATCTGTGGATAATGAAGTGCTTATGACTGTTGTGTTACTGTTTTGTTGCCTTTACAAATGAACTGTCACAGCATTGTGTCACCAGCGTGTTCTTATTAGCACAGTCTTATAAACCTGGTGTCGAGACTAGTACAGTATTTTACATGTGCTAAAAATGTGGTGTTATGTGCAGCATATGATAATTGTGTTGTTACAGACATAGTATTATGTACAATGTAATAAATATGATTGATGGTGTTAGAGTGTATTATGAATTAGATGTTGCAACCAGTGTTATAAATGTGGTGTTACAGGTGTGGTAGTATTATGAACTGTGTATTATAAATGTGGTGTTAGGGGGTGTTATGTGGTGGTATTTTGGGGTGGTGCTATGGGGTGTTATGGGGGTGGTGTTGGGGGTGGTGTTATGGGGTTGTGTTAGGTGGTGGTGTTATAGGGTGGTGCTGTGGGAGTGGTGTTGGGGGTGGTGTTATGGGGGGTGGTGTTGGGGGTGTTATGGAGCAGTGTAAGGAACGTGCTGCTATAGGCAGGGTATTACTAACAGAGTGTGAAAAGTGGTTATTAATGTGGTATTACAGACAGACGTAGGTTTGCCAGCATGGTGTTATGGTGTTATTAATGTGTTATTATCAGTATAGTATTATACACATGGCGCTGTGAATGAACTGTTGTGACTGTGGTGTTATGAAAGTGGTTATTAGGTGTGGTGCTGGTGGTGTTGGGCGTGTTATAGGGTGGTGTTATGAAAGTGGTTATTAGGTGTGGTGCTGGTGGTGTTGGTCTGCTGATCGAAACCTGAGACTCAGATAAGTAGGAAAATTTAGTACACATTATTCTCATGACCACTGCGTGTTATCAGTGTGCTGTTCTGAGCAGGTTTCTGTAAACACACTTTGATTTCGAGTTTCAGGGAGAATTACAGAAACAAAGCAATTAAAAAAAGGAGTAATTACACTCGTTCTGATAGATTTTTTTCCTGTCCATTAGTTCTCCAGTGTTGTCGTTAGTCTGGAGGGCAGATTGTTTGTCATTTGTGGAAGATTCTCGTTTCTGTGTAAGGGCAGAGAGAGGAATGTGCCGCGATATGATCATGTGATGGTGTCCCACTGAGAACCCGCAGCAGTGGAACAGAATGTCCATATGCTCACAGTTCCACATCCAAAAAAGACACATTTCCTATTATTCTATCACTCCTTTCATCATCCCTCTTTTATCCCGAGATGGATGAATAGAGAGTGGAGAAGCTCCGGGGATTTTACTGCTGACTTTATGGATTGCCAGAATGAAGTTTCAGTTCAAGAGGTGGGATTGATGGAGTCCAGTTTGCCTGGAATCCAATCCTGGAATGTGTGTGTGTGTGTGTGTGTGAGAGAGAGAGAGAGAGAGAGAGAGAGTGATAAAAGAGATAATGAGAAAACAAGAAAGCATTATATTTTCCACTGATGAAATATTAAAGTCCTAGAACATAACGTAAATGGTTTATATTGATCCTCTAACAGGCTCAGGCTTTTGCAAGTCACTCAGCCATGTCCATCTTCTCTCTCTCTCTCTCTCTCTCTCTCTCTCTCTCACTCAATCAGAGACATTTCTTATCTTCAGTCCACATTTTCGATCCCTGAATTTTTCAGGTTTATAGGTGAGTGTTTGTGTTTAAAGGACTACACACTAGTGAAAAACTCCACAAGTAAATATCTGGCAACCCGAGAGGTGTGAACTACACGCAGGTGATTTTAATAATCTGCATGTGGAGCTCAGAAAATCCACTTAATCCCGTGCGTAACCCGACTCTGAATACCAGGAAGTTTCTTCACATAAGTACTGACATAACCTTTGGAGTCAAGAAGCGATTCTCAACACAACCCTGTGTGTGTGTGTGTGTGTGTGTGTATCCTGATAAACACTACAAGTGCAAACACATAACCAGAACGTCCTGGGTTTTAGAGGCTCTACTGGTTTTACATAAAAAAAAAGGAGTGTGATCTTACTTTATATTCAGTGCAGGAAAGAAACCTTGAAACTCTGTGGTTCTGCATCAGTTCCTGCTCGCTGAGTGTTTTATAAAAGACGAGACTCACAGAATGAGGATTTAGGTTTTAGAAAAGTGTCTGGAGCTTTGTTCTTGAAAGATGTTTGCTTTACTGGGCAGCTTATGTAATTTCATAAAGGAAAACGGGGTGTAGGTGAAGAACACACACACACACACACACACACACACACACACACACACACACACACTACAGTTGAGATGTTGACTCTCAGCAGCTTACCTTTTAAATTTATCTGCCTCTGAGGAGGCATTATTGATGAATAGATAAATATGTGTGTGTGTGTGTGTGTGTGTGTGTGTGTGTGTGTGTGTGTGTGTGTGTGTGTGTGCTGCCTGTGAGATGAATAGCTCCTGTGCTGTCCTTCCAATTAGATAAAGCGCCAAGGCAAGTAGGCAGCGTTGACCTCTTGCTAACACATACCCACACACACTCCTCCACACTCCTCCACACGCTTTTCTCTCTCTCTTTTATACACACACTATTTATATTCCCTCACTCTCGACCTTGAGTCTCTCCGAGTCGTGATGTTGATCTAATGTGAACAGTGATGGAAGTTTCTTCCTGCCAAGAAGTTAGAAATGCTCGTGTTTATCTCTCTCTCTCTCTCTCTCTGTGTGTGTGTGTGTGTGATGCTTTTCAACTAGTGACTCTAGATTTTCAAGGACATTTTTTTTATTCCTTTTTTATTCCTCACTCGCTATTTGGCCATAGGCACTAGAGGAATAAATGAATAAATAAATGGATTTTATTAAAGTCCATAACAGGTGAGAGGCACAGGATGCGAGTGTGTGTGATATTTAATGCGAATTTATTCCGGTTATTCCAGTAATCGGAGTCCACAGAGCGGAGTTATACAGAGTTATCCATAATCAGAACAGACTGACGGGCCAGGGGGAGAAGCAGAGACGGCTAAACACGAGGTAGCGCAGAGTGAAACACTGCAAGGCGGAGCTAAAAGAGCAAAAGGAAAAGTACAACACATCACAGGTATTTCAGGAGAAACATGTTCCAGGGCCAGGTTGAACTGATAGTTTTCCTATAACAATGGCTGACGATGTCACCGATGATGTCAGAGATCGAATATACAGACACAGGGGCGCAAAACCGTGCAGCTACATGAATTCTTTGACATATTTCCTAATACACTAACAGATGGCCCTTTGACCTTTGACCCTCTGTCCCAGAGAGGACAGTGAAGGACAGCCTGAATGAAGATGAACATCGC
Source organism: Pangasius djambal (assembly GCA_022985145.1). Taxonomy (NCBI): domain Eukaryota; kingdom Metazoa; phylum Chordata; class Actinopteri; order Siluriformes; family Pangasiidae; genus Pangasius; species Pangasius djambal. The sequence goes on along the minus strand of CM040988.1, from coordinate 4,647,076 downwards.
CGCCTGCAGTTTCTTTAATAATCGCTTTGTTGAATAACGTTTTTCTTTTCATCTTTCTCCCACTCAAGGTTAACTAAAAAACACGAAGCCCGCAGAGAGGCGAGAGTGTGTGCTGTACTCTCTCCTTCGCTCCTTCTCTCCTTCCCTCGTTCTTTCTTTCTCCTCGTCACGCTTTCCCTCTGCCGTTTAAATCTGACACACGCGATCGTTTTTTTAAAATTTCATTTCATTTCATTATTCTATCTCACCTTCACGTCAGTGCAGACGTGGGTGGTGTGTGTGTGTGTGTGTGTGTGTGTGTGTGTGTGTGTGTGTGTGTGATTATATAAGCACATTGAATTGACAGATTCAGATTTGTGGGCGTCTCGTTACGCCGTTTGCGATTCCCTTCATCTTATTTTTTTGTTCCCTTGCATATTTACGCGGTTTCATTTGCATATTCAGGCTTTTAAAAGAAAGGACATCAATAATTTGAAGATGTATGGAGCTATATATAGAGATTTGGAGAGAGAGAGAGAGAGAGAGAGAGAGAGAGTGTTCTCATCACCACGATTGCCTCTCGCCAGCCCCATTAGTTGATTGACAGCTGTTGAATTATGAGAATTCAGGAAGTCATCAATGCAGTTGTTTCCCTGCATTGGCATTATGAGTGTGTATGTGTGCATGTGCGTGTGTGTGTGTGTGTGTATGTGTGTGTGTGTGTGTGGGTCTCCAATCTGAGCTGCTTTGATTTTTATAATTAGACTGTGGCATCAGAGAGCATTTAGAGCAACCAGAGAGAGAGAGAGAGAAAGAGAGAGAGAAAGAGAGAGACCACAAAGGGGACAGATGGTTTAATAACATGTGTTTGACAGAAATTCTTTGATTCATTCATACACACACACACACACACACACACACACACACACACACACACACACACCCACACACACACACACACACACACACGTCTCCCGCATCCCCTTTCTCTGAAGGATTTGTCAATTTGCTGAAATGTGCAGCTGAGATCAATGCACTCAACCCTTTGTTCTCTCTCTCTCTCTCTCTCTCTCTCTCTGTCTGTCTCTCATACTATCTGTCTCTCTGTCTCTCTCTCTCTCTACTCATGTTTTGCTCTTTAAGACTTTAGTGAAACGAGTACAGTATATGGAAAAGAATCAAAAGATAAAGAGATTTTTAATGCCAAAAACGGGGGGAAATTAAAGGCTGCAGTGAATCAGATTTTTTGAATGAATCACATTTTCAATTTAATCACATTTTCAATTTAATCACATTTTCAAATGAAAATTCCAATTTCTTTACTCATTTATTTATTAGTTTGCCTATAAACGCACTTGATTTGGCTCCACCTACAGGTTCCTGCCCCTATTCCACACGAATAAAGCAATTAATATTCCACCACAAATAAAAATAACACTTTTTCTCCCGCATTCCCTCTCTCTCTATATCCATCTTTCTTTTTCTTCTTCTAATGAACATGCTCTGACGCTAAAGCTAAAGCTAACACATCCCCTCGTTCTCCATACGGCCTTGGTCGCCATGGCAACCATCGCATTACTTGCATGCTCGCACACCGTTTAACGCCTCGCCTCCGCCGTGTATGTGCGTTTGCATAGACTTATATGTTTCTTTGCCCACACTCTCTCTACACACACACACACACACACACACACACACACACACACACAGAGTCAGATTCTTTTCAGTTCCACGATTTCAAATGTCATTCTGACTTCAAATGTCATTCTGCCTCCACGAATGTTTTCTTCTAATCAATAAAAAAAAAAAACATTCCTCTGTGTGTGTGTGTGTGTGTGTGTGTGTGCGTGCACAAGTGTGTGTGGGGATGCGTGTGTTCCATTCATATGTTAATTACCTTTGTCAGTATCACCGTTCCCTGACACTGAGCTCTGGCTGAGAGCAGTAGAGACAAAAATAATATATAAAAGCTTTCTTGCAGTTTGATTATTTTAATCGTCGTTTTGCAGTGAAAGTTTGTAGCTTGATGCTGAAACTTCAGCGCTCATTTGACTCGTGTAGTCGTGTCGTTTGGCCGTGTTCTCCAGTGCATGTGTCTCCAGCGTGTTTAGTGTGTAGCTGTGGGTATGCAGTTGTTGTGAAGCTTGGCTGTTGTGTTGGTCTGGCTGTATTCTACAGTGCATGTGTCTCCAGTATGTTTATGAGACTGGAGATGCGGCTCTGTTGGAATAACATCCAGAACCGTTATCATCCAAACAGCCAAAACATCTACACAAGGCACTGTGTGTGTGTGTGTGTGTGTGTGTGTGTGTGTGTGTGTGTGTGTATTTATACATTATATATTGTTATGCTACACACAGTATACATGCATATATAAAATATATAAATATATATTAAACTGTGTTTTGGTAAATAAATAAATGCTCACAGTGACTGGGGTTACTGGGTTTACTGGGGTTACTGGGGTTTACTGGGGTTTACTGGGGTTACTGGGGTTTACTGGGGTTACTGGGGTTACTGATCAGATGGTCGGGGGGTTCAATCCCCAGCACCTCCAAGCTGCCACTGTTGGGCCCTTGAGCAACGCCTTTTTCTAGATTTTTAATAAGGTCGGAGTTTTAGATCTGAGACACAGATCATGACAACAATCACGACGACGGCGGAATGTTTAAGGGGACACAGAGCTCATCGGGGTGTTTAATGGAATCAGTAAGCATTTTACACTTTCGACCGTGAATCCTGATGGACATAAATGATTTGCTCTGATGCACAGACGAGTGAGAGAACACGTCAAATATAAATCAGGCCTTCTCGCAATTTATTTTAACTTATTTTACAACTCTTTCGCTCCTGTCAAGGTGATGAAGGTGATGGAAACAGCATTTATATTAAATCTCATTCTTTTTGCCCCACATCAGTGGAACACTGAATTTTCATCGTTCAGTACAAGTTATTTATGTTATTAAATTTGGATCGTTTCTTTTTATGGGTTTATTTTAATTAGCGTATTGTGGGATCTTTTGGGATTGTGTTACAGGTATATTGGTTTTTAATTGGTTGTATGTTTTTGATCTGTGACAGTTTAGTTTCTATTCTATTTCATTTATTTAGTTTAATTTATTGACATTTAATTTATATATTAGATGCTTACTTGAAGCTTATTGAATGTAGCTTTTATGATTATTATTTCCCTGTTAGAGTTTTATTGCTTCATTGTCGATATGTAGTCTCAGAAGGGCGCCTTTGCTTAATAATCAAAAAAAAAAAAAGAAAGAAAAAAAAAAGACTGAAAGTTCATGTTGCAATTGCCTTGACAACTAAACACTGCCTGTGGCTAAGTCCAGACCTGTACATTAATGAGGTCACGTGGTAACTACGGTGATCTACAGAACTGTACACTTCTGAGGGCGACATAGCCACATGTCGCTGGCCAGTAGTCATGGTAACCGGGAAAGTGTAATCGTAGCTGCTAAACGCCTTGCCGACTTGCTAACAGTGCTTGCTAAATAGTGGATATTAATATCGGTGGATATTTTAATTTAGAAAAGAAAGCTTCCGTCTTAGCACCCTAAAGTCTCTAAAGGTTGTATGTAGAATCCTAGAACAGAGCATTTCCCTGTCAGAGAGGGTTCCACACAGAGCCCCTTTAGGAAACAAAGAACCAAGAACTATCCAAAGAACCCTTGAGGAACTGTTTTTCTCAGAGTGTATACATGTATAATGATTATACAGATTCAGACATTGGCAGCGGTTGTCATGTGATGCTCTTTTGATGATGTCATCAGGTTGCTCCTCTTCAGAACCTTAATGGATTTTTTTTTGTCTCGAGATTTCTCATGAAAGTACACAAAACTGTCTGGAATTGATTCTGGGTTTTCCATCTTGCTGATATTTGTGACGTGTTTTTGTGTGTGTGTGTGTGTGTGTGTGTGTTTTTACTTAGCGCCAACTCCCTTTGGCATTTGTTATTTAAATTAGCGGAAGAAAGGTTTAGCAACACAGCGGGGCCCAAAAATAGATAACAATACTGAGCACACGTCATTTCTGCTATTCGGTGTGTGTGTGTGTGTGTGTGTGTGTGTGTCCTGTTCTCTGTTTGATAGAAAAATGTTCTAGAACTTTAATGCTCTTTACAGAACTTGAGCCAAGCGAACGCAAGTTTCATGCTGTAATTTAAATTCAATCGTTTTTCTTTTTTTTTTTTTAAAAAAAAAAACAAAAATGAAAGATTATTTTGATCTGAGCACAATATTCTCCAAGTTCCTCATCCTTCCTGCTTTCCTGTCACACTCCATCTCCGTTTTTTTCTTTCTCCTCAGCTGCTAAACTCACACTAATCCCCCGATTCCTGAGGATTTTCCGCCGTCTGAAATCTGGCAACATCTGCTTCATAATCTGCTGCAGTAAACTCAGTGGATTAGACAGAACTGAGAACGCAAATCTCCTCTAAATGCTCACCTTCCACTTGCCCACCTAGATGGGTTTGGCAAAGAAAAAAATTATTTTTTTTGATTAAACAATTAAAAAAAACGTCCATCACAAGTTATTTTACAAAAGTCGCTGAATAACAAACCAACAACATGAAAACAGGTTTCAAAGCCTGTTCATTTTCAAAAGTAAAATATCGACTTAAATTTATTAAAAATAAATAAATCTATATTGTCTCGTGATTCCAGATCGCATAAAAAATGTGATTGTTATATGTACTATAAGTGTATGTAGTGTTACATATATAACCTTTTTTAAAAGATTAGAATGGAAAAATAGCTTTAAAATTTTTTTTTTTGCAAATTCCAAGTGGCTAAAGTTTGGGGCTGTCTTTTCATATAAAATCTGCATTTCTGTAATCATATGATTTTTTTTTTATTTGAATTTAATCACGTATGAGCAATCCGGATGAAGTCTTGTTCCCAAAGCATCTGTTAACACTTTGGTGATTTGTATATGAAAACATATTTTAGCTTTAACATTTTTATCCAGTGAAATCATTCTCAAGTCTCAGACTTCGTATCAATCTTTCATGAGATCTGGTTGGTTAAAATGAATTACGTCTTGGAAAAAAAAAAAACGTTTCGGGTCACTGGAAATGAAGCTTTTTTGAAAACGGGCTCCATGGCGGAGAAATTTTCACTGCTTTCATGTGAATGTGAAAAACGTATGTTTTATTTGTATAGCGCTTTTAACGTAGGACATCGTCACGAAGCAGCTTTGCAGAAATAAATTCATTCAGGATATTAATTGTAAATATTTGAGTTTATGCCTAATGAGCGAGCCAGGGGTGACGGCAGTGAGGAAAAACTCCCTGAGATGATATGAGGAAGAAACCTTGAGAGGAACCAGACGCAAAAGGAAACCCATCCTCGTCTGAGTGATAACAGATAGTGTGATCATAAATAAATCCCTTCTATAACGGTGTACTACATGGACAAATAGTGCAATTGTGTAACCAGGAAATTCATTACCGTTTTCACATGAGAGTCTATTTTGTTGAACTTATCCGCTGTCCACTGATGGAGACTTGACTGCAAAACTGTTCGTGGCGATTGCAGTCCTAAAGCTATAATAGCATAACAGTCCTAAAGCTATCATAGCATAACAGTCCATATGAATTGTGGTCCAAAGCCATCTTCATGGTCTTTAAGTGTTTTTGAAAAACGTCACCGCGTGCGTGTTTTGTGTGTGTTACGAATGTGCTAGGACTCCATTTAGCTAGTGTGTTGTGGATATCGCACTTCCTTGGCAGTACCAGTGAAACCATGGCAATCAGCAGAAAACTAAAAACTAACAGCAGGACACGCCCACAAAGCGGAAAAAAAAACCTCTGAAAATTAGTTAGAAATACAGTTGTTTGTCTAGTTAAAGGGTTTTAGCGTGGTCCTTGTATACAACATTTTGAAAACTGTCGTAGTGTTCTACACAGATGCTTTAAGGGTGCCTTTTTTTTCCAAAGAGTGTACAAAGAAACACATATGTGTTGTTCCCACTGCAGTGAAGAAAGGTTAAACACCGTCATGCTAAATTAATCAGAGAGGCAAGAACCAGAGAACGTTATTTCATCCGTCTAATGACTTTTCGCTCTAACAGGATCGTTTAGATGTGTTACAACAGACCAACAACACCAAAACAATAAAACACACAGGCAGCGGTATTAGAAGCCATCGGGCTGTTTTACAGAACGAGATTATAAGTTTATGAGTTAATAAAGTGAATTGGCCGGGGATTGGAGCTGAAGGTGAGGGATTTGCAGAGGTGACGTTAGGAAATAAGAGAGGGCAGAGACGATCCCTCCAGGCGTGCCATAACTTATGGGTTTGATATTAAAATTGAGGTGTGAATTGTGTTTTAATAAGGTCAGGATAATGAAGTACAAGCCAGGAGAGAGAGAGAGAGAGAGAGAGAGAGAGAGAGAGAGAGAGAGAGAGAGAATTCTTGAAGGTTGGGATCAGCTGGGGTTTGACTCATTTTTCCTTTTTTAATTTTATTTATTTATTTATTTATTTTACATATTTTCCATGCAAATTTGGGCGTCACATTTTAATTTGTCAAAGCTCCAAAAGCAGCTGAAAAAGTGGCCTGGAAGTCGTGCTCCTGCTCCTGAATTTGCGTGTATTTTACAATCCGGTACTCTAAAAGGAGGAGGAGTTACGGTGTGTATTTGGTAGCCGATGCACTGCTGTGGCTGAGCTGCTTTACTGGACGATTCGGCGCACGCCGTGATTAGGAGGCGCTCTTTTTGCCGTTTCGCTGTTTTCAGTTCTCCGTGAGCATTGCATAAATGAGCTGTGCTGTGAACACACTTGATAATTCACACCACATCTTTGTACACAAAGAAAATCAGCGAAACTTTCATAAATCGGGCAAGAACTTGTGCTAATTATATATTACAGAGGTGCCAGCATTGCTAAGAACAAAAATCCTAGCAGGCAAATAAAAAAGAAGTAAATAAACAGAATTTCACCACAAACAGAAATGATTTTTTTTAGATGTGCGCCAAGCAACAGTAGAAAATTGGCAAGGCAAAATTTTGGTTTGCTGCTGCTTGATGATAAGCAGCTCCTCCTTTTTTTGCTGAGCAAAGGGACCACAGTCCCACGGTTTTGGGTTCTGTTGGCTTACAAGACTGAGGCTTATGAATCCACAGATCAAAGTTCACCTAGATAAAGGCAGAGCAAAGTAAAAGTCATGTCTTTTTCCCCCTCAGAAAATCAGCTCTTCTGTCAAGTGAAAAAGCAGAAACGCACAGCTGTCTTCGCATGTCTTCCGTATCACCATAGCAACAGGGTAAAAGTCGGAAATGCTTTATGCTTAGTTATGTCTGTGTAATTACATTAAATTAAAGCCAAAAGCCATTCATATCGTGAATCGTAAGTACCGTCTTTGCTTAGATTTGGACTGGGAGCCTAATGATGTCAGTCTGAAACTCCGCCCCTTTGATGTCAATCTCAAACTCCACCCCTTTGCCAGCTACACACTGATCATTTAAGCATTGTTAAAATTACAGAACTGAGAACTGAAATGAAATCTATCAGGGAATTGACGTCGCATTTGGTCTTTTGAGAAATGTTTGGAGAATGTTTGCTCCACCCTCACTACACCCTTGCTCCACCCATTTGTAAGCACAGATTGTACATTATTTAAGCATCTTTAACATCACAGACTGCTGTGCTGTGATGACTCCACCCTTGCTCTACCCATGGCAGTGCTCTGCTCTATCCTGCTTCTCTTTCTCTCTCTCATTAAGCTGTTTTTTTTTTTAACGATTATAGTGTCTCTTCAAAACACACACACACACACACACACACACACACACACACACACACACAGATAATAACATGGTTAAAATTGTGGCTGTGGGCTTTGTGGTAGGTTTTCTCCAGAGAAAACTCATTTCTGTCTCCAGCTAAAGGTCGTGCTGAGCTGCGTAGTTGTTTGGGAGATTGGAGAAGCTAAAACGGCTGTGATTTGACCCGATGCCTGCGTGCATTGTGGGTAGAAATGTGCTGTAATGCTTATGGGAAAAAAACATTAAGCATTAAGTCACAGGAGTCTCACAACGGAGCGTAGGAGGGAGGGACGGATGGAGAGGGAGGGATAGAGCGATGGAGGACTGTAAATTTAGTACATTTAATTAGACTTAATTACTGCCACATGCAAAGCGTACACACAAGCACGACAAAGTGACGCACGTTATACACGTGTGTTTACATAACTGCTGGAGCAGCATTGTTCTAGATTAGATTCTATATTAAGACTCTGTAGGCATCGTCTTCAGCCCTTTATGTTCACCTGAGCGAGAGAGAAAGAAGGACAGGAGTGCAGAGAGGGAATAATAGGTAGGGTGTAATCACACAGCGCTAATCGCAATGAAAAGGACAGCTGCTAGCAGGACAGAGATGGAGCTGGAGATTTGAGGAATTCTTACTCATGGATAAAATGGGAGGATGAAAGGAGGAGAATGAGATGGATGGAGGAACATCATGATACAAAAACACACACCTGCAAGCCGTCGTACAGAAGATCATTTCAAACAGCATGACGTCGGCGATGGAACTCTGTCTTTCCACTGGTTAATATGCACACGCTCAGAATAAAGGGTTTTTCAAGGGTTCTTTCAGGTCTTGTTGGATAATTAAGGGTTTTTAGCTACAACTTCACTCTCAGAAAAAAAGGCTTCTTCAAGGGTTTATTGGATGATTAAAGATACGCGGCTTCTTTAACTTGAACTTTAGATCAGACGAAATAAACAAACAACAAGCTACGACTACTAACTCCGCCCCTCAGCCTTACCGTGAATTCGTATTAGCGTTCCAAATATTTCATCGACTCACGTTAAATTCTTTAGATGAGCCTGTGATGATGAAGTGACGATGATACAGTATCTACAACTCAAAATGCAAACTTAATAGGAATTCCACTGATCTGTTATATTATTCAGTATTGTGTATTTTAGCTTCTACATAAAACCTCCTTTGATACAGAAACTCATCGCCGAATATTTAAGGGTTCCTCCAGAGGGACAAACTGAAGAACTCTTTAATCCATAGTACTAGAGTTGACCTTTTTTTTTTCCCGACGAGTAATTCATGACAGCTGCTGGCACTTTTAATTAGCAAGCTGACTGTTTAACAAGAGGATCTATAACTGCAATCTATTCAGCTGCTCATGTGATGAAGCTCATGCACACTTCGGAGTCGACATGTGTGGCCTTTTTGTTGAGGGTTTAAACGACAGGCTTTCTGAATGTGACCTGACCTGGACCTCGTTAGGTAAAAGTGCACACGCTGACATTTACGGCAGCGATTTACATTCGTCGCCTGAATAAATTACACCACACTGCTGCTGAATTCTGGATTGTGATTGGTCAGAAGGTGTTGATTCGTTTTCTAGAACAGCAGCTCTGACAGTAGTGCAGCTGCAAATCGCGGGTTTATATTAACGCACTCGTTCTAATACGTTATTGTTTCCAAAGTAACAGCTCATTCACGAGGAATTGTACGGCACGCGCTCCAGATAAGCGGATTTTTTTAAAAATCGTTTTCTGTAAGGAGATGTTTATGTAGCATTTATGGAAGGAGTCTCCACTGTCAGCACTTTGTAACAGTCAGAGGGTAAAGCTGTAATGTTTTCTGACATCTTCAGGACAGAGGAGTTTACGCTTTGTGGTTTCTCGGTAACGTCAAGCTGCGTTTTCTTTTTAGAGAGAGAGAAAAACTAGAGGCTGGTGAGGGAACGAGTGTTTTTAGCTGCTGTAACATAAGTGACTAGAGAAACTAACTTGTTTCATTAAATGTGCACTGGTGTAAGAGGAATAAAACACTTCGTTACAGTGTAACTCCACTTCATCACGCCACCCCATCACTTAGTATATTCTGTCTCTCTGTCTCTCTCTGTCTCTCTCTCTGTCTCTCTCTGTCTCTCTGTCTTCATTTTCAGGAGTCTAATTAACTGACACCTCAGATAAGAATAGCAATCAAACTGAGTGCTGTGACATTTGAAGGACAGGCATGCAATGAATATTTAACACACACACACACACACACACACACACACACACACACTCACACACATGAAACTGCCGCCTGAGACATTAGCATCAATTTTCATCTTTTCTGTCCATCATCATTCGTTCCGATTTCTTGTAATCCATTCACTCTCACTCACTTGGTTTCATTAAGTGTTAAAATGTAGTTTTCAGCACATCAAGGCTTAAAGGATGTATGATTTGTATTATTTCATTATTTGTTTTTTCTTTTCATCATATACATTATTACACACACCTTGTATGAAGGTGCAGCCCAACAAGAACATTTTCTTCATCATTTCCCAGAATGTAACTAATGAGTAACATAATTATTTTTCATAATCATGCCAAAAAAAACAATAAGGTAATTTTATTGCATTTTTTTAATTAAAGTATTGAGTTGTGTATTTACATATTTAATCCTCCACATCACTTCCTCCTTTCTGTTACAATTCCTAATTTACTGTCGAGGGGGCGGGGCCTATTTCCATCATTTATTAAGAAAAAAAAGTTGTTTGTTTGTTGGTCTTAGTTCGGGATTGACAGTGTTTACCTTTCAGCTTCCCAAAAATTCTAAATCAGTTGGATTTGTCCTTGAGGGACAGTGTGTGTGTGTGTGTGTGTGTGTGTGTGTGTGTGTGTGTGTTTAAGGGGCTCTTTTTAAAAGGTCCCCAGTCAAAACAGCCTCTGTAAATTGAAAGTGGGATCAATGTGGAGGATTGAATCTGCTGTCAGTGTTTGGGTGAGAGAGAGAGAGAGAGAGAGAGAGAGAGAGAGAGAGAAAGCAGCAGTAATGTTTAGGTGTGTTCTGTATCTTATCTGACTGTTCTATTCGTATATGATAAATATTTTTCTTTCCATGTATCAATCCATCCTTCTGCCCACTTATCTTTTCATATATCCATTATCCATTTATCTCTCCATCCAATCACCCACTTCCATTTGTCTATGTATCTGCTTTTCCATCCATCCATCCATTCATCCATCTGCTCATCTATCCATCCATCTGCTCACCCATCCATCCATTCATCCATCCATCAACCTTATTTTAATGTTTTCAAGCATGATTTTATCCATCCATTCATACTCTGTATATTTAGCCATCCACTTCACTTTTACGTCATCCATCCATCCATCCATCCATCCATCTATATAACTTCTACCACCTATCCATCTACTCATCTTCTCATCTAGCCATCCATCCATCCACCCATTCATCCATTCATTTAGGTATCAGTTCATCCATCCATCCATTCACACTCTATACATTTTACTCTACATTTTACTCTATACATTTTTAGTAGACTATATGATAAAAAAGAAGAAAAAGAGAAATGTAATTTAGAAGATACATAAATAGAATATGTTTTTAAAAAAACAGACACACAGAGCTGTAGTGTGCAAAAAAATTGTTTTCTCATAGTGCAAACTGTTTGTGTATGTGTGTCTGTGTGTGAGGTAGAAATATGCAGACTTCTCAAGTGTCCTCGTTCAGTAGCCAGAGTAACTAGGGGTAGAAACTCCTCCTGAGTCTCACTGTGTTGGTCCTCAGGATCCGGTAGCACTTCCCTGATGGGTGCACTGACAAGATACTGTTTGGAGGGTGGTGAAAGTCTTTTACAATTCTCCTGGCCCTGGTCTTGCATCGCTGGTTGTAGATGTATGTGATGCAGGGGAGAGAACTCCTGGTGGCCTTCTCCACTGCCTTCACCACTCTGTACAGCACCTTTCTGCCCTTGGCCATGGTGCCTCCGAATCAGGCGGTGATGTTCCCGGTGAGAAGACTCTCCACAGCCCCAGTGTAGAAAGCCTTCAGCACCCCGTGAGAGACCTTGAACCTGGCCAGACATCGTAGATGGTAGAGACGCTGGTGCACCCTTGTCACCAAGCTATTTGTGTGTGTTGTCCATGAGAGGTCTTCTGTGAGGTGGACCCCAAGGTATTTAATGCTGCTCACCGTCTCGACTGTGGCCCTTTTGATCAACAGGAGGCAGTAGTTCCTCAACTGCCTCTTCACATAGTCAATAATCATCTCCTTAGTGTTGGTGACATTCAGGGAGAGATTGTTATTTTGACAGCATGTGGAGAGGATATTCACTTCCTCTAAGTAGGCCTTCTGATCATTGTTGGTGATGAGGCCTACCACCACTGTGTCGCCGGTGAACTTCACCTGCTTGTTGGGGCTGTGTGTGGCCGTGCAGTCACTGGTGTAGAGGGAGTACAGCAGGGGCGCAGGATGCAGCCCTGAGGGGCTCCAGTGCTGAGTGTGAGCGTAGAGGAGGTGTGGTTTCCCATCCTGACCACCTGGGGGTGTCTGGTCAGGAAGTCCAGAATCCAGTGGCAGGTGGAGGAGTTCAGTCCCAGATTCTGGAGCTTTTTGCAGAGGTGTGAGGGGACGATGGTGTTAAAGGCAGATCTGTAATCCACAAACAGCATCTGCACATAGTTTCCTTTCCTCTGGTCCAGATGGGAGAGGGCAGTGTGTAGGGTGTGGGTGATGGCATCACCTGTGGACCTGTTGGACCGGTATGCAAAGTGTAATGGGTCTAGGCAGCTGGGGAGCAGGGAGCAGACATAGTCTCTGACCAGCTTTTCAGAGCATTTCATCACTATAGAAGTAAGTGCTACAGGACGATAGTCATTCGGGGAGGCAGGACAGTCGGTTTTGGGGACAGAAATAATGGTAGAAGACTTAAAACATGTGGAGTCAACAATCTGGTTGAGAGAGAGCTTAAAAATGGTGGTAAATACTGGTGCTGGTTGGTTAGTACAGACTTTTAGTACACACCCAGGGATGTCGTCCAGACCGCATGCTTTTTTGGTGTTAACTTTGTCGCACCTCCCTCACATCCAGTACTTAAATGACCAGTCTTTCCTCTTCCCCAGCTAGACCTGATGGTTCATATTCATGGTTTTCCTGATCTGTGCTGGTAACCTCAAACCATGAATAGAAGATGTCCAATTCATTGGCTAGGGAGGCACTGCCATTATTAATGGTGGGGGGCTTGGGTTTATAGTCTGTAACAGTTCACATGCTCTGCCCCAGACGTCTGGAATCTGCCTGCTCAAAGTGGATCTCAATCTTGTCCCTATATTTCCTTTTGGCTTCCCTCACCATTTTCCTCAGGTTGAAGGAAGCTGCGTTGTATTCGTCTATGTTGCCAGTCTGCAGCTTGTGTTGCAGCCTTCTGATTGGGAAGAACCTCTACAGAGTGTGTGTGTGAATAGTCTCTCCTATCAGAAACTCTGTATAACCGAGCACCGCTGCTGTAAACTCGCTGACGTCATCAGAGCTGCGCCGGAACATCTCCCAGTCTGCGTCCTCCAGAGTGTCTTGTGATTATTTCATTATTATGATTATTTCATATATGCATACTATTATCAATCTGTCCATCTATCTATCATTAATATTTACAATCACATTTATACTGATCAGCCATAACATTAAAACCACTGACAGGTGAAGTGAATTGATTATCTTGTTACAGTGGCACCTGTCAAGGGGTGGGATATATTAGGCAGCAAGTGAACAGTCAGTTTTCAAAGTTGACATGTTGGAAGCGGGTAAATTGGCCAAACATAAGGATCTGAGTGACCTTGACAAGGGCCAAATTGTGACCTGGTCCAATCCTACATAAGAGCTATTGTGCCACAAATTGTTGAAAAAGTTAATGCTGGCTATGATAGAAAGGTGTCAAAACACACAGTGCATCGCAGCTTGCTGTGTACCATGCTGACCCATGTCCACTGCCGAATGGAAGCAGGTGACCTGGTCTGATGAATCATGTTTTCATTTACGGCCGGGTGCGTGTGGACAGCAGGGTGTGTGTGTGTCGCTTACCTGGGGAAGAGATGGAACCAGGATGCATTGTGGGAAGAAGGCAAGCCAACAGAGACAGTGTGATGCTGGGAAACTTTGGGTCCTGGCATTCTTGTGGATGTTACTTTGACATGTGCCACCTACCTAAACATTGTTGCAGACCAATTATACCCCTTCATGGCAACGGTATTCCCTAATGGCCTCTTTCAGCAGGATAATGCACCCTGCCATACTGCGAAAATTGTTCAGGAATGGTTTGAGGAACATGACGAACAGTTCAAGGTGATGATTTGGCCTCCAAATTCCCCAGATCACAATCCAATTGAGCATCTGTGGGATGTGCTGGGCAAACAAGTCCGATCCATGGATCCATAACATCTTGGTGCCAGATACCACAGCAGGTCCTTCCACACAAGACCTTCAGAGGGCTTGTGGAGTCAGTGCCTCGATGGCTCAGAGCTATTTTGTTGGCACAAGGGGAACCTACATGATATTATGCAGGTGGTTTTAATGTTATGGCAGATCAGTGTACATGAATACATTATCCGTTCATCAGTACATCCATCCTTTCAACACCTCCACCTGTCTATCTGTCACTTTGGTATTCTCTCTCTCTTTCTCTCTCTCTCTTATTAGCACTCAGAGGCTCACAGGCATTTTAATGTCTGTCATTTAACGACTCGTTTCACTAATGACTGAACGTCTGCACCACCGCTCTAATCATCAGACTCATTACACAAACATGTTTAATCATGATTAGAGTCAAAAGGCAGGGGTCAAAGATCGCTGACCTCCAACACAATGTACCACAAAGCTGGACGTAGCCAAGCATGAACATATGGAAATGAAAATGTGAGTGTGTGTGTTTGTGTGTTTGTGTGTGTGTTAGAGAAATGATTATGATGTTTATGGTGGAATGACCTATTGTCAGGCTTCAGTATCACACTTCCTGCTGCTTTGTTAAACTTTAACTGTTAACCGACCTTGTCATGACTTACTCGCTTGTGTCTTTTTCTTTCCCAGGATGCATTGCTGCGGCTGGCCTCCATTGTTGATGCGAGCAGCCTCCGGGCGGCCATTAAAGAGACACTGGAGGCTGTGCTGCCAAAAGTGGTATGTACAGTAACACACACACACACACACACAAACTGCTTTCATTTTTATTGTATCTCTGTTGCAGCAGCTGCACAAATTAGAGTGTGTTTCATCTAAATTAGATATTAATATACAGAAAGATAAAGGTATAAAGGAAGTATACAGAAGACAAAGTAGTCGTGTCTTATGAAAATGACATATAAATAAGGGATAGTGGGCAGAGTTTGTTTCATCATGTGATTCATCATTCGTTTAATCAGCACTTGTTTTGACATTTCATGACATATACTCAGATTCGTTATTGAATCAGACGCAGATTCATTCATGAATCCGACACAGAGTTGTTTATGAATCAGATATGGATTCAGTCATGAATCGGACACAGGTTTGTTCATGCGCAGTCACAGACTCATTAATGAATCAAACGCCGAATCATTTGGGAATCTGATGTGGATTTGTCCATGAGTCACAGACTCAATCACTTGTGAATCTGTCACAGGTTCGTGAATTGGATTCAGATTCATTCACACGTGGCATCGTACATATGTCTTCCAGAAAAACAAGAATTTAGTCTTATATAATGACTTAAATACACAGTGTTCCAGCTCAGCCATGTGTAATAGCTATATCCTGATTTACTCAGATCAGGGAAAACCGGAGTGAGCTGAAGTGTGATAGTGTGATATTATTATCTGTTCAAGATCATTAATGATGTGATTATACAAAGGCGAACAAGTGATGAGAGTTTTTTTAAAGGCACCCGGCTTTAGCTTATAGGACTCAGTGAAGTGGAGTGTATCTGACAGTGGGGCTTAACTAAATCCCCAGACTTGAGAGTGAATATTTATATACAGAATTTCAGCAATTGCTATATAAAAATTATACAAATGAACCTAATTCTAATTAGTACATGTCAGTAGAACAAAGAGATCTGAGTATTATTGATACTACACTCAGTCTCAAAGCTTTTTACCTCCAGGGACTTTTCCAGTGTATAAAATATTCCTCAGACCTTCTTTAATATCACAGCACACATTTGTTTTTTATTAAAAACACTTGATCTGATATGATATTGTTTCTATGGTAACAGCTCATTCACAG
This sequence comes from Pangasius djambal, assembly GCA_022985145.1. Lineage (NCBI taxonomy): Eukaryota > Metazoa > Chordata > Actinopteri > Siluriformes > Pangasiidae > Pangasius > Pangasius djambal. Next base: position 4,631,060 of record CM040988.1, on the reverse strand, counting down.
GGATTTGTACAGATTAAAAATACATCGTAATCATTGATATGATGAAGTTTTCTGTAAGAGGTTTATGAAACTTTTATGGACGGAGTCTCCAGTGTCAGCGCTTTGTAGCAGTCGGAGGTAAAGGTCTCTGGTATATTTCGATTCAAGATATTTTATTTCCTCTTGCATGCACAGGATACATTAAACCAGTGTTATTTTATTGGCCTCATGTCATGCCTTGTGCGTTAAAATGTGTGTTTTTATGCAAAATACGCACACACATACATACACACACACACACACACACATACACACACACACACACACATACATACAGTATGTGCAGTACACTTCTCCTTGACATTTGGTTAAATTAAAAATGGCCGAGGCAAGCTGCTGTATGCTGAAATCAGCAACACACACACACACACACACACACAGACACTGACAGCCGCATGACGGTGCGATGTGCAAGTACGAGAACAGTTCGCCGGGTGCCTAATTGGGGTTGTGCTGTTCCGTCACCGTGGCGATTAACGAAGCCTGTGGTGTGATGAGAGTGCTTTGCATTTGATTAACCTCACACACAGTGCAGAGCGTGTGCACACACACACACACACACGGGACAGGTTCTTGTTTACTGATCTAGTGAGGTTCCTTCTGAAAGGCTAATATTCATGATGAAAGTGATGGAGGGATTAAAGAAGAAATGAAATGGAGGCGTGGCCTCTGGGTGTCAGACTCAGTGAAGGAGGCTGTGTACCTAAGAACCCTTTCTTATCCAAAGAAGCTTTTTTTTTTGACAGTATGTATTAACTGGGTAAGTGTGCAGTAAAACTCCAAATTAATGCTCATTGCTTTCTTAATATTAACTCATTATCATTTAACTTCTTGCTACTTGTTGAGCTCTTAGAAGAAAAGGGTTCTTCAAGGTTTCATTGGATCCAAATGTGTTCTTAGCTCATAAAAAGGGTTCTTCTTGGAAACCTTGCAGATAGATCACTTTATAAATCATAGACGGGAATGTCACGATTTTGGAGAAGATTGGCAAGAATTCCTGCATAAACTTATGGTTCTTGATTTATTCGAAGTTAAATGTGGTAGTTTTAGGTGTTTTAGGTGTTCACTTGCTAGATGTTTAGCTTTATGAATTTTTAAAAGTACAGAAAGTAAAAAAAAAAAAAAAAGTACTATTTTTTTCTTAAATGTGTAAACAGGTAGGTGAATTTTATAAAAATGATTTTCCGAGTTATTTTGAGTGTGTGTGTGCTGAAGTGTGTGTAGAAGGAGGTGAACGTAAAGCATGATGGATTTCAGAGAGGTTTGTTTAAAACTTGCTGAGTTTTCAGCTGACTGGTGGTAAAGATGTTCCTAGGATTATAAATAGGACATACGTGGGAGGAGAATCTCCAGATTGACATTCGGATGAGAAACTTCCTGCTTTAGTTCTACTTCCAGCCAATAGAATTCATCAGTTGTTTCCTCCAGCACAGCTAGTGCTCTTCAAGACACCTAGCTTTGTGTCTTATCTTATCTATTAGCAAAAGTTTGAACTATTGATGGTAGCGGAGATGAGAGATGATGTTAAACAGGTAAAGGGCAATTTACAAATTATCCGTTACAACTATCGTATACACGGTAACTGATGTAACAGTTGAGCACAGGATTCCTTTTTAAGAGAGAAAATAACAAATACAAGTAGTAAAGATTTCAAGAACGTCTAACTTGAGGATAAATCATAATAATGTACGGAAAAAGGTTGTAATATTACATCATTATTCTGTACTTTCTTATAGTGTTGGAGCCCTATTATTAAAGTTATTATATTTATAATATAGTATATAGTTATAGTTCTTAGAGTTATTGAGCCTGTTTGCTTGGTTGAATTGAACAAGTTTAATACAAATTTTTTTTTTTAAATCGGATAAATAATCTGAACTTGGACCTCATGTTCTGTCGGCTGAAATTTCAAGAAAGAAAAAAAAGCTGCAATAAATAGGCAAAATATTATCATGCATATTTAAATAATGAGCCTGACATTTGAATAGGTGCATTATGTTTGGATGAGTTATAGGAAATTTATTTTAGAGTTAAAGAAGTCCCTGGCTGTGAAAAGTTTGAGATTATATTTTGTAAAATGCTGTTTGTAAGGAAAAGTACCTACAATCACTGAAATATACAAAAAGGAGAGAAAAATAGAAAGAAGAAACATTATTATTGTGGTCATCTTACTGTATTATTACTCACATCATAAAAATGATGACCTGAGCTTAAGCAGAGGAAATGAACTTGAAATTTTGTTGAAATGGGAGCAATTTTAGGGTTATGTGTTATTACAGTGGATATAAAAAGTCTACACGCCCCTGTTAAAATGGCAAGTTTTTGTGATGGAGAAAAAAATAAACCAAGACAAATCATGTCAGAATTTTTCCCACCATCAAAATTATGTGAAAAACAATCAGAAACATTTTAGAGAAAAATAAAAAGTCACAATAATTGTTGCATAAGTGTGCACACCATTTTATAATTGGGCATGTGGCTGTGTTCAGAATGAACCAATCACATTCCATCTCATGTTCAAAATTAATTATCATACAGCTGTCATCAATGAAATTATTCGGATTAAGCCCAAGTAAAGATCAGCTGTTTCTGTAGGATTTTCTTGAAATCTTCTTGGTTTCACCTGAATGCTGAAGCCACGGACTGCAAAAAGCTGACAAAACCTGTACAGGGTCAAACTGAATCGATCAGGAGAGAGGTACAAAAAATTTCCAAAACTTTAGATGTACCATGGAACACCGTAAAGGCCATCATCAACAAGTGGAGAAAATGTAGCACCACAGTGACATTACCGAGAACAGGCCATCCCTCCAAAACCTATAGAAGGACAAGACAAAACTTACCAGGAATACCGGGCAAGTACTGATTACTCTCTGCATGTGACAGCAATCTCTCTGTATTCTTCACATGTCTGAGCTATGGGGTAGGCTGGCTAGACGGAAGCCCTTTCTCACAAAAAACATTCAAGCCCTAAACTAAATCACCCCAAACCATGTGGCAAATTGTGCCATGGTCTGATGAGACCAATTCCAAAAGGTCCAATAATTCCACAATTCCAAAAGTTATGTTTGGTGGAAAAAAAAAAAAGCACATCACCAAAAGAACATCATACCCCTGGTGAAGCATGGTGGTGGCAGCATCTTGCTTTAGGGCTGCTATAATTCAGCTCGAACTGGGGCTTTTATCAAGGTGGAGGGAATCAAGAATAGCTACAAATACCATTCGATTTTAGTGCAAAACTGTTAGATGTCTGCTAGTAAGCTGAAGATGAAAAGGAAATTTCACCTTTCAGCACAGCAATGACCCAAAGCGTACATCCAAATCAACAAAGGAATGGCTTAACCAAAAGAAGATCAATGTTTTTGAATGGCCTAGCCAGAGCCCAGACCTGAAACCAACTGAAAATCTATGGGGTGACCTGAAGCAGGCTGTGCGCAGGAGATGCCCTTACAATTTGATGACTCTAGAAACTTTTACAAGAAAGAGCGAGAAAATATTGCCAGGTCAAGATGTGCCATGCTGATAGACTCTTAGCCAATAAGACTGAGTGGTGTAATAAAGAGGTGCTTCAACAAGCTATAAGTTTAGTAATGTGCATACTTAGACAACTAGGTTATTGTAAGTTTTTCTATTTTTCCTTTTTCCCTTATAAAGGTTTCTGACTGTTTTTCACTTTATTTGTATACATTGCAATTTCACATTAAATGTGGGAAAAGGTTCTGACGTGATTTAACTTCGTGTCATTCTTTTACCTCACAAACACCTGCTAGTTTAACAGGGGTGTAGCCTTTTTTATATCCACTGTATTTGTTTTCTCATGGTGTGTTCGGGTTTAGGAATACTGAAAAGTTTCTTACTTTTTTTTTGCCAGAATGGAGCACATTTGTAACAATAGTAAACTGAGGCGAGCGTAGTGAAGAACCCAAGCGCGGCTTTTATTTAACAAAGTGAAATCCAAAATACAAATACAGACTTGACTTGGCACAAACAAACTAGACTCGAACAGACAGCAGGTTACAACATCAATACACGACAAGAGACAATGGCTACATGAGGGCTATATATACCAAACAGTCAAGGTCACATGACACAATCCAACCAATGAGGAACAAGGCACATGACTTAACCAACCAATCAGAACATGACACAATAAACAAAGGAACCACATGACTAGACAGGAACCATGACTAAACTCCAAAATAAAAGACATGAGCGCAATGAACAAGAAACACAAACAAAACCCAAACCCCACGTTACAACATTCTTATAGGATTGAAATATATACCGAAACCATGTAAAGATATAGGCGAATGATAGACTGAAGGAAAACAGATGTGATTTGTGAGTTTGGCGATAGCACGTTAATGTTCAACTAAATCTCTTAACCTGGAATTTCCAAACTTCCGATTAGGAAAATGAAAGAAAACACTCTCTCAACTTGGAATTCCTAATCTGAAAGATGGGAAGGTCTCCTCAACCCCCAAGTTCAGCATGTGATGTCATGTCAACACACACCACTCACACCACTCAAATAGAAAATAAATAAGTTTATAGTAGTATTACATTAGATCAGTTGACACATTCGTTAGTTAAATCTATAACTTTGCTGATTTTAAAGTAAATACATCATAATGTACACTAACATTTTAAATATCATTTTTCCAAAACTATTAAGAATGATTATGTTGTCAGCTGAGCTTTTGTTCCTAGCAAAATTCCATTTGTTCCACATTATAACTCCAGGTTCTTTTATTCAACACAGCTGTAATACTACAGCGAGGTGTGTTATGTTTGTGATCAGCAGATGCTTTGTCACAGGTGTGTATTTCATGTATATGTGTGTGTGTGTGTTCTCAGGAGAGTGTGTTCGTGTATCTGCTGGAGGCCGAGTCTCAGATGCGATGCGAAGATCCACCTCATGACCTACACGCAGAAGGCAAGCTCAGGTAAGTGGGAGGGACAATGGGCGGGGAAAAGGAGTTATGTGTGTGTGTGTGTGTATGTGTGTGCGGGTGTGTGTGTGTGTGTCTCATAAACTATGAGCTTCATTAAGCCTGTGACGGCTCTATCTCACTAAAACACAAGACAGTGGCAGATTAATGACATCATCAATAATCACAAAACCTTTTGGACATGGCATAAAGGGCAGGCACAGACACACAGACACAGACACACACACAGTATCCTGCAATTCCCATCATTTAGGTCTTTTATTTATGGCTTTAATTTCCTCTCCTTTCATCTTCTCTTGTAGAAGACAGATATATATATGTGTGTGTGCGTGTGTGTGTGCGTGTATGTGTGTGCGTGTGTGTGTGTATGTGTGTGTGTGTGAGTGTGTATGTGTGTGTGTTCGTGTGTTGAAATGCCCTTCTGGTCGATGGCTTGAAGACAGTTTTGATTCTCTTTGTGTTTCAGGAATTTTCTTTTCAGTTCTGTATTATTTTGTAAGTTCATGTTCAGTGTGGCTCTCATTCATCTGCTCCAGTGTAAACCTACAACTCTGGGTTTAATGTGGGTCAATCATTAAATCCTTTCTGTGCATATCTAGAGTTCAGGTCTAGAATACCTGATCTATTGTGGTTCTGTGATTTTAACCATTTTAATGCCTTGTACATTATTGTGTAGAATTTTGGGTTCTAAAATTTTCAGTCCCTGTGATTCTTGACATTCAGGTCCCTTGCGATTTCTCATTCAGCATTGCGAGACGTTATAATTCTGCAATATCCAGCCCACTGTGAATGTGCAAGGTTCCCTTCACTGCAGTTCTATCACTTCAAGCCCAGTATAATTCTAGATTTGTGGTTTAAAATTTTTCTAGTCCATTTGTGGTTTAAAATTTCCGGTTTGAGTCTCCAATTCCAGCTGGTACACTGTGGTTCTATAACTTCCAGTCCAGTGTGACGCTGAAATGTCCAGATTATGTCTTTAATGTTTAGTGTGTTTACAGTGTTTATAGAATTTTAATGTTTTGTAAAAGAAAATTAGAACATCCTAGAAGTCCACTCTCCTTTAATTTTCTGTCTTGCTGTCCATGGAGGATCTAGATTTTATGATCCCCTGTGGTTCTGAGTTCCTCCTCCAGCTTGACTCTGCAGTGTTCACATTTCCAGTGCAGTGTAGCTCTAGGATTCCTGTTCCAGTCTGGTTGTCCAGAACAGCACAGTTCTTCAAGTCTGGTGTGGTTCGAGAAATTTTTCCCCCAAGTGTGGTTCTAGATTCGTAGATTTGTAGATTTCGCTCGCTGCTGTATGTCTGTAGGTTTGTTCTGAGTGCGATTCCTAATGTTCTGGCCTGTTGTGGCCTGGAAGATCCAGCATTGTGATTGTAGAACTTCTAGAAATTCAGGGGAGATGGACACTTCCATTGTAGTATGTTTGAGATGAGTGCAGTACAGAAATGTTATAACATATATTAGAATTTACACCACATTGTGACGTACAATTTCCAGTCCTTTAGAATTCCAAAATGTCTGAATTTGTTGTTGTCATAGAATTTATTCTTTAGTGATGGTCTATTGGGATTCTAGGATTAATAGCCCAAACTTAGTACCAAAGAAACATTTTCTCAATCAAGATTCAGTCACTGTTCTTTAATATAAATCCATAAATGTGCACTATAATTCATTTGAATCTGTAGGGACAATAACATGAGGATTTCTCAGTTAAGTCGGCTTTATGATGTACGAGTTTTGGCCCAATCGCACGTCATAAAAGAGTTCTTTGTTCGTGAGTTGAGATTGGTGGTGTTTTGTACAAGTATAATGTAACAGCTAACAGCTACAGATACAGAAACATGCTAACGGACAGAAACACCTCCTCATTACCTCAAGCTCACTGTGAAGAACGTGTGCGTTTGTGCACGAGCCGATTTCCGGATCACGCTGTCATTAGCGGCTCTTCATTGTATAATCTGACACGGAGACACGTGCTATCACAGTCTGTTATAGAATTCACAACAGAGCTTGTACGGTGTGACGAGGAATAATTTCAAACCACAGCTGAAATCACACAGTCTTTAAAAAAAAATGTCAAGTCGTCTCAGGTTTAAACATCATCTCAGTGAGTTAATAAACATTAAGCACATTCGATAGCCAGCTTGGGAAAAATGCTGCAATAAGGACAGTTGTTGGAATTTATGGACTGTGTAGTACGTCAGTAAGAGACGCTCTGGGTTTCGTGATGTTCTGATTGCACCCAAGTGACACGAAGGAGACAAATGAGATCAGATCTGCTGTGATAGACGCACAGCTCTCTTTGTGTTCCAAATGTCAGGCACACACTGATAGATATTGTTTTCTTTCTCTGTTGTTTTCACAGTAAAAGAAGGTCTGATGTAACTAATGTTAGACACCTTTTTCAATTCACTTCAATTCAATTAAATACACTTACAGTCTCTCTCTCTCTCTCTCTCTCTCTCTTTTTGTTTGAGCCCTATAACAGAAATCCAGAAAAACAGAAACCTTGTTTTGCATTAAAGTTCCACTGATAGTCTGTCACTGTAGATCACATGGTGCATATTTCTAACTATATCTATATCTATATCTTCAGGGGAGAGATGCAGAGATCCTGCTCCAGTTCCTCACCGCAGCTGATTATTTTTGTAGGGTTAGGGTTAGTTTGCTTTAATGACTGAACTTGTTTTGGTTCATTTGGATGTTTCATGTCACAATCTCTTCCTGCTGAGTTTCAGTGCTTTTTGGAAAATCAGACGAAATAGATAGGAATACGACTTTCATGCTGTTCACTTGGTTGTAGATGCACTCAGAAAACAGGAACAGGTCTGATGAACTTCAAGAGAGAGAAAAAAGAGAGACTGGTACGGGAACGACTGTTTATAGCTGCTATAACATAAGTGTCAACAGGAACTAATTGTTTTTAATTAAATGTAACAATAAATGGATAAAAAGTATGCCATGTCATTTTTAATAAAGAAAAAAAATTTAATTATTGGTAAAATGCTGTGGTATAAGAGGAATAAAACACATGGGGACGTGCTGTTATAGGAAAATAATCAACAACGTGGTGATTAGGTTTCTTTCCTTATGTGTGTAGTAGACGTGTAAATGTGTGTGTGTGTGTGTGTGTGTGTGTGTGTGGTCCCTCCCTTGTGAAACACACAGACACGCACTGCCCCCATTCCGTTTAATCACATTCCAAAACCTGGGCTCTTGATCGGATTCTCCCAGGAACATCTTCATCCCAGTTGTGTGCAGGGATCGACTGAGTGAAGACGTCCCCACTGCTGATTTATTAAAATGGACGGGATTGATTAAGTGTCTGGAGTCTGTCCAGTGAGCAGTAATGAAGCTGGAGGTCACACACACACACACACACACACACACACACACACACACACACACACGCTAAGTTATCTTAATAGTGATTTATAATTGATATGTGCATTAGTGCAGCTGAGGGGTAATAAACTCATTTTAATGATAATTTATTACAGTTTTTAACATATTATTTGCTCAGTGTTAATAGTAAAGACACACACACACACACACACACAGTGTCAGTGATGCGTCACTTCTCTTTGATGCAGATGACAGCTGTTCTTTCTTGCCCATTTAAAAGCTACCCTGCTTTAAACAAAAATCAAAGCAGTTTTTTTTTAAAAAAAAAAAAAAGAAAGAAAGAAAGAAAGAAAGAAAAATCCACTGTGTTTCCACTGGAAAGTAAGTGTTCCTCAAATTGAGTCATCTTTGAAAAGTCATCCTGCCTATACACACACACACACACACAAACACACACACACACACACACACACACACGCACACACAAAGTGCTATAAGAGGCTCAGTGGGGATCAAAGCTCGACTGTGAAGGATTACTTCTCTCAGTGTGTGTCAGAAAACTGAAACCTGAGTACCTGCACTCAAACTCTCATCTTCCACTCATCCTCCACTCTCATCCCTCTCTCATTCTCTATCTTTCATCCTTCTTTCTCTCTCTCACTCTCCCTCTCTTTCTCGCTCCCGGTTTAAGGGTGGCTCTAATCTCCTTGTCAGTAAACATCATCAGTCCACTTGACATTTCTTAATTCCGCTGTAATTATTCATCCATCAGACTGCCACTGCTGGAAAAGACGGGAATTCCCCATCCTGTGGAAAAATTTAGTCTTAATTTAATCTTGTGTTTGAAAAAGATGGTGCGCTACAAAAACAGATCGATTCTTTTTTACTGAAATGCCACAGGTTCAAGATATATACAGTATATATATATATATAAAATATGTTCAATTATCTAGACACATTAGTAAGCAGAAACACACATCTGAAGCTGTTGTCAGATTTTTATTTAGTCAGGGAGTTAATTTAGTAAATATACAGCCTCAAAACAGATTTAAAAACTGGATTAGATGGTGTGTAAACAGGATTTTGATTTATGAATTATTTGATTTATGGATTATTAATTACATTTTGTGTTTTCCCAGTGGTTTACTTATTTATTTAGAGAAATGTCAACATAAACTTACACCCTACATGTATTGCTTGCTTATTTATTTATTTATTTATTTATGTTTGTTTGTTTGTCTGAATCTAAGAAAGCAATGAAAAGGTAAAATTAGATAAATAAGATGGGGCGTTTGTGTCTGGACTGGATGTATTTCAAACAATATCATTTCATTAGCATTAAATTCATTCACTCACTCACTCACGCACACACACACACACATACACAGTAATCGAAGCATCTGGAAGGCTGCTGAAATTCATTTCTTTGTTCTTTGTAATGGCAAACCACTGATAAAAACGCCTTTTAACGCCTTTTATTCACACTAACAGCGTCATTCGACCAGTCGCTTTATCTGAGTAGCGAGAACAGGCTAAAACCGAAGACACACACATGGGTTCCGTCGCTCTGTTTTCCATTCTTTTCTTATCCAGAACATTTACATTTCTTCATTTGGTGGATGATTTCATTTAAAATAACGTAAAATGCAACTGAGATCTCACTAACCTGTGATCCACCACTAAATCTACAATGTGAGGAAAATATACTCAGAAAGTTTTCAGAAGTCTGTTTAGCACATTTAAACTCTTTCCAGTTTCAGACGGACTAATCATTACAATCTAAATTAAAATGAGTCCTGCTATGACGTGTGGCTAATTGCCATTTCATACAGCAGCACTGGCCGTCTTCATAGAGACAGAGAACTGGTTTCCTTGGAAACCTGCAAGAGGCGGAAGCTAAAAATAAAAAGCCCTTTTTCACATGAATCATCGGTTCTGTCACACTCCAAAAAACAGGTATGACATTTCATTCGCTCCTGATATTGCTGCTCCTCGTTTCCTTTTCACAGGTGAGGTCTGACCACCAGAACAGACTCATTTACATCCTCCTTGATGTTCGGGGGGTTTTTCAGTGACCTGAAAGTCACAACAGCACAAACTCCAGAGACGTGTCTCAATTTCCTCCCTAGTTACTATATAGTGCACTATTTAGTGTTCTATCACATTCCCTGGATAGTGCACTTTACCCATAATGCACGATAAATCTAGTGAACAGTCGATGCACACTACTAAAGCACCTCACTGCATAGTGATGATCAAAATTTACTCCTTAATTTATATATTACAATACGTTCATATTTAAACAGAATAATTTGTTAAATTTGCTATAGTGCTACACCAGTGAACACATTACCATGGAAACACCCAACTCTTCCCTAGAACCTCTCGGTAAATTAGCCCATTCTAACAGTTCGAGTACATGGAGGTTCTCAAAGCTGTTGTTTATTAGAAAGTACGGGACCATAAAACATTTGCAGAAGCATTTACACAAGAAATGTTGTTAGTTAGTTGGGAAATGTTGTTAGTTTGTATCATATGTTTCTGCCTGAGTTTGTGTAAATTTGTGTAAAGTCACTAATGTGAACCTCGACTGATCATCTTGAAATCATATAATTGTCGATGCTTACACTGTCAAGTTTCTACGTTCTTTTAGCACAAAAGTAATGGCACCCTGAAAAAGGAGTTAGTATGTATCTGTGGTAGCCAGCACACTGCAGTGGCTGAGGTGCATTGGCTGAGCTGCATTACTGGAAGACTTAGTACATGCCGCAAGCAGGAGGCAGTGTTTCACTGCTTAGTCACCATTTTTCACTTTTTTTTTTTTAGCTCTCTGCGAGCTCTGTGCCTTTTATGGAGTTTTGTGGGTGTCATGAACGCACACGAGTACAGAGAAAATCTGCAAATCTTTTGTAAATCTGGTGGCAATTTTAAGTTTGAAATCATTGACAGACAGCTTACTGAAAAAGTGATCAACTAGGCCCGTTGTCTTTTTTTTGTTGTGACTCTTGTGACTGACTTTTTCTCACCAGTGTTTAGGACACATTCTGCGTTTAACATTTTTAATATTTATTTAAATGAAACGCTAAAATCAGTAATCAGATAAATAAAATGAGGCATTTGTGTTGGCTGTCTGGCCTGGATTTAATTCAAACAACATCAGTCTATTAGTATTAAATCCATTCACACACACACACACACACAGTAATCAAAGCACCTGGAAGGCTGCTGAAATCCATTTCTTTGTTCTTTGTAATGACAAATCGCTGATAACAAACGCCTTTTATTGCTGTCGCTGTTCACGCTAACAATGTCATTCGACCAGTTGCTTTATCTGATTAGTGAGCAAGCGCTGGAACGGGATAAAGCCGAGATGGATGCATGGATGCCGTCGCTCTGTTTTTAGCTCTTTTCTTCCTGTGCAGGTGTTTTGAGTTTCCTGTCATTTATCAGAGATGGAGAGATGAAGAGAGGGAGTGGGAGGCTTTAATCAGTCCATTAGCATGAGAAAAACAGCATTAGCATGGTGCAAACAAGAGTGCTTTTAACTCATAAAATCATGTGTGTGTGTGTGTGTGTGTGTGTGATTATTGCTAATCAGTCTCCTTCCTTATTAAATAATAAGTGATATTATTTCT
>CM040988.1:4601113-4618987 GCA_022985145.1 Pangasius djambal | reverse complement strand
GGGGGGGGGGGGTTGAGGCTCCAGATTGAGAACTGTGTTTTTAATTCTCTGGCGGCAATGAGGGGGAGAGAGTGAAAGAGAGCAGAGAGTGAATGGGAGATGGAAAGAAAAAGAAACAGAAAGTAGGAGGACAAATACTAAAGCCTTGTGGCACACCTGAACTTTCAGGCTTGAGCTATGTTTGTGTGTGTGTGTGTGTGTGTGTGTGTGTGTGTGTGTTTCTTCAGCAATAGCTAATCACAGTGCATATTGAGTTGTCATGGGAACATTGCAGAACTTCAGTTTACAGTTTAACTGTGTGGATTAGTGAGCCATCATTAGCTCTCTCTCTCTATATATATATATACATATATATATATATATGTGTGTGCGTGTGTGTGTGTATGTGTGTGTGTATATATATATATATATATATATATATATATATATATACATATACACATACACATACACATACATACAGTTAGGTCCGGAAGTATTTGGACAATGACAGTGTTTTTGTGATTTTGCCTTTATACACCACCACAATGGATTTGAAATAAAGCAATCAAGATGTGATCGAAGTGTAGACTTTCAGCTTTATTTTAAGAGGTTCCACAAAAATATGGCATTTACCATTTAGGAATTATAGCCACTTTAAGCAAAGTACCTCCATTTTCAGGGGCTCAAAGGTATTTGGACAATTGACTGACAAGAAGTTAATTGACCAGGTGCAGTCCATTCCCTCGTTACTTCAAGACAAATGAAGCAGATAAAAGGTCTGGAGTTGATATCAGGTATTGAGTTAGCATGTGGCAGCTGTTCGACTGGAGCTACCAATATGAAGTCCAAGGAGATCTCAATGCAAGTGAAGGAGGCCATCATTAGGCTGAAAAAACAACATAAATCTATAAGAGAGATAGCAAAAACCTTAGGTGTGGCCAAATCAACAGTTGGGTACATTCTTAAAAAGAAAGAATGCACTGGTGAGCTCAACAACATCGAAAGGCCTGGAAGACCACGGAAGACAACTAAAGTGGATGATCGCAGAAAACCTTCCTTGGTGAAGAAAAACGCCTTCACAATATCAACAGAAGTCAAGAATACTCTGGACAAGGTAGGCGTATCATTGTCAAAATCTACAATCAAGAGACGTCTTCATGAATGTGGATGCCATGAATGTCAATGGAATGGGCTCACTGGTGTTTATTGATGATGTGACTGCTGACAGAAGTAGCAAAATGAATTCTGAGGTGTATAGGGCTCTACTCTCTGCTCACATTCAGCCAAATGCTACAAAACTGATAGGACGCTGCTTCACAGTGCAGGTGGATAATGACCCTAAACATACTAAGAAAGCAACTCAAGACTGTCTGAAGGCAAATGGAATATTCATCATTTACGGCATTTGGCAGACACCCTTATCCAGAGCGACTTACAATTACCTCATTTATGCAACTGAGCGTTAAGGGCCTTGCTCAAGGGCCCAGCAGTGGCAGCTTGGTGGTGCTGGGATTTGAACTCTCAACCTTCCTATCAGAAGTCCAACGTCCACTGAGCTACCACTGTCCACTTCGATGACCAAGTCAGTCACCTGATCTCAACCCAATAGAGCTGCTTTTCACTTACTGAAGACAAGACTGAAGGCAGAAAGACCCACAAACAAGCAGCAACTGAAGGTGGCTGCAGTGAGGCCTGGCAAAGCATCTCCAGGCAGGAAACTCAGAGTTTGAGTTTTGAGAATATTGGCTCCAGACTTCAGGCAGCCATTGACTGCAAAGGATTTTCATCCAAGTATTAAAATTATGGTTATATTTACAATTATGTCACTTTGTCCAAATACCTTTGAGTCCCTGAAAATGGAGGTACTTTGTTGAAAATGGCTGTAATTCCTAAATGGTCAATGCCATATTTTTGTGGAACCTCTTAAAATAAAGCTGAAACTCTACACTTCGATCACATCTTGATTGTTTAGGGGTTTTTATTTCAAATCCATTGTGGTGGTGTATAAAGGCAAAATCGCAAAAACTTCGTCATTGTCCAAATACTTCCAGACCTGACTGTGTATGTGTATATATATATATATATATATATATATATATATATATATATATATATATATATATATATATGGTCTGACATTCCACCTGATGAGAGATTGTAATGAGCTTCTCATTCTTTCTTTTTCTCAACACACATCCCAAAAGTGCATCCCTTAGACATAGCTTTTAGACATAGTTTACAGCAATGATTTGAAAATTTCAGAGTAGTCCAGTCCATTTAGCTCATCTTCTAGTCTGCTTACATGCTTGATTCGGAGATCAGATGGAAGATCAGACATCTAACAGATGTCCTACTGTGTGTGTGTGTGTGTGAGTGTGTGCATGGTGCTGTGGGGAAAATGGCTCCTATTAACCGTCCTCCTGCAGTTTTCACTTTTTTAGCAATGTTCTGTCCCATTAACTGCCCATCTTTCTGGACTTCATAATAACGTAATTAAAAAACTTCTAAAATACACAACAGATCTTATCTTTGTTGCTTTTATTAGCCATATATATAATATATAAAGGTTAAGTGTGCTTAGAAGCGAACAGAAAATTAAATGGTATACTGATATGCGACTGAAAACAACAAACTTTTGAGATAGTTAGAATAGTGAAACCGCAACCTTAATGGCTGCATTCAGTACTAAAGGCAGCTTCAGGTGTGTATTACAGAGAAGTAGAAATGTTTCTTTTTTTCTTTGTAACTGTGTATTTTTGGACCTACTTCTCTTTACTTGAGTTCCTCTTTTCAATCATTTCTCCTTTCAAAATTTCACATGTTAAAAAATCAGATAAATTGTAACCGTTATTTCTCGGCTCTTCGGATCTATGAGTCGACTCCATTGCGTTCACCTTTAAAAAAAAAAAAAAATCCGACTCAATGATTCACCTTAAAGAGCTGACTCAAAGAGTCGACTCGTTAGCGAACCACACATCACTGCTGTTTATCCCGCACGTGCGTTCGTTCGATTCCTGAAAAAGTTTGATCCGACTCTTGATTTCTAATCGACTCTTTTTGGGATTCACTCCCAGCCCTACTCGATAATACTGTCTATAGTAAGAAAGTTGTTAAGTTGCTGGTTATTAGTATTATTTCTCTCCCCATTTATGTTATTAATGTAACATTAATCATTTATACATGAAGAAACTAGTTTGCTGTATTTTTGCAGATAACCTTTAGCTAGTTTGCCAACTTGACAAATTACCTCAGAGTCAAAGCTAGCTAACTAGCTAACTGTTAATTAGCCGAAACGTAGCAAAGATTATGTGCTATCTCTATGCCGGTTATAGTTGTTATGGTTATAAGCATTATTATTTAATTATTTTTTCCTCAATACTCTAATTAGTTATGTAGATATTGTTTTTTCTCTAATCCTCTCAGGTTCGTTTGTGTCAGTTAGCCGTAGCCTGTGTGCAGTGGCCCTAACCCTAGTAGGAAGTTAAAAATTATTTAATGTGGCTTTTGCATTATTTTTTATTTAAGTATATTGTCTTTTTTGACACATGGGAGATTTTAGTCTCTCTCTCTCTCTCTCTCTCTCTCTCTCTCTCTCCCCTCCTCTCTGTCTCCTCCCCTCTCTTTCTCAAGTCAAAATCAAAAGGTTGCTTTATTGTCATGACAAATATTAACACTTGTATTGCCAAAGCTTGGATACAGACTTTGGGAACAAATTAGAAAATAACTTCATAAATAAATAAATATAAACAAATGTACATACATTCAGCAATGCAGTCAAAAGGAAACACTAGTAATGAGACTCATAGAACCCTGAGAATAAAATAAAATAAAATAAAAAAATTCTCTCTCCCTCTCTCTCTGTCTCTCTTTTCCCCCGTCTGTCTCTCAGGGAGGTGCTGGTGCAGAAGAAGAGAGCAGTGTGCGATGGTCTGCCATCCACAGAGCTGCCGGAGAAGCAGAGGACAAGCCTGGCAGCACCTCTCCCACCTGAGAAGCGAGGTGTGTGTGTGTGTGTGTGTGTGTGTGTGTATACACATTTGCATGCACCCATGAAAGGGTGAGAACAAGAGGGCGTAATTACAGCGAGTGGTCTAAAAGTGTGTGACCACTTTAGCTGTGAAGGAGCGAGAGTGAGGGGGGTGCTTAGTAGAGAGAGAGAGAGAGAGAGAGAGATTGAGTTGGTGAGGAGATGGAGAGCTGGAGAAACAGAGAAAGGAGGATAGAGACGGAAAAGGGATAAAAAATTGGAGAGAGACACGGAGGGAGAAAGAGAGAGAGAGTGAGAGAGATGGAAACAGAGTGTGTTCATGCTGTGAAGTTTTCATCTCTCAACTTTAACACTAACCTCTCCCTTGCTCTCTGTTTCCCTCTCTCTGGTTGCCATGGTGACCACCTACGCTCAGCACCACGCTCTGATCTCTATTTTTACTGCAGTAACAGTGGAACTCACCACCGCACCGCCATCAAGCAGTATTAAAGGATCATTCCGGCATTTTGTATTTAATGTTCATCCCGCTGTCCGTGCGGAGTCCGTGTGATTATCCTGAGATAAGGATGTGAGGATGAAGCAGATGTGAGCAGTTCTGTCTGTTCTTCTAATAGTTGATGTCATACAGTTGCTTGCTCAGAAGGCACACGTGCCTTATACATACAATTAATCTCAACTATAAAAAAAAAAAAACAACAACACTCGTGATAGGAGCTCAATGGCAAAAATCTTGCCTCATGATGTCACTATTCTTTGCTAATTATAAATAATAGTCAATCACCATACCCAATGACATTATTAATAATCATTAACAGCACTAACTTCATCAGGTTTCCAATAAACACACGAAAGACAGATAAGAACCTGATTAAAATGTACATTTTGCATATTAAGAAGGTAAAAATAGAGTGCGCATCAGTGCTCTTGTTGGAAAATAACAACTGTTGTTCCAGGAGAATGTAATTTTAACAGCGTGAGTAATGACTCCACTGTACGTTCTTTAGTGCACTGCTTAAATAAGCTTGGCTTACAGTTGATCTTTCACATCTGCTTTTGTCAGGTCTAGTTGATCAGTAGTCTGGGCCGAACCGAGTTTGTGTTGTATTCAGCTGCTCAGAGGGATGAGTAGGTTCAAGAACCTGAAAGAGTAAGAAGTAAGATTTCACTTTATCCACGCGTTTAAACGTAGCACGCTTCATGGCGGTGTGACGTACCTATAGCTACACACATCGGCTGAGACGTGTTCTGGCTGATCACACCACAGCCTTGCAGGAGCCTAGAGAGCTGTGTGGGAGGAGCATACTCTCTCTCTCCTGTCAGTCACAGTGACACTAGCCAATCGTGGCTGTCTGTGAGCTCATGTGTGTATCATATAATCATGGGAATGTTCTATAGAAATACGTGATTTACATAAACGTTTTCTGAGAACGTTTAATGGCTGTCCTTAGACTTCCAGTCAGAGTGAGTTTGGAGTGAAGAGGGTTTCTGTTTCTTTTCTCATTGCAGGGAAATTATTTCTGTCTGTAGAGTATATAAGACTAAATACACACACACACACACACACACACATTACAGGTACTTTACACTGTATGAGTGTTTAGTCTTATATACTCTGTATTGTGTATGTTGTCTCTCTGTAGTTGTGATCCTTCCGCTGGTGGATGAAGATGAAGACAAGGTCGTGTCTCTCATTTTGGTGAGTTTGCTCTCTATCACAGCGCACACACACACACACACACACACACACGCTCGATTAGGAGCTGCATTTCTGGAGCCAATTTAGCGAGCGCTCCGCTCCAAATCCCGTGATTTAATCCATCATCATTCCTCCTCGCAGTGCAGAGGAACTTTGCCTTCATACTGAAAATGAAAAGTATGACTCGAGTGAATCTGATTAGGGAAATGGAAGTACATGGGTTCAATAAGAGTTAGAAGCTTTTGTTTCCATCCAAAATGTTTTGCAAATGGAATGTCTGGAAATTGGAAATTGTGTGTTTACTCCCACTACATCTGAGTGAGTTTTCTGAAGAGCAGCAAAAAGGTTTAGGAGCACGCTCACTATTGTTTTATTTGTTTTAATATAAAGGGGGGGGGGGGGGGGTTACATTTTATCTTCAGCTACACTGAAACTTTTCCATTTCAAACAAAATCTTTTTGTAATATTTCGAACTTTTCCTTGTAGAATATATCTGATATTAGGCTGTCACCACACATCTTCTCAATAACATCTCAATTTTTAGTTAAACTTTTCAATGCTGGTCCAAAGTCAAACTCCAATTACAGTAATTCATCGTTAAAGTTGTAATTCTTTCTTTGTTCTGATCATTTTTCAGCCCATTTAAGTCCCTGATTCTGTTAAAGCTCATTTAATCTCATTCATTCACCACCGTGTAATGTTTTAAAGAGGGAACATGCAGCTCATAAAACCTTTATCATAAAGTGCTCCGAACGTGGGCCGCCGTTAATGTTTACGCACGTCTGCGTTTATGAGAGAATTTCTGTCCAGAGCGTTTCATCATGAAGCAGCAAGGTCACTGTTTAGGTTTATAGGATTATAGTTAGATTTAAAAGACTTTTAAATAAAGAACTCTGAGCCACATTTTATTCATTAGTTAATGCAGACATGTTTACGAAGGAAAACTTAACTGTGGATAAAGATACCCCAAAGGTTCCTTCAAGAAAATCCTCAGTGTGTTTGTGTTTTTCCTCAAAATTGGCCACACACCTGATCCGACTCATGAAGAGTGTGACGATTAACACACAGTGTGTGAAATCCCCAGGACAGTGTAAATCTAGCTAATTAGGATGTTCAGGAAATCCAAAATAACGAGGGTTAGGGTTGGAACTGATCCTGAAACTCCCTGAGCGCTCACAGTCTTTCAAAACAGTAGAAGGGTCTGAGTCTAAACAAGTGGGCGGGGCCGTAAACAGCAAGGCGTGGCACGTTTTAATCGTCGTAACGTTTACTGTTATTGTGCAATAAAATGACAGCACTTTGCAATAGCACAGCTCATCTGAGGAAGATAATACAGAAAATGTATAAAGTTTTATAAAATTCTTTACTTAGGAAGATCCGGATAAGTGACTAACATGATTGAGGGGTCACATCAGTCACCTTAACGTGCTCATGAAACAGCCCGAGAGCCGTGATTAGATTCTGTATATTGATGTATTATCCTTTTAACGTTAAGGCTTGATTCGAGACTTTAGAATTGTACTCAGAGGTCGATTAAAACAGAACGCTCATACAACTTGTCTCATACTAGTAGCTAAACTCGAACAGGCATCTAATTTTAAAATGCAGTAAACTGTTAAATTAAAAGTTAATCCAAGTCTCTAAAGGCTGATTCTGTAAGAAACGGCTCCACTGCGCTGACTGGAAAAAGAAATGCAGCTCCATCTGACCAGTCTGTTTTAAAGACCGAGTACCGGAGCGTTTTGGTGCCTAGCTTCATCCGTCAGCCTGGAAAATGTAGAATTCATTAAGATGGAGTAAGAGGGGCCTTTTCCCCCCTGTACTGCTCTGAAGGCTCAAGAAACCGTTCAGATAGAAGTGTTAATCAGACTCCACCCTAAATATGTTTATATTGAAAGATTTGTGAGATGTTTAGTGATTTTAGTGCTGCTTGGTGTTGTACTGTTGGTGGTTGTGTGTTGCTATTGCTAGCACAGTTACAGTAGCGTTTATAGGACACCGTCAATAATCTCAAATAATCTTCTTTTAACATTAGCCAGTTTCCAGCGATGTTCAGCTTCTCAGAAATGAGAGATCTAGTGTAGACGTGGTGGAGACACTGGAGCAAACGCTGGACCGAAAGTCCCAGAATGCAATGCAGCTATACGGCACTGAGATACCCTGCATTCACACTAGCAAATGACAAGTCGCTTGTGTCGCTTGCAGTTTGTCTCTTGCAGGCGTGTATCAACCGCTGCTGTTGTCTCTTCCATTAATTTACATGGAATTGAGAGAATATCAGTTCAGATGTCGCTGATGAGTGTGTGTGTGTGTGTGCGTGTGTGTGTGTGTGTGTGTGATATAGCAAAAGAACAAGAGATACTACACACCCATGAGGTATTATATTACTGTTTGATTTCCATCTTTTAATGTCTCATCTGTTTCTCGTCTCATCTGTTCAGGTTTGCTGCTGTCAGCTCACTGACCAGGATGAGCAGAACCTTAATCTTCTGGAGAAACATGTAAGACACACACACACACACACACTCACACACACACACGCCACAAATTATTTCCAACATGAAATTGGATCAGCATGGTTGCTTTTATGTTTTTCTTTTATTTTCTCACTACACACTGGATGAGGCATTACCCCTCTCTCTCTCTCACTCTCCCACTCACACACACACACACATACACACACACACACACACACACACACACAGTGAGAGCACGTGAAAGATTCTCATGCTCGTATTTTTCTGCACCGGTGTTTTCGTGTCAGCTGCAGTAATGTGAATTATGTACCTTTTAACCCCTTGTAAAGGTTGAACCTCATGTTCCCTTTTTAGATATAGCATTATATGTAGCACATTTTAATGCAATGTACTGACTGTGTGTGAGGGCTGAATGATTAGGGTGGGTGAGTCATTTATTACAAAATAAAAGCCTGCCCCCTTTGACCAGTACAAGTACACTTAGCTATCCTGAGCTGTTTATTTATATTCTGCTCATGAACATGACTGTAATGTAAAAATGAACTGCTGGCACAAAAATGTCTTTTCCATATTGCATGTTCTCTGAATGTGTTTATGGCTCGAGGGTTGCATATTTTTTCTCAGGCCATAATTTAATCTGGTTCTGACTCCGTTTGTACACACACACACACACACACACACACACACACACACACACATTGGTGTGATAAGGGTATTGTGTTTGGCCTATGGTAATGTAATTTTACAGTCTTATCTTCCTTGAGTGTGTGTGTGTGTCACACTGAGTTTACTCATGTTTTCCTTAAAGCTGCATTCCAGAAGAGATCATCTTGGGCCTCGACAGGATGTTTTGACCCGAGATAGAAACATAGAAAGAGAGAGTCATGCAGAGTGAGTGAGACAGAGAGAGAGAGACATACACTGGATGAGAGAGTGAGAGAGACAGAAGGAGACATACACAGGCTGAGAGAGCGAGAGAAATACACAGGATGAGAGAGTGAGAGAGACAGAAGGAGACATACACAGGCTGAGAGAGCGAGAGAAATACACAGGATGAGAGAGTGAGAGAGACAGAGAGAGACATACACAGGATGAGAGAGAGAGAGAGAGACATACGTAGGATGAGAAAGACAGACAGAGAGGGAGAGAGAGATTGCCTTATGGAGAGGATGAGAGAGTGTAAAGAAAGCCTCAGGATTGAGATTGTGTTTGAGAAATGAGAGTGAGTGTGATACAGTGAGAGAATTTCATACCTAAAAGGGCTTTGATGTGAAATGTGTTCTCCTGTGAGCAGGTGTGTCGTTATCAGCATCAATACTGACTCACCTGGTTCTGTTCAAACCCAGTACACTGAGAACCACCTCTCTCACAATTCACTTTCAGAACACTGGTGTTTTTTGATAAATTTGCATTCTGTGTGTGTGTGTGTGTTTGTGTTCTTGCCAGCTCATCGTTGCATGTAAAAGAGTACAGGCGATACAGAGGAGTGCGATGCAGCCAGCAACCCAATCCCACAATGCACCACGCAACGCTAACACCACGAACGAGAAAGAGAAAGACTACAGAGAACTGGACCGCAAGATTCTGCAGCTCTGTGGTATGAAGCCAGATATTTACATATAGTAGCAGGTGTTTATTACATGTACACACTAATCAGCAACGCACAATCGCATGTTCTACAACACGCGCTAAGAATGACAATCAGGATTACATTTGTGATGGTGTTAATTCACGCACTGAGGTCAGCACTCAGATGCTCACTTTGTTCAGTTCTCCTTCTCTTCAGAAAAAAAACCTACTACAAAGGGGAAAAAAAAGAAAAAAAATGAAACAAAAGTGATGAGCGATGTTTGTCTCCACATCTGTTCAGTCTGACATTTTTGTGGACGTGTGCAAAGAAAGGCGTTTTTCAGTCTGTAGCCCTATTCGGATGGTATTATCATGTTCAGCAGACGTCTGTAATAAGTTATTTATGAGCCCTCCGTGAGGAATCCTAGTTAGCTATGAGTGAACACAAATTGAGGTTCCAGCCACTTACACTTGAACAGAATGTTATTTAGGGTTAGGGTTATTCAGTCGAGACTAGAAACTTGTATCATTTTCAAGCTCAGTTTGTCCATAATGAGCATAAACACTTCACTTGTTCATGATCGGTTAGATTGGATGACTGCGGAGTAGTGGCGAACGAAATGACGTTATACTAGAATGCACTTTTTTTCATGTGTTTCAGAAAGAAAATTCAAGAGCGCAAAAACAAAAAGCAGAGCTCATAAAAGAGCAGCCAGAACAAATGTGGGTTAAGCACATGGCTCACACGCGTACACTTAATCCGACACTGTGCCTGTGGGACCTCGCTCTTTCTTTTGATTAACTTCATTTTTTTATTTCTAAAGGCCTACCTGTGCAGACAGCATGGCTATAAAGTGACCCATAGCAGCTACTTTTATTTTTATCAGACTGTTTAAAAGCATGTATTCATTTTGTGATTGCCAGAAGGTGGCTTTTTCAGTATGTGTCTGGTATGTGTGTCTGTGTGTCTGTAGGACGGAGAGTGAATCTTCTGCACTCAGCAGCGCCTATAGACGTGGACACGAATACTGTAGATGCTTTATAAGACAGATTATAGGAGAATAACAACAAGCAGCATTTATCACACTGAATATGAGCTCATTTATTCATACATCATTCACGGGAGCATTTACCCAAAGAAACGTGGTGTTCATGAAAATCCAGTCATTTGTGGAAAACGTGCGCTACTGTGATCTCAGCATGCAGCGAGTACAAAGAAAAAGAGAAATTGATGGGAGCTTGTCATTCACACACAACTTTATTAAACAGTTAACAAAGTCCGGTATCTGGAAAAACGTTCTAATTCAGAATGTGTGTGCTTGAGGTTCAAATGTGGGATCACCAATAAAAAAGAAAGAAAGAAACTAGTAATAAGGTCATGTTGTTACAAAGCAAGAAAGAGCTGGTGATGAATTAGTTGAACTGTAGTATTTGATTAAAGAATACTTTAAAAAACAGCATGTGTTGACCTGTAAAAGAGATACCACAATCATGAGCTATAATCATCAGAGCCAGGTCTATATGAGGTCCATCCCGCATGTATGCTTCCTGTGAGTACATAATGAACTGCACCTGGGCCTCATTTAGGACTTCACATTTTAAAGGCTTGATTTCACTTTTCTTTTGCTGTTCTTGCTAAGGCCGTTTAACTCTGAAAGACTCTGACAGCGGTCCTTATGTTTCGTCGGTGTCCTAGCAAGCGCTCTTGGTTCTGGTTTCTCCTCCTGTGGAGCTTCACAGTTTATTATTAAATTAAAGTTGCGTTTGCTTTCAGCAGCTGTTATCACCTGAATAAAACTGAGAAGATGCTGGCAAAATCTTTTAAATAAATGAGAAGGAGATGAAGACCTGAATCATGGAGATAGAAAAAGGACAGTAAGGAGGAAAAAAGGACACTGGAAGTGATTGAAACCACCGTGTCATCCTTCACAACCTGGGCGTGGACGCAGACCATCATAGTCTTTACTGATCATGTGACTACACACAGAAGCAGATGAATGAATTCTGAAGTGGCATGAAGCATCTTAATCATGCAGAAGGTGCTTGACCTCGCAGCAGGACAATGACCTGGAACATAAAATTAAATCAGCTATGAAGTGAAATGACCTGAACTGGATGAGTAAAAAACCTGTACACTACTGAACAGAAATTTTAATTAAAGAAGATAAGAGTAATGCCAGAAAGCCCTCGAAACTGAAAAAAATCATCTTTTTTAATGCACAATTTTGCGTCCACTCAACTAAAGGCTTTTTTTTTTTTTTAGGTTTTTTAACCAAGATATTAAGGCAAGACAGAAAAAAAGAGAGAAGAAATTCTCTATCATATCGGTTCATCAGAAAAGAAAAGTGATCCTGCAGGCTGATTAACCCGGCCTTTAGAATGACAGATACAGCTGCTATAACACTGCAAACAGGTTTATATCTGATAGGTTATAGTTTCTATAGTAACGGCTCATTCACAGGGACTGTACAGTGCACGCTCCAATAATAATAAACGGATTTAAAAAACATTTGTAATTGTTGATATGGTGAAGTTTTCTGTCATTTATTTAACATTAATAGAAGGAGTACCTAATGTCAGGGCTTTGTAACAGTCAGAGGTTTTCCGACATCTTCAGGACAGAGGGGTTTACGCTTTACGCTTTCTCGGTAACATGACAAGCTTCTTTTTTTTTTTTGTCTTATTAACCTAAAGAGAGGCTGGTGAGGGAACTGCTGTTCGTAGCTGCTATAATGTAAATGACAACAGGAACTAACTAACTAATTTATAACCGTTAAATGGATAAAGAAAACGATGTTATTCTTAAATAAATAAAAATTGCAATTGTTGGTAAGTTGCTGTGGTACAAGAGGAATAAACACTCAGAGATGTGCTGTAATAGGAAAATACTCAGCTTCAGGGTGGTAACAGTTACTCTGCTTCATCACAGCACCTCGCCGCAGCACACCCCTTAGTGTTTTATTATCCTGTACTTATCACAGAGGAGAGAGTTTATTACAGACTCCGCGCTGAGAAACTAATAGCGTGAATAAACATATTGTTAGAAACCATTTGGATTTGATCTTGTAGTGAAGCTTTATATAAAAGGCTTTTAACTTTCAGAAAGTACCTTATCTTAAGTTATCGCAGGCTAAAACACCTGTCTCTGTACATGTGTGTGTGTGTGAGAGAGAGAAAAACACACTCACCCTCTCTGTATTCAGTGTGTGTACTAGAGATATGGAGTCTTTATCTCGTTCTGCGGAAGTTATTCTGTCCTCACGTGCTTCTCACCTGCTCCGAGTGTAAAGGAGAACATTCCCTGTGTCAGGGTCACGGTTCATGTCACGGTGATGTGAGGACCGTTTGATCTGCTCTGATCTGTGATCGCTGTGTTTGTTCTGTTCGGCAGGTGAGCTGTATGATCTGGACGCGGCATCACTTCAGCTCAAAGTCATCAACTACGTGAGTTATAGCACACGCGCGCACACACATTATCTCTGTATGGAGTTATTTTCCTGTCATCAGTGCCGCACTAATGTGATGGATGTGATTAATAAATTAACTTAAGGTTAAAGGGAATGCAAAATAGAATGCAAACATCATAGAACACACACCACAGAATTAATATCTAAAACACACACACACCACAGAATTAATATCTAAAATGCACTCACACAGATGTCTTGCAGAGCAAATGCATATGATGCAACACTCCATAGAACGAATAAAGATTGCATACTGTACACACACAAACACACACAGGCATCCTTGAGAACATCACTGAAGACTTGATCCGACTTTTCCTTTCCCTCATTTTTTATTTCTAATAAAAAGGTCACACCCATCCATTCTGACATGTGTTTGTGTGTGTGTGTGTGTGTGTGTGTGTGGTGGCGCTATGTATTTAATTTATGAGTAAGAGTGTTCATAAAGTCAGTGATGCTGTGAGGACGACTCAGGAGAGCAGAACAGAGCGAGATGAACAGATGAAGTGATATCCCCACAATTAAACGAATAATTAACCTCTGAATATCGGTGAGGCACAGGCTGTTCATCAATTAACATTAATGATTCTAAACAGGGAAGGAGGAAAACTCATGTCATGGAATTAGACCTTTAATGGTGTCTTCCATTACAGACATATAGACATTACACACAATCCAGTTGCTCAAGTAAGGTATTTTTTTTTTATTATTAAGCTTAATATCACAAGCTAGAGAGACAACCCTGAGTTAGAACATATTCCCCCGGAGTGCATCTCTCTGTGGCTCAGGTTCCAAGAGTTTTTATAGCATCATACTCACATTCATTTGCACGGAGAACAAAGAAACCAGATTCTCATTGGTAATAAAACATAGCCACATGTGGAATGGAATGCTACTGCTAGAGTACGGATGGCCTTGGATGTAACTCGTATGTTCATGGCACCTGCGATGTCTCTGAGAAGCTCTTGTGCTTACGTCCTAACTGTCACGTGCACTCTCAGTCCGGTCACATGAAGAAAGACAAGTTAAACACAGATTGTCAGAATGCACTGATAACTCACATATTTCATTCATTGTTTATTAACTGAATACACACATAAAAGCAAAATTGTTTTTTAAATCACCAATTCACGTGTGTGTGTGTGTGTGTGTGTGTGGACATCAGTGAGTTCACGGGGACGGAGAACGTCATGGGTCCGAGGTTCCTGCTGGTCATTATGAGATGAAAGCGTATATGAAGTCTAATTAGAAGCCTTCTGTTCACACAGTTTGATTCGTGAGGTTGATGTGTTTATGTGAGGAAATAAAACGCGTCTGCAGTAAAATAATGTGATGTTAGAATAAATTTACCCTCACAGGTCATGAGAACATTTTGTTCCTACAAATTCAGCAATAGAATATTTAGCTGATTTTTTTAGGTCTTTAAACAGCAGTTCAGTTCTTTAAACACTACACAAGGTTACAGATATCACCAAAAAAATGAAATGATTGCGGCTGCTGTCTGTCTTTATAATAACCGAATGTTTAACGTTACTCCGCTGTACAGTATTTTACCTTTTATTTAATATATCAAGGCTATTCTCAAACTGAGAGACAGGGAGAGAGAGACAGTCAGGGAGATAAAGGGAGAGAGGGAGAGCGAGACAGGGAGAGACAGTGAGGGAAAGAGAGAGAGAGAGAGGAAGACAGGGAAGAGACAGAAAAAGAGAATCAGCATGTGTTTATTTCACATTCATTTATTTCAGCTGGTAATCAACTCTGCAATTTAAATAGCAGTGTGTGTGTGTATGAAGGACAGATGAGTGTGTGTATAGTTAAAAGGGGTGTGTGTGTGTGTGTGTGTGTGTGTGTGTGTGTGTATGTGTGTGTGTGTGCACACAAAGGACAGGCGAGAGTGTGTGCATAGTAAAGACTGGAGTGAGTGTGTCCTCATCAGTATTCTGTAGTTTTTTACTCTCTTGTGTCTCAGGGGCCACATTAGCATAAAAACCTTATCAGTGTTTATACAGATTCCTACATCATTCTGAGGGAAACGCACACACACACTCTCGATCCTGCTCTCTTTCTCTCTTTTGTTCTCGTTTGCTAAACTATCTGCTCATCCATCTTTTTTAATTCTTTCCAAACATCCGACTACAGCCAGTCCACCCCCCCCCCCTTTCCCCACACACCCTTGTACTGCAGTATTTGTGTTTTTTGTCCATATGACCTCTTTAGTTCCCATAAGTTCCCATAGTTCCCATCCCGTTAGTTTGGTTCTGAAATCTGACATGGCTCAGCATACACACACCTGAGAGTGCATCAGATTAGCTGAACGCTGTATTAATGTGCCAGATTTTAAAGATGTTGCAACAGATTGACCTGTTGCAACACATTAAACATGGAAATGGAAGGCTTGTTGACTGCAAATATTATTAATAACAAATTAAATTATTATTAATTATTAATTTTATCATATTTTGTCACTGTTTTACAAAAGCAATAAGCCACTCGAGGATGTGTGTTAGTGACTTTATCACGAGTAAGGGAGGTTTAGACACTCTGCGTCACATCCCATACGCTACAAAATCAGTTTATACCACAGCGAGGTTGAATGCTGGAATGGAGATGTTTATTTACCATTTATGGAAGGAGTCTCCAGTGTCAGCCCTTCGTCACAGTCAAAGGTAAAGCTGTAACTTGAAGTTTTCCGACATCTTCAGGACAGAGGAGTTTACGCTTTCTGGTTTCTCCATAACATGACAAGCTCTTGTTGACATTAAGACAGAGAAAAAAGAGAGGCTGATGAGGGAACGACTAACCTTCTCTGACGTTTCACAACATTAAACGAAATTATAAACAGATAAAAAGCACTGTGTGTTATTCATTAATAAATTAAAAATTGTAATCATTGGCAATTTGCTGTGGTAAAAGCAGAATAACACACTTCAGACTGTGGAAAATCATCGACTTCGGGGTGATAACGGTGCCACACCACCCCATGGATTATTTTTGTGTAACAGCACGGTCCGAAGTGTGTTATTGTTTACATAACACATGGCCTCTCATGGCTTATTACTTTATTTATTACTCAAGCAAGAGTGTAAATATTCATCTATTAAAATACATTTTAAAAATGCACACCATTAAAATAAAAAGGCACAAAAGTCAAAGATTGAATGATTCTGATGATTATGAGAGTTAAGATTTGTTAGGAATGGGGTGTTTAATTAAACACTTCTGCTGTCTTCAGACTTCCAAAACTACAAAGATTATATAAATTTACCAATTTTCTAAAAACAATTTAAAGCAGAAGAAAGTTTTTCTTTTGACATGTGGTGAATATTAAGTGAGAGTCTTAAGTGAAAGTAAAACTCAAAAGTACAGAGGGTTGAAATCCATAATTAAATACAGTAACACTGTAAACCTCACAACTCCAATACACACACACACACACACACACACACAGCACATCTGTGTTTCGATGAAAATCAGAATTCTCCTTCCTTGTTTGGTGATGTCACTCCTCCCGCTCAACAGTGATAACTTCTCATTATGCGTGTTTGATCACAGATTAGAATTGTCATAAGCTTTCCTCTTCTCTCACAGCAATAACGGGGAATTTTTACGACTTACTGGGTTGAAAAATGAGTTTGTTTTGCCACTTTCTGTTAAATCACTTTAACTGCACTTCAGACTGTTCTCTCTCTCTCCATTATTCCATGTGTTTATTTTCTTTTTCACCTTATTTGCCAACATCTATAAATTATTTTGTGATTATTTCTCTCAGCGCTTTGATTCTTTTATCTTGCCCCGAGTCTGAGGTTGTCTTTCTTCTTTCTCTTTTTTTTCCTACCTCTCTATTTCTTTTCCTCCCTCCTGTCAAGTTGCTTTTAATCCCCGGTGTGAGTGTTTTATTTCCTGGGGGCATTTGCAAAACGACAAGAGCTTCCTGCTGGACTCAATGGTGTTTGGATTAGCTGTGTTGCGCAGCCTTTTAGAGCTGGTAGAGTGGCTTTAAGAGAGGGCAAACACTACACTACAGTACAATTCACTACACTACAGTACAGTGCTCTACACTGCACTACACTACACTGCACTACAGTGCACCAGACTACACTACGCTACACCACAGTACAGTGCTCTACACTGCACTACACTACAGTGCACCAAACTACACTACGCTACACCACAGTACAGTGCTCTACACTGCACTATACTACACTGCACTACAGTGCACCAAACTACACTACACCACAGTACAGTGCTCTACACTGCACTATACTACACTGCACTACAGTGCACCAAACTACACTACGCTACACCACAGTACAGTGCTCTACACTGCACTATACTACACTGCACTACAGTGCACCAAACTACACTACACTACACCACAGTACAGTGCTCTACACTGCACTACACTACACTGCACTACAGTGCACCAAACTACACTACACTACACTGCACTATACTACACTGCACTACACTACACTGCACTACAGTGCACCAGACTACACTACACTACACCACAGTACAGTGCTCTACACTGCACTATACTACACTGCACTACAGTGCACCAAACTACACTACGCTACACCACAGTACAGTGCTCTACACTGCACTACACTACACTGCACTACAGTGCACCAAACTACACTACACTACACCACAGTACACTACACTACACTGCACTACACTACACTACACTGCACT
>CM040988.1:4564537-4579275 GCA_022985145.1 Pangasius djambal | reverse complement strand
TACACTACACTACACTGCACTACACTACACTACACTGCACTACACTACACCACAGTACACTACACTGCACTACACTACACTGCACTACACTGCACTACACTACACTGCACTACACTACACTACACTATGCTACACTGCATTACACTACACTACACTTCACTGCACTACACTCGGACAGCACACCACAGACATTAGAATGGTTGAATAGAGCAAAAATGGGTTATTCCAACAGATAATGGATGGATGAATGAATGAATGGATGGTTGGATGAAGACTGGTTTTAACAGATGATGAATGGATGGATGAAGACCTATTTTAACAGAGGATAAATGGATGAATGGATGACCACACGAACAGACGTCAAGGTGGATGGATGAATGGATGAATAAATTGGCTGTTGTAACAAATAATGGCTGAAACAATGGATGGATGGATAAGTGAGTGGGTAAATAGATGACATGAACGTGTTTACGATAGTAAACATGTATTCCTGTATTCCTGTCTGTGTGGCAGCTGCAATTTTAATAGATGGAGGAATAACAGATAGATGCATTGATGAATATGTAGGAGAATGGAACAATTAAGTGTTAAATAAACAGACAGATGAAAGGATGGAGTGATGCAGTGCTGGATGGAGTGATTGACTCTCTCTCTCTCTCTCTCTGATTTATAGCTGCAGAAAGAGACCCAGTCTCAGTGCTGCTGTCTGCTGCTGGTGTCTGAGGATAACCATCAACTATTCTGTCAGGTACGTACATACAGACGCACACACGCACACAAACACACACACACACACACGTTGTGTCTCACTGCTCTGTGTGTGTGTGTGTGTGTGTGATAAACAGGTGGTTGGGGATAAAGTTCTGGAAGAAGAGATCAGCTTTCCTGTAAGTTTATTATTATTTATGATAAATACAAGAGATAGATGATGATAAATATGGTAACTCTGTGTGTGTGTGTGAGAGAGAGAGGGAGAAAGAGAGAGAGAGAGGGAGAGAGAGAGAGAGAGAGAGAGAGAGAGAGAGAGAGACTGTTTGTCCCCATGTGTTCCCCAGCATGGACTTAATGCTGTTGTTGATGTTGCTCTTTTTGCCCAGCTGATGTTCGGACGCTTTGGGCAGGTGGTGGAGAAAAAGAAATCCATCACCTTACAGGATGTTAGCCAGGTGACACACACACGTACACACACACACACACACACACACAGCTGTCTGTGACTGGGCTCTAATAGAGGACAGAATGTGTTTACTCTCCCAGCCCCAGCTCGCATCTCCAACACTAACTAATTATCACACACACACACACACACACACACACACACACACAGATAATTTAGCTAAATTGGCGGACATTCATTACCATCTTATTTCCAGATGAATGAAACTGGCAGGAGTTTACAGTCACCTCACTCGCTTCATCACACACAACATGAAATGAAATAATTCTGGATTTGTCATCTGTAATGATTGCGTGTGTGTGTGTGTGTGTGTGTGAGTGCATGTGAGCACAGAATTTAATTGGTTTCTGATCTGTATTTATGAATCACATTTTCTGTCATAATGAATTTCAGATCAGGTTGTTTTTACATCAGCTTAGTTTGCTGAAGATAAATTTCTCTTCAGTTCAGTACAAATCTGTTATTTTCAGCTGAACTTCTTAGCCAATCACCGCAACGGAATTCAGTTCACAGAAGAGCTTCCCCAAATACAGTAGATACTAGCAATTTAAATAAAGCCATACCTCATCCCTCCGTTCATCTCTTATGTCTGAGGAGTTGTTTTTACATACAGATATATTGAAAGAGTTTCGAGTGTTCCTTTGCTGCCCCAGATCAAGCTCGACAGAAGTCTATGTATATAAAAAAAAACTCATTAGCTCTTGATTAGATCACTGTTTTTGTTTGTTTGTTTATTACTGTTTATTTATTTATTCATTTGAAGAAGTGAATGGTAAATATAAGCGTTTTATAGGAAACGTTTTTATACATGACATTTAAGGAGTGGAAGGAGAGTTTGTGAACAACACATCAGGTGTGGGCGATATGATGATCTTAGGTCATGAACGATTAAAATGTCTTCACGAGAAATCGCGTGTAACGGATGTGATACTGAAAACATTTGATCATTTGCGCTATCAAACACTGTTTTATGAGCCAGACTACTTTATTCGCTAGTGCAGCTCACATTCTCCCCGACAGACACACTCACAAACCAATAATAACCAAGAGTAGGCGGTTCCTTAGCTCACGCTTCCTCCTCGGGTTTGTTTGGAAACACAGCAGAATGACTGACATTTGTTGATGTATACATGAATACATTGCTAGGAAGTACACTTTATTCAAATTAGTTTGAAAAGGTACTTTGGCCTTAAGGTGTGTCTGCTTTTCTTTAATCTTGTGTTTCCTTGTAGAATTACGGTATTTTCATCAATAGGGGAATTATTTTGGTTGCTCTCTTCAGTAACGTGCAAAATAGTCTTAAAAAACCAACATTGTGATCATATCATATCGTGGACCAGGATCCAGCCTGAAAATGTCATGATATGATATTTTTGGCAGATCTCCCAGCCCTACAACCCAGAAATGAAAAGTTGGGGTTAAGCGCCTGGAGTTCTCAGTCGGACAGGTTTTAGTGTCTGAGAAACTAGAGCATGAGGGCAAAGCCTGGAGGAGAAATGGCGGGTGCTCAGCCTCTTATATGAGAAAAGAGACAGCGCTGGTAATACTGTGTCTAACAGCGTCTCTGGGGATGCGGGAGACATGAGAGTTCCCATCCACGTGCTCTTAGCCTAGCTCATCAACGGGCCTAAGTCCCTATGGGCCTCTCAGCTTGCTGTCTGGTGCTCATATTAACAGAAGGACAGAAACTCTTTAAAAAAAAAAAAAAACGCCATTAAAATAAGGAAGGTTGCAGTAGCGCTAGAGGAACAATGAGGGGTAAACGAGGCAGAAAAGCTAAATTGGAGCTCTTTGCTTGCTCCTTTAGCTGTATTCCTTACACTAAGTTACATAACGCATACAGAAGAAACTGAGCATTACATGATACACATGAGTGCGGTGCTTTGTTCCTCCATCTCGTCTCCTCATCCTCCACATTACAGAGGAGTGGCTCACACTCCTGCAGCATTGAACAAACAGCTCTTATTTTATTGCACAACTACTTTGTGGTGTTTTTCCGAACGTCCCGATTTCCCATCGGCTAACAGCTATTAAACCAGAAGTGTGAAGGCCAACACACACACATGACGCCATCCGTTGCATTTCATTTTCTTGTATTTCTGGAAACACCAACAGAATTCTAGCTCACAAACTTCTGAATATAGGTACCATGGATCCACAGATAGGGGGTGCACTTTTATTAAAGTACTTTTACAGCAACCGGTAGTACGTAAGATGAGTATGCATCACCCAGCGAACCTTCAAAAGGACTTCACCAACCTTTGTCCGGTCTCTCTGGGTCCAACTGGTATCTGCAATGGATCGTAAAAGAGAGAAGCAGTCTCTGCTAGGCTGATTGCCGTGCGGGATCTAGCTGCAAAGGGGAGGCCTACATTTCTCTCCTCTGAGATCCTAATTAGAGAAATGCTCACCCCTCCCAATGGTGCAAAATCAACCAATGCTACCCAGTTCCGTGTTTTTGCCTTTCTTTTTTCTCCATGCAAATTTACTTTGACTTTTAACGGTAAGCTGGTTTCACCTTCTTTGGATAGCCGGACCTTCACGAGTTATGAAGCCAACTGTCAGGAAGTGAATCCATGGACGGATCAACCTGCAAAGTGCACCTGAAGACAAACTAAAACATGCTGCATTTGCCATTCATCAGCACCAAACAAACTGCAAACGACACAAGGACAACTCTTTCAAAGGCCGCGTCTGAGACGCACACAGATACTTCAAAGGCTTGAACCGCATTCCTCGTGTGGTCGCAGAGAACTCCACGCAAGACTGTACATCTGGGCAGGAAACTTATTACTTTTCATTTTTACTGTGTCGAATAATTTGAAGCTGCAAACTTTGCATTGAAATCAGCATTCTCTTATACAAAGTAAATCGTGCGCATCGCTGCAAATGTCTTTTCTTCAGTCTTTTTATCGTTGCATGTGATCTCACTCTGTGCTTCCTAACACAATCACTCAGTCAGTGATCTCCGTTTATGTTGAGGAAAAACAAAATCCAAACTCTGTAGTGTTATTTCCGTTAGTGTCGCACTATCCGTTGCACCCAGATGAGGATGGGTTCCCTTCTGAGCCTGGTTCCTCTCAAGGTTTCTTCCTCATATCGTCTCAGGGAGTTCTTCCTCGCCACCGTCGCCTCTGGCTCGCTCATTAGGGATAAACTCACATATTTACAATATATTTTTTGTGAATCCATTTATTTCTGTAAAGCTGCTTTGTGACAGCGTCCATTGTTAAAGCGCTATACAAATAAAATTGAATTGAATTGAATAATGGAACAAATCTTTCTTAATATAAAGGACCAAAATATTTATCTCGAAATCAGGTTTTCTCTTTCTAGCTTCCCCTTCAGTCTTACGTTCCTTTTCCTTCTTTTCCTTGATCTACCTTCCCTGCACTTCTGAGTTCTCCCTTCTTCCCTTTCTTAAATCTGGCTTCCCCTTCATTTGGAGCTCCCCTTCTTTCTTTCCCTTCATGTTTTCTCTTTAATTCTGAGTTCCTTTTCTTTCTTTTCCTCAATAGTTTCTCTTTAATTCTGAGTACTTTTTTTCCCTTAATGCTTTCTTTCTTTCTTTCTTTCCTTCTTTCTTTCTTTCTTTAAATCGGAGATCAGAGTAGCGTGGCGATGCTCTGTTACCTGGCACAGATCTATGGCCGCACACAGAGTGACGCATTCGGAGGGCTTATTAAGAGGTGCGGCCAGGCGCAGTGCGCTTAGGCTGATTACCCGCACGCGGGCATCTCATAGCAACCAGTGCCGGGTCTGTGATAAAAGCCTGTGTACACTACACTGCTGGTATGTACTTTGCATTTCATGTGTTTCCTGTATAAACAGAACCATTTCCCCAGCATGAAGATGCAGCAGACCTCTTCAGCAGCTGTGCCACTTGTTGAGGCATCTTCTAAATCTCATTTTCAGTCTGCTCAGCCCTCATTTCTCCAGCACCAACAGGTGTACTTCTAGTGGTGTGAAGCCTGATTCCTGCGTGACTGAATGGCCTCGGAGAGAGAAACTAAACTCACAGACATCCAGCAGTAGCACAGACCCAGAGGAGAGTGCTGCCAGGAGCCACACACTGGACCTGGGAGTCGAATTTTTACAGCTTACTCTTTGCCAACTCGTTCTGCACCCAATGGCTGATTTTAGTGAGACTGCAACGAGATGCCGTTCCTCCAGCTTGGGAAAAAAAAGATAAATTACTCTCCCTGTACACATCTTCCTCTAAAACGATCCAAATAAAAAAGCATTGTCTGGTCAATTCTGAGTCCACTGGCACTGTTTACATACTGAAATAAGCACCATTTTTGACTTTACTGAGCATTTTCAGTAGTTAAAGAATGACCTAGCATTACGATTCTTCTGATCTGTTCAGTTCAGTAAATGTGGTTCAGTTGTATTTAAACTTATTTTAGCTCAGCTAAATTTAGAGTATCCCATAAGCTAGTAATGATATACTTTTTGTGGATATTGTCGGTATACTTATAAATTATATGAAATCTGCACAAACACACAAACCCCCTTTCTCTCTCGAGGATAATTATTGGTAATATATATCATCTGTGTGCTTAACAGTGTAGTGTTCCTTAGTTTATTCTAATGTGTTTGATTTCTCAGGAGGAGAGAAGGCAGCTCAGCAGTATGCTGGGGTTTGAAGCTCACTCCATGCTGTGTGTGCCCGTCGTGAGTCAAGCTACTGCCCAGGTGGTGGCGCTAGCGTGCACCTTTAACAAGAAGGGAGGGCAGAAGTAAGTGTGTGTGTTCATTTTCACAAACGTATACATGAAATCTGTAAAAACAACAAAATCATACAGTCTCATTTTTTCATTTTACACTAGAAGAGTGTACGGCACTAGTTAAACCCTACGTAGTGAGCGTATATAGTGAACAGAAAGTCATTGTTTTATTTATTTTTTCTTTAGCCTGTTATTCAGTGATAGTCATATAAAACACATCTATAAACACATGGTAACCTTAAATACATTTAAGGTTACACTTTAAAACCTCTTCTTGTTCACTACAGAGACATAAACTCTTTCAGTAGATTTATACCATCACACACGCTAATGTGTAACATCTGCACAGTAACACACTTTCTGTACTTCACACTGATGTGCTCTCTCTCTCTCTCTCTCTCTCTCTCTCTCTCTCTCTCTCTTTAGCACACACACACAAATGACCCCAATTCACTGAGAATAAACAAAATAATATCTCTAGAGAATGTGTGTGTGCGTGTGTGTTTGTAGCAGATGTTGTTAAGACACTGAAGCTCCAAATTCCTGTCGTTTGTTTCATCCCTTCGTCTGTTTTATGTCTTTTCTACTCTTTAAAGCTTTTGCAGGAACACCTGATGTTTCTGAGTGTGTGTAGAGAGAGAAAGACACACACACACACATACACAAACACACACACACATACACACACAGCAAGTTAGATTACAGATCAGTTTATCATGATGACAGTGGGCTGCAGTTTTGGATCTGATTTATTTATTTAAAAAAATGTTCTGAAGTTTTTTGTCTAAGCTGTCTGTCTCTTTCTGGCTCACTCTCTGTCTCCCTGTTTCTGTCTCTCTCTCTCTCTCTCTGTAGATACTCAGCAGCAGATGAACACATGATCCAGCACTGTTTCTGTTACACCTCCACGGTGCTCACCAGCACACTTGCCTTCCAGAAAGAGCAGAAACTAAAGTTCGAATGTCAGGTAGGAATGAGGGAATGGATGAACACAGAGAGAGAGAGAGAGAGAGAGAGAGAGAGAGAGATGAACAGATGTAGGGATGAGTGCTATGGTCTCTCAGGTACACAAAGTGCTGAGCAGCGACTCATGACTTGAGGGATCTGCTGAGTGCTTCTCCTGATCTGACTTTCTCAGGACACACACACGCACACACACACACACACATACACACACACTTTCTCACACACATTTCACTCTGCACTTGTATTGATTTTTATATGCATTTACTCAATAGCTGCATTTGTTTGTTTTGTCAGAGAATACCCTGAAGACCAAATCATGCTCTCTTCAGTTAGTCAAATAGTTTTTCTTTTCTTTTGTTTGTTTATTCATTAATTTCTTTATTTAAGTCTTATTTAAGTGTGTATGTTTCTATGTATATTAGAGATGTATAGATTATATATGTACTGTACACATTATATGCTGTTATTGCCTTGTATGTTGAACATTTTGGTGATTAATTAGATCAGAACAACAGTGAAATGCCAGAGAAAATACACTGATGTCTGTTATTGATTGGTTTGTTATGTTTTGTGTGTGTGTGTGTGTGTACAGGCTCTGCTCCAGGTGGCCAAAAATCTCTTCACACACCTTGGTGAGTTAAAAAAAGAAATCAGACCTTTTTTTTTTTTTTTTTTTTTTTTGGGATTCTGACTCAGAGTTCAGCTGGAGCTTCATTTGCATGTTTAGAAATATCGAGCTGTATATAAAGGGTAATGTGTGGGCTTTTATTAAATTATTAATGATTATTTATAACACATTCGGCAAACAAGATATAAACTTTAATATTAACATTACAAAAAAAATGTATTAATATCTTAACATGCACTATTTGACCATTCTGTTACCTAATGAAAGAACATTTGTGAAACCTGGCACTGGTCTGCTTTGTGATGTTTATATCATAGTCGCTTTAATTACTGCCGTCCTTCAGGCAAACGTTAATATAATATTTAAAAATAATACCATTTATCCACAGTTGTTGTGTATCTGCGGTCTGTGGCCCTGTCCTGATTTGTCCTTCTTGCTGGTTTCGTTCTGCTCTTGTCGCAAATATCTGACATCTGACATTTGCTAAGGAATTTCGCTCCAAACCAAATGTAAGAAGTCCGATTTTATTTAGATTAGATGTACTTTTATGCAGTTTAAACTATGGAACATGTAGCTGTCTCCTACTCAAATGCAAAGTAATCAGATTTTTAGACGAGAATGTGAACAGATTGTAGGTAACTACTAAGATTGTGTGTGTGTGTGTGTGGATGAAACAGTGGTGAAATGTAAGACAGAAGATGCACAGTAAGTGCTTTAAACAATGCAGTGTGGAGGATATTGAGGATCAGAACGTGTGGAGCAAAGTTCCTTGGCTGTCAGTGTGATCCAAGGAGCGATCAATGTGTCTCCCGGTCGATTATTAATCCTCTCCGTGGTGTTATCGATCTGTCTTGGTCTCCTTGCGTGGGGAATGTCACGGTGTGTAAAAACACTGTGAGCATTCCACTGTTGTGCACGGATTACACATTTCCATGCACATCTGTCAATGCACACACAGGCTGTAAATCGTCAGCTCTTATGGAGCACTAATCCAGATCTGTGTCCAGGTTTCTGTAAAGCTGCTTTGTGACAAAGTGAGCTAGCTGTACTAGCTACATACACTCACCAGACACTCTCGTACGTCCTTCGAGCTTTATTTCATTTTCCTAATGTCTCTGTACACATTTAATAATTCAAGCTATAATAATAATTCGTATATGCCAGGATAAGATGAACCCACAGTCACAAGTATTGGTGTGTAAACAGTGGGAGCTAATTGCAGGCAAGCTGGGGACTGAAGAATAGTTGGTCCACATGTGCTGTAGGATTGGTCCAAGGAATCGTTTGTGCCAGTCATTTGGTTTCGTGTCTTCTCGACAGCTTCATACCTAATTTACATGGAATTTAGAATATCTCAACTCAAATGCTGCTGAAATCGTGGCTCTGTTTCGCACATGTATGTAACACATAATGATGAATCTGCAGCTTGGTCACTCGCCAGTGTGAACTTACTGGAAGTGTGGCTGGAAATGAAGTTACTTAGGAACTCATCTACACACTCTGGTGTGGTTTTTATAGAAAAACTTCTCTGTGATGATGATGATCCTGGGTCTTAACACTTAGTTCAGATGAAAACGTGCTAAACAGTTGTTGTTATAATCAGAGAGAGTAAAGAGACGAATGGTGAGCTGTGCTAACAAACCTGTTTATCTCTCTTTCAGACGACGTGTCGGTTCTACTGCAGGAGATCATCGTGGAGGCCCGGAACCTGAGCAACGCTGAGATGTGAGTCTGTTTCTGTCTCGCGCTCTCAGGTGTACAAACAAATACACACACACAGAACAGTCAAATACAGTGTAAATACAAACCTATGCGCCATTTATTGTTAGCAGGTGAAATCCTGATGATTGGACAGTGTTTAGAGTGTTTAAACAGAACCCCGGTTCTGCCAGGTGAGAACACAGCGATGCCGCTCAGGTCCAAGAGCAGGAACTCTAACGAGACATTGATTAGAAATTTCACTGAAATCATGGCTGTGTCATGTGACTAACCAAGTTAAATTATGCTGCCGAAGACACATCAGTGTGTATCTGAATCAAAAGGAATTTGTGTAATGCACAATGAAACTAGCTAGCCTAGCTGTTCTAGTGCTTAAAAACAGACACTGGGGTACATTAGAAGTCAAATTCCTTTCATGATGTTTTAACAATATTTACCTAAAGAAAGTTATGAGTAGTAACTGTTTAAGTTAGAATAACCGGATCTAAAAAAGCGGTAGTCACCTAGCTGAACTAAGAAAGCCAGCTGTTAGTGCATCAGTGATGAACAATATGGCCAAAAGGATGTGTACTCCTGACCATCATAGCCATATGTGCTTGTTGAACGTCCATTCCAGATTTATCCCCCCTTCGCTGTTATAATACGCTGATATAATTTTCCATTCAGGCACAAGTGCAGCTACAGTTTTCTCCCGTTATTCTGAAAATGACGTGGTCCAGATGTTATTCTGTAAAAGATTATTAACCCCCTGGCTGATGAGGAACTACTCGCACAAGATGAAGACGCAACGGCCATATGTGTGAATTAGAGTTCTCTCTCTCTCTCTCACACACACACACACACACACTATAGAGGGAGAAGTGAAGTTATAATGATGAACTCTAATGTTTCTCTCATGGGGCTGTTTAAAAGAGCTTCATCAGCATCATTAGTGTAAGCTTTGAAGAACACACTCACTGTCCTACTGTGTGTGTCTGTGTGTGTGTGTGTAGGAAAGGAGTGTTGTAGATTTTTAAATAAATAACTTCTTCTGTAATTATTTATCAGCCATCTCCTGTATTCTCATTTGTATTTCTCCTTCCCTTTGTTTCTTTGTCCCCTCCCTCCCTCCCTCAGTTGTTCAGTGTTCCTGCTCGACCGTGTCAGTCATGAACTTGTGGCCAAAGTGTTCGATGGTGGCGTAGTGAACGACGATGAGGTATTGTGTGTGTATGTGTGTGTGTGTGTGTGTGAGATACAGCCATATAGCACGTAAGGGAATTCTTACAGTTACACTGATGATGTAATACAGTACTGATACAGATATATAGCATTGATTCAGATATTAATTAATATGATACTCTTTGTGCCTGAACAGCTGTAAATGTAGTGACTCTGGGTCACATGGTTAGCGTGTTATTAATGTAGGTTTCATTTTGTGTAAACAGAAGGAGTTCCGTATCCCAGCGGATCAGGGCATCGCTGGTCATGTGGCCACTACGGGAAAAATCCTCAACATCAAGGACGCATACTCGCACCCGCTTTTCTACCGTGGCGTGGACGACAGTACGGGTTTCCGCACGCGCAACATACTCTGTTTCCCCATCAAGGACGAGAACGGAGGTATGGAAGTAAATAGATTAGGAACAGAGCGGAGAGGTCGTGTGAGTGGACGTGTGAGTGGACGTGTGAGTGGACGAGTTCACTGTCAGTTACTGAGATTTAACTGCGCAAGTTTCTGAATCAGAGCAGAGAACGCAGTGAAGACCTCACTGTACTGCATGTGGAGACGACGTCTGTGCGAGCTGCACAAACACGAACACACGTTCACGCTCTAACAGCACACCGGCACACACGTTGCAGTTTCGCATCAGCCATATATACTATCAAGTGCTCCTGTCCTGTAGGTGGCGCTGTTCAAATTTAAAGACCGTTTCCACAACTACAAGAAGATCATCGCTGCTGCAAAGTGATGAGAGCGTAAACTATGTCGTCCCAGCGAGCTTTTCCGTGCCACCATAGGAACTTAGAGGTGAGGGGGCGTGTTCTTTGGCTTTGCCTGGTCAGAGGTTGGGAAATAGAAGTTAGACTACGTCCATTTGCTCCACGGTTACCTCGTATTGTACGTGGAAAGCAGCTGCACATCGTCTCCACACGAAGTACGCTGAGGCCTGTACTATGCGTGATGTGTCACAACCATCATGTTTCTGTAACAGTTCTATTCAATTTTATGTTGCTTTTTATCCCCTTTGGGTGAGAAGGACAGCCCCAGGCTGGACAGATGAAGCCCCTGATTGGCTGAAACGCTCATTTTGATTCCTTGATAATAACTTAGAACTGATTTATAAATTATAATCTAATTATTTCGCACTAACTATCATGTCGTTCATGTTAACCTCACCAACACTAGCATGCTAGATAGACTAGCTCACAAATAGCTAACTATAAGTTAATGTTTCATGAATGATAACTAAGTAGAGGTGTTAAAGTTACTTCACTGTGGAGAAAAATGTGGAGGAATGTTTTTTAGTGTAGTCTACAGATCTCTGATTTCCACACAGACCCGCAATCAGGAGGATCTCTGAGGTTTTAGTGTCTCTATTTACGCAAGTACTGTTTTTTATGATTTGTAATTAATAAGGCAGGTTTTTTTGAACAATTGTTACAGTTCAATTAGTATATAAACCCTAAACAGATGGTCTGAGTCTACATTGGATTCGATTAACTCAGTCGCCTGAACAGCTGGTGATGGTTTCTCATTCCATCTCCCATCTTAGCTGCTGATTAGCTAGTTAGCATACAGGCTGTTCATGCTACAACACATTAACATTCTAGCAAGCTATGGGTCTGATGTTCAGACGTTGTGACATAGCGGAGTGTATAACTGCACTTTCCCAGAAAGCGTGCTACAATCGCTCTTCGGGGGGGGGGGTTTGTTTAGATGCTTTTAGCAGGAGAAGATTAGCCCCAAGTGATGGGATCAGATTTGTGTGGTGATGATGATGTGTGTGTCTTCAGCTGTGTCCACTTGTGTGTGTGTGTGTGTGTGTGTGTGGTGTGTGTGTTTGGAACATTTCAGATGCTTTTAGCGGGAGCAGATTAGCTGTGTGGAGTGTGTAGAGCTGATTTGGATGCTCTCTGTGTGTTTGAGTGTATTTTCAGGACAAGACTGAAGGGTTTCCAGCTGTGTGTGTGTGTGTGTGTGTGTGTGTGTGTGAGAGAGAGAGAGAGAGAGAGAGAGAGAGAGAGAGAGAGACCTTTAGATAATCCTTTAGGCCTGTAGACATAACAGGAGACTTCAGAGCAGACCTTACCCAGAATGCATTGCGATCTGATAAAATGACTTTTTCAGAAATGCAAGTGTAGCACAAGTGATAATATATGTAAATACACGTTTTACCATTTGTTTTTTTTTTTATAACATTTGGTCCATTTAAAGTTACAGTGCATAAGAGTTCCTCACGATGCATGCACCGTCATCACACCAGAACGAAAACCCGCCCTAAAAGTGTGCGCTACAGTAAAGCCAGTCATCATGAGCTAACGTTAGTATGCTAGCAAAAGTAATAGTGACAGTCAGTTTTTATTATTTTAACACTTTGACGATTGCGCTCTCAGACACTCGGGTCGAGCCCCAAACCCTTTACTACTGAACTAAACACTAGGGCACTACACCAGTGGTGTGATTACTATTTAGGCTTCCTATTTAGTGTGAAGTCTGTGGTTTGGAACACAGCCCTGTATTCTCTCTGACATGGTCAAAGCTTCAGTCCATGGCAGCAGGTGTAACTTCATCAGTTTGCTGTTCAGCTTGTATAAAATACCAAAGTGCATTATGAGTATTGTGTAATGTATATCATGCGGACATTGACCTATTGCACTGGGAGATTTTATGATCAATTATAACACCACTTCTCTCTCTCTCTGTCTCTCTCTCTCTCTCTCTCTCTCTCTCTCTCTCTCTGTGCAGATGTTATTGGTGTTGCTGAGTTGGTGAATAAGACGAATGGTCCGTGGTTTAACCGGTTTGATGAGGACCTGGCCACGGCCTTCTCCATCTACTGCGGGATCAGCATCGCCCATGTGAGTGGGATTAACTAACTAATCACTGTACTGTAGTGAGTGTGTCACTGTTCAGCTTTTTTGAGTTCCGATGAGAAACAGTATATATATATCCTGCATTAAATAATGCACTAATCAGCTGTGTTATTTATGTTACATGCACAGCTTCGTGCTAGCTTCATTCTCAGATTAGATTAGCAAAGTGAGCTAACTGTACTAGCTACATACACTCACCAGAGACACCAACGATCTCTGCTACTTCCTTCAAAGCTTTATTTTTCTTTGTAACGTCTCTATACACATTTAATGAGAGCTTTTAACAGGATAAGATGAAACCATGCTTATAAGTCATTTGCAAGTATTTAATTTTCAGTTTCAATTAATTGCAAGTAGGAACTTACGATGGGTTCGTGGTGTCTTGTAAGTGGTAATGTGTAAGCTGTAATAACGGCATTTCCCATCCCGGGATGTTCCAGCCAATACTGCTATAAACTCATTTAAAAGTAGAGAA
Source organism: Pangasius djambal (assembly GCA_022985145.1). Lineage (NCBI taxonomy): Eukaryota > Metazoa > Chordata > Actinopteri > Siluriformes > Pangasiidae > Pangasius > Pangasius djambal. The sequence goes on along the minus strand of CM040988.1, from coordinate 4,565,503 downwards.
GTGGGACTTTACACTGTTCACAGTCACTCCTTAAAAGGGGAAAGAACTGGCAGTTGAGAAGACTGCCCCAAGCTGATGAGCTGAACCTGCAGGTTGAGGTTTGGTAGCTTTTAGTGGTTGTAGGTGGGGAATTACAAGTTGCAGCTTCACCTTGAACGCAGCATAAACTTCTGAGTAGGGAACTAAAGAAACATCAGACCACATGCACCACAGGATTGGTCCAGAAAATCTCATTACAGGTGTCGCTGAAATCATGACTGTGTGTCGCATATGTACAGAGAAAATCACCTGTCGCTTTGTCGTTTGCTGTTGTGAACATATGGTGTGTGTGTGTGTGTGTGTGTGTGTGTAAATCCCTGTGTTTCCTCTCTCCCCTCCACAGTCTCTGCTGTATAAGAAGGTACATGAGGCTCAGTTCCGCAGTCACCTGGCCAATGAGATGATGATGTACCACATGAAGGTGTCTGAGGAGGAGGTGAGCCGGCTGCTGATGAGAGGAATTGAACCTGTACACAGCCTCCACCCGAGCTTCTCTCAGTTCACTTACACACCCCGCTCCCTGCCCGACGACACCACACCCATGGTGAGTGAGAGAGTAAGAGAGTGAGAGAGAGACAGAGTGAGTGAGTGAGTGAGAGAGACAGTGAGTGAGGGAGTTAGTGATTGGGTGGGTGGGTGGATGAATGAGTGAGAGACGGTGGGTGGGTAGGAGAGTGAGTGAGAGACGGTGGGTGGGTGGTTGAGTGAGTGAGTGAGAGACGGTGGGTGAGTGAGAGAGTGAGTGAGAGACGGTGGGTGGGTGAGTGAGTGGGTGAGAGACGGTGGGTGGGTGAGTGAGTGGGTGAGAGAGAGAGAATGGGTGTGAGTGGGTGAGTGAGTGAGAGACGGTGGGTGGGTAGGAGAGTGAATGAGAGACGGTGAGTGGGTGGGTGAGTGAGTGAGTGATTGGGTGGGTGGGTGAATGAG
>CM040988.1:4534070-4547201 GCA_022985145.1 Pangasius djambal | reverse complement strand
GTGTGTGTGTGTGTGTGTGTGTGTGTGTGTGTGTGTGTGTGTGGTAACCATACCGTTCCAGCTACAAACGGTACGTCCCCCAGACTCAGCCTGTAGTGTGGCTGTGTGTGAGAATGTCTCTGCTGCAAAGGCTTCTGGAAAAGAGGAAGAGAAACAACAGCGCCATCACTTACAGTTATGGAACTTAATAACTCTACCAGCCAGCAGCAGTACAGGGCAGATTCCACCTCCACCTCAACCCCCACCCCCACACCGCCCACTCCATCAGACACATCCGCAAACACCATTAATGTAATACCTGAGGTTCCTAATATTCCTAATATTAGCCTTAAAGCAGCACTGATTAGTATTTTCTGATTTTAATACCTTGGATGTGAGTTTCTTCTTTGTGCTCTTGGAGGAGCGGTGTGGGCGGGTCGACACTGACTCGATCAGAATACGATTGGCCTCGAGGCCTGTCTGTAACTGAAGAGCAGCCAATCAGATGAAGGCAACAGAGTTGTACAGAAAGCTGATGTTGAAAAATGAGCCTAAAAATAAAATCAATGTACTTTATATTAAAATATAGTCTATTAATGAGAGCAAAGAGTTTGTCAGGAAGAGTGGAAACTAAAAAACACACACAAAAAAAAAAAAACAATAAAAGCAGGTGTGTGTTGATAAGCAACATTCAACAAGCATTATATATATAAAAAAAAAAAAAATAGACACAGTTAATATTTAATTCATTTTGTAAAAAAAACGCGTGTTAGAACAGGGCTGTGAGTGGACCGATGGACGGATGGACAGATAGATGGATGTGTGGACAGACGGCAGGAGAGGAGTGAAACCTGAGCAGCTTTATCCTGTATGAGTTTTCTGTGGTGTTCCTCCTCCTGCAGTTTATACTCCAGCTCTCGGATTTTGGCCTCAGCATTGTTCTGAGTGTGTGTCAGTCTCCTGTATTCCCGCTCCAACTTCTCCAACTTCTCACACACATCACTCGAGCCGCTCACACACTCCTGTAAACAGTCACAAACTCACACAACGCTCATAGACACTCTAAACGCAAGCACACACACACACACACACACACACACACACACACACTCTACCTGGTGTTTGAGGACGGTGGCTCGGTCAGACTCTGTGCTCCTCGCCGTCCTCTTCATTAAGTCCAGCTGCTTCTCCAACAGACTGCATTTAACTTCAGCTGCTGCTAACTGAGAGGCAAACTCTACACACACACACACACACACACACACACACACAAAGAGACAGATTAATGAAAAAGGTAATGAATACCTAATGATAGATTTCTGCTTTTTTTTTTTTTTTAAATAACTGCTCCACACTGACCACACCCACCCTAAACACATTCATCCTGACCACACCCACCCTAAACACATTCATCCTGACCACACCCACACTGACCACACCCACCCTAAACACATTCATCCTGACCCCACCCACACTGACCACACCCACCCTAAACACATTCATCCTGACCACACCCACACTGACCACACCCACACTGTCCACATTCATTCTGACCCCACCCACACTGACCCCACCCACACTGACCACATTCATTCTGACCCCACCCACACTGAACACACCCACATTGAACACACATCCTGATCAGTTCTTCAGGGTCTTACCCTGTTTCCTGGGTCTGTGCGAGTCCCTGTTCTCACGTGGTTTTCTTTCCGGAATGTTCCCCGTGTGAGGGCTGTCCCCCGAGAGCCTCCTCAGGTTCCGTTCTGCTCGCACGCGCTCCAATTCCAACCTGTGGATCTTCTCCTGTAGGTTTTGCAGAGCGGAGAGGATCGCTACACACACACACACACACACACAATATTATATCATGTTATATCATATTAATAAAATTGAATATAATACAATATTAGTATCACAGTATATTAACATACAGTATTATTATTAGTATAATATTAAATATTTAGTGTGCTTGTGTATGTGTGTATAATATAATGTTGTGTATGTGTGTATATATAATGTGTATGTGTGTATATATAATGATCATATATTGTATTATACGACGTTAAATTACATCTTATAATACAATGTCAATTCATGACAAGACAATATATAATATGTAACATTACATATAATACAATACAGTATAGGATGTAATATAAAGTATAACAAAACATAATACAATATGATGCAATATAATGTTATATAATAAAACGTAATACAAGTGAAAATATACATAATTTTATATTAATATAATAATTACTAGATTATCTAAAATAATATCACCACCATATGCATGTGCAAGGTTTACAGGTATGAATGGGTGTGTGTGTGTGTGTGTGTGTGTGTGTGGTTAAACTCAGGTAGGAATGTGTGCTATTGTACTAGTGTGTAATGTTTGTCACTTATGTACACTGTGAGTTCCTGCATAACCAAAGACAGATTCTTTGTGTGTGTAAGCATTCCTGGCCATTAAAGCCTGATTCTCATATTATATCTCATATCATCATAACACATACATTACATATTATATTGCCATATTATAGATAACAAATAGTAAGAAAGACAGACATAATTAATAATATTTGCATTAACCCTTGTGTTGTCTTAGGGATCAAAAATGACACGCCACTATGTGGAGAAAAAGAGTGGTGTCCGCTGCTTAAATGCAGTCTTTCTGCACTGTGAAGAGGGAAAACGCAGATATTCACAAAGTTTCTGATCAATGACCGATTGTTTCTTCATGAAAAATAGATTTGGGGTTTAAAATTCAATGAAGCCTCTTTATTTTAAGGGGTTAGTGAAGGCGGGTCATTTTTGACCCCAAAACTGCATTTCATTGGCTCTGTACTCTGCACAATGACAAAGTTGAATCTAATAAGAATAATTTTATATTTAATAAAAACTAGATAGTGCAGTTGCTGCGATGCACATTGTAACACATCATAAATCTTCTTATACTTTTATTATTTGGTTTTATCTATTTATATTTGTGTTTGGGGATTTATTTCTGGTGCTGGGGCAATTCACAGGCAAGGGAATATTTATATTTTGGTTTGCAGCCGATAGAGGTCACACAGACAAAATATATTTGGGTTACAATTTGCATGTGTATTTATTCTAGGGTTTTTCAGGCATATTATATCATTCTATTATATTACATTATGTGTGAGTATTGTGTGTGTGTGTGTGTGTGTGTGTACACTGTGTGTGTTACCTGCACTGCTGCTCTCAGGAAACGCTTTCACAGGTTTTGCAGAACGGTGTGTGTTGATGTGTGTGTTATTGTGTGTGTTGATGAACGGTCGCTCAGTGGGATATTCAGTGTAGGAGGCCAAAGACACACAGTCCAACATCTGGCTCATCTCCTGCAAACACACACACACACACACACACACACACACACACTTCACTTATTTCACACCTTAAATAGAAAAGCTAAACTGAAGGCAAGACATTGAAGGTAGAAAAAACTATTTTGTTTACATCAATCTTTTTTTACTTTTTAAAAAATGCATAATTGTCATAAATGTTTATATAAAACCGATTTTATATAATATTATGTATAATGTAATATATAATATTATGTAATATGTAATATAAAATAATGTAACATATAATATTATATAACAAAAATAATAGTTTTAATTTTGGATCCATTAGAAGCTACTGAATTTCTTTCCTAATATAAATAGCTGAACACTGGCTAACAGGTGAGACTTGGCAGAGTAAAGCGCGCCAGTGCTGTTTCACTGATTATTCATTAATAGATCAACAGCATTAGTATTAATTACTGCTGTTTGTGCAGGTCAGCAGGCTCCTAGCAACATGCTAACAGCTTCCACACACAGTTCCTTACCTTCGCTCTCAGAGCCGCTAATGCTCCAGGTTTCTCCATTATACACACACACACACACACACACACACTCTCTCTCTCTCTCTCTCTCTCTCACACACTCACACAGACACACACTAGCGAACTGTTATAAATATTCACACGGTAGGAAAGAAAAAAAAACTCACCGCCTCCGCTGCAAAACACCAAACACAACATTAGCGCGTAAACTGCACGCGGTGAAGCCAGCAACAACCAAACACCACATTTATAACATGGCGCCGTCACTGCAGTCATTTCAAAATAAAAGTTTTTGAGCTGACGACTGGACTTTTTCTGTCCTGATTTCTTTTTCATAAACACGAGGGTCTGTGACTTTATAAATGTATACATTATTGTATGTAATTATTAAAAACAGTAATTCTTTGTATTTTCTCTGTATGTTATTTACTATGTTCATCTCTAACAGTTTGTGTATTTATATTTATTTATATGATATATAATTTAGTAGCTATAATAATAATAACCATAAATAATAAATGAATAATAATTCATAAATAAACAATTTATTAAATACTTTAATAATAATGAGCTTATAAATGCCCAAAATATTAATTAATGTATCAAATTACTCGTATAATAAATTACAATGATATAGTGAACTTCCTGACTTTTTTTTATCATGACAAGTACATACATCAAACAAAGGTTTTGTGACTTTTTTTTTTTTCTTCTTTTTGATATTTTTATTACGTTTCTAGCGAAATTCACATTTCCGGCTTCCCACTGAATGCTGTGAATTCTGGGTAATGTTGTCCTGTAAATCTTTTATTCTATAGTTCAGTGAAGTGTTTGAAAGCAGGAAACATGTTTTCTAACACCAGAAGGTTTCTCTTTCTTCTTACTTTCTCATGCAGTTTGTGTTTTTACCAAAAATGTGTTTAAACGTGTCGTGTTTAAACACCATATAAAACTACACATTTCATCACTGTAGTAAATTTGGTCTTTGACAGGCTCAAACACACACATTACTATTATCATTTATTTACTTATTTATTTTTGTAATATACAATCTTGACACCTGAAGAGAGAAAAACTTGCATCAATAGATCTGAACACACAGAACACAGACATGAACAATAACAAAGCCATTGTTCCAGTTATGACATTACAAGGGAAAAAAAACGTAAGAGTTGTTTCACGTCCGTAAAAATCACAATCACTTTGTACGAATCAGAAATCAGAGTCAGCGCTGCGAAATACATCCATCCTTACGATGTCCATCACCATCTTCTCGGATTACCATCGGAATCATAACCTGGGTTCATCTCACAAATTTGCGTAAGAGGTTTGGCTATTTGATGTGGATGAGAAATACAAACATGCACAGGTACGATTTAACATATTAAAATCCAAAAACAAACAAAATGAATCAAAGACACAAAGTTCAATGGAATTCAAAGAAAAGGGGACGATTTTGTCATTTTTGTCAAATTTTGTACAAATTAACATGTAAGAAAACATACAAATGCGAACTCCCCTCCCCCCACCACAACCATGATCGTAAATAACATTGGCAGATCCTGTAGATTTACAATCTGATGCCGTTTCACATTTTTATAATTGTTCAAAAACTAAAAGATACATTTTAAACATAAAAAAAATCCCCCCCAAATTCCAAAACATTACCAGAATTCCTTTCCAAAATCCCAAAGGTTCCCCAGATTTTCAAAAAATGAACCAAAATTCCTTAAAATTTCCCTAAATTCCAAAAAAATTACCACAAATTACCGTAAAATTCCATAACACACTCTCTGCTTTACACACACTCTGCTAACGTGACCAAACTTTGTGATTTTACTGAGTTACAGTTTTTAAAGAGGTTGTCTTCTTGAAATTATTTGTGAGAAGATTTGTGTAGCAGCTTTTAAATCGAGTTTCCGAAATATGAAGTGCAACTCGCACACACACACACACACACACACACACACACCACCTCAAAACTATTTCTTATAGCTAACAAGAATAAATCATGAACACTATTAATTAGAATATAAAAATAAATAAATATACGATTCTTTAAGGTTATATTTATGTAGAAAAAATAAGTTTACACACTAAAGATGCGTAGGAAAGCAGCACTGAAAAACAAAAAGCTCATGAATTATTAAAGAAATAATAAGAAATATTAAAAGAAAAAATAATAAAATAATAAAAAATAATAAAAGAAATTATTAAGGAATTTTATTAAACAAAAGTTGACATGGTCCTTCTGTAACTTTTTGCCATTTGAAAGACTTTTACAGTTTTTTTATCAGCTCAATTACAGTTTATAGATAAAAGTTCACTTGAGTCCTGTTTTTGTCAAATTGCGTAAGATGTTCATCCATTTGACATAAAACTTTAATGTAAACTTTAGTTTTTTTCACTCTATATTTCAAGACATACCCAGAAGGCATTGCGTGTTTTTTTTTTTTTTTTCACAGCGGATGAAGATGTAAATGGAAAACTTTTATGTAAAAAAAAAAATGTAATTAAAATTATTTAAAAAATACATTTGCTCAAAGTGGGCATTAAACTTTATTATGCTAGCTAGGTAGCACGCTAGTCAGTAAGCTAACTAGTTTGCAAGCCAATAAGTCTTTACACATACGCTGTTTTAGTCTGCACGGCCTTGTCGACTGAACACTTGATTAACCCTAAGTGTTCATATAAGATGTATATTGTAACCATGACAACGCTGTTTAATAAAACGAACACTTTAAGCTCGTAGCAGCACTCTAAAACATTTCCCTTTTGCTCTGCCGGTGTGAGGGTGATTTCAGGTCCACTGAGGACATACAGAGAAATCTGGATGGTTAATGAAAGGTGAGAGGTCAAAGGTCAGCGATGAAGGTCAGAAGGTCACCAGACGGAGCACTTGTTGACAGGATGCATAGGAGATCCTTTTGGGCAGTGAAACACACGACCAAACTCATCAAACTGAGACACGCTGCCGATAACCCTGCACACAGGGGTGTAACAAACAGCTTATACAGTGTGTGTGTGTGTGTGTGTGTGTTTGTGTGTGTGTGTGTGTGTTTGTGTGTGTGTACCTGTAATGCTCAGGGGCGTGCTTGTCAGTTAGCAGCTGAAGGTATATGGACTGAGACCGCCTCTTCATGCACCAATTCTGTTTCGTGATTGGAGATGAGAGATTATTGCTTTTGATAAAATGCGCATTACAGCACTGCCGACTTCTGTATCCTGATTGGTCAGAAGCTGCTGATGCATTTTCTATAACAGCAGTTCTGACAGTAGTGCAAAGTCACAGGTTTATATTAATGTGCTTGTTTTAATAAGTTACAGTTTCTATAGCAACAGCTAATTCACAGGGACTTGAACAGCGGATGCTCCGCTAATAATAAACTGATTAACAAAACGTATGTTATCTTTGATATGGTGAAGTTTTCTGTAAGGAGATGTTTATGCAACATTTATGGAAGGAGTCTCCAGTGTCAGCACTTTGCAACAGTCAGAGGTAAAGCTGTCATTTTAAGTTTTCCGACATCTTCAGGACAGAGGTGTTTACGCTTTGCTGTTTCTTGGTAACATGATAAGTTGCATTTTTTTCTCTTATTAACTTTGAGAGAAAGAAACTGGTGAGGGAACATGTGTTTACAGCTGCTATAGCGTAAGTGACAACAGGAACTAACTTGTTTCACTGACGTTCTACAGCATTAAATGTAACTATAAACAGATAACATGTTCTTTAACTTACTGTGTTATAAGAAGAACTAAGCACTAGGGGACATGCTGTTATAGTAAAATAATCTTCGGAGTGGTATGATGTGGACCACCATTAAATAATTTATTGCATGCTCATATTTACACATGGCATTTCTGATAATAATCCATATGAACCTGTGCATATTTTAAATGTTTAATGTATTTGAAGATAAATTGCTCATATGTGGCTAATATAATAATTATAAAGACATAATATTATAATAAAATATACTTATAAAATATATATAAGTATATACTGCTGACATTTTAATCCCTAGTAAAATGGCATATCTTTGTGTTATAGTTTTTTTTTTTTTGGGTGTTGGTATTTGGTGGTTTGAAAAAATATCCTATTGATGTTTATTCTGGCTCCTATAATACACCCCTATGACCCCTTTTGATTATTTGGTCATTGTTTCCAGTCCTTGTTAACTCATTCCCTCTTTTGATTGGTTACACTTGTTCTGTCTTTAAGTTTGTTATTTATGTTCTATGCCTGTACATGGATGGTTGACATTTAAACATCTAAAATACTTATACCCTATGTTTAAATATTTTTTATTAAATGTGGTAGAAACAAATATATACATGTTATGGAGAAGGCTCAGTACAAAGGTGGAAAAAGTACTGAACTAGGTCCACTATCCAAATGGGTAAAGTTACAGGAAATCAAAGGAGCCTAAATGCGGCTCTGGGGCGAAAAGAGGAGCGCGGGTGGCTCGACTGATGCCACCGGCAGCAGGGGTGAACCAAGGAGGTCGGGTGCTCCACTCCAATATGCTAACCACTAGGCTCGCAGAGAAATACTATTCTGCTACTCGGCACATATGTTATGTCCACGCCATCTGAAAAAACCCAGGGGTTTAAGTAGCAGCGTGTGCAGGTGCTGTGCATCTCTGGTGATTGCCTGCACCGGGTTGAGGCCCTGTAAAGGACTGTGCAGGCACCCGCAACGTTACAGTACCCCCACCCCCCGGAACAGCCCCTGACATTCCTAAGCCTGCAATAGTCTCTGGTAAGCTCTGGGTCCAGAATGTGCCGTGCTAGGACCCATGAGTGCTCCTCTGGACCGTACCCCTCCCAATCGACCAGGTACTGGAATCAAGAACCTTACAGTAAAAACCTTCTACGATACAAGGAGGGGCCACAGTTTCAAAGGACCGACTTAAATCTGGAGATATGGAAGGTCGGGCTAATTTTCATAGATCGGGGGACACCTAACCTGTACGCCACATGATTTATCCTTCTCAGGATCTTAACTGGGCCAATATATCAGGGCGCCAGTTTTTTAGATTCCCCTCGCAATGGCAAATCTTTAGTAGACAACCACACTCTCTGGCCCAGGGAGAATGTGGGAGCTATGCTCCTCTTACAGTTTGCTAAGCGGTTGCTTCTCTGGGCAGCTGCTTGCAGGGCTGTTCTGGCCTGCTGCCAGACCCTGCAACACTGGTGCATTATTTGTTCTCCTGCCAGAACCCCCAACTCCTCTTCAGCAAACATGGGTGGAGGGTGTCCAAACTGGCACTCGAATGGTGACATGCCCAAGGATAAGTGCCAGAAAGTGTTATGGTCATACTCCACCCACATTAGATGTTTAGCCCATGTCAAACGATTGGAGGAGGCAGGGCATGTCAGAGAGCATTCCAGGTCTTGACTGACCCTTTCTGTCTGGCCAATCACCTCAGGATGGACCCCTGACGATAGGCTCACCTTGGGGCCACAATCGGACACCACGTCATCTGGAAAGTCGTGTATGCGAACCACGTGCTGCAGGAGGAGTTTACCAAAGAACAGGGACCACCTGGCTTGTCGCGGGTTCAGGCTATTGGCCTGCTGGATGTAAGTCAGGTTTTTATGATCCATTAGAATGAGGAACAGATGCTTGGTCCCCTACAGCCAGTGCCGCCACTCCTCCAAAGCCAATTTAACAGCCAAGAGCTCCCAGGCTCCTACATCATAGTTTCTCTCTGGCACAGTCAACCGTGAGGCCACTCCTTGACCCCTTTGATCTTAGCCGGATCTATACTCTGCCCTTCATGAGATACGAAAGAGCCCAAGTATAGGTGGTTGAATAGGAGGAGCTGAAGGACCCGATGGACATGAACAATATATTCCTCTAGTGAGCTAGTAAAGATCAGGACATCATCTAGATAGATGAATTTATAGTGGTTTAATGTCTCAAGGAGGGCCTCATTTATAAACCGCTGGAAGACCGCGTGGGCCATCATCAGGCCAAAGGGCATCACAAGGTACTCATAATGCCCCGAGGGTATGATGAATGCGTTCTTCCAATCATTCCTTGCCCTGATGCGGACCAAGTTATATGCAATGGGTAAATCTAGTTTAGAAAAAAATCTTGGCCCGCTGCAGACGATCGAAAGCTGAATCAGGGGAGGGGGTGTCAGTCCTTCTGTGTAACCGCATTTTGGCCGCGGCAGTCTATGCATGGGTGCAGGCCTCCATCTTTTTTTTCTTCACAAAGAAGAAGCCTGCACCCACCAGTGAGGTGGATGGGCGGATAAACCACGGAGATAAGGCCTCTTGGATATATTCATCCATGGCTTTATGCTCTGGGGGGGGAGAGGGAGAATAACCTAACCCCTAGTGGGAGCTTCACCAGGGAGCAGATTGATGCTGCAATCAAATGGCCTGTGAGGTGGCAATGTTTGGGTCTTGCGCTTAGAACTATTCTTGGAGATCACAATAATCCTCCGGCACACCCCCACCAGGTTCACAGGCTGTGTAACGGCAGAGGGGGAATTGCCCATGCTCCTGTGGCAACTCTGCCAGTAGACCAGTCAATCTGGGGGTTATGCTCCCGCAACCAGGGGAAGCCCAACACAAGGTGTAGCTCACGAATCCTAGTGACGTATAGGGGCAGGCATTCAGAGTAACGCCCTATACGTAGAGTGATCAGTATTGTCTGGAAGGTTATGGGGCCGGAGGTTAGTGGTCACCCATCCAGGGCAGAAACAGGCAGGGGGTGTGAGAGGGCCTTCAGGGGGTAACCCCAGGCTGAGGGCTAAGCCCTCATCTATGAAATTGCCCGCAGCCCCCAAATCAATAAACGCCTGGAGGCTAGACTGTTTACCCAGCTTATGTGGGCAGAGGGCTTGACGATGGCCCGAATGCCCATAGCCCTGGAACGGGGACAACTTGTGGTAAACCAGTGGCGCTCAATAGCATGGGCTATATGGGCAATAGAAATGCCCTAGTCGACTGCCGTTCCAACCATCGCTCTCGCAAACAATTGTCCAGGTGGATGGCGAGAATGTACAGGGCCTCTAAATTCCCCGGAGGATCACAAGCTGCCAGCTCGTCTTTTAGCTCCTCAGAAAGACCCTGCACATATACCGCCTGGAAAGCTGGGTCATTCCAGCCTGAGCTGGCTGTCACAGTTTGAAACTTGATGGTATAGTCTGCTATGGAGCAGCTGCCCTGACGCATATGGAGGAGGGACAAAATCAGGCCTCCTCCACCAAGCGGGTGATCAAAAGTGCTCCATAGTACCATGATAAAGGAGTCAACCGTGGGGTGCTGCCAAACCACTGTGGCCCAGGCCAGAGCTCTACCGGTCAGTAGGGCAATCATGCAGGCTATCATAGCCGTCTCTGAGGGAAATTGGGAGGGCTGCATCTCAAAACAAGAGAGAATTGTAATATGAATGGTTGCACCCTCCCAGCTGCCCAGCGTGAGGCTGTGGGGCCGGCAGGCATGTTTCAGTGAATGCAGGGGGAACTGGCACAGGGATCCCAGGTCGGGGGCTTTCTGCCTGAGCACTACCTATAGAAGAGGCAGCCTGGGGCTGCAGCAGGGCCTGGATCTGCCCTACCCATGCCGAGACTCTGGACCTTGGTGAACAGGGCAGCCAGGACCTGCTCATGTTTAACCAGCACCGTGGCTTGAGCAGCCACAGTCTCCCCCTTCTCAACCAAATTACCTCGCAGAGAAATACCACTCTGCTACTCGGCACAGACGTTATGTCCGCATGCTGACTGACAAAACCCAGGAGTTTAAGTAGCGGCTCGCACAGGTGCCGCGCATCTCTGCTGACTGCCTGCACAGTGTTGAGGCACTATAAAGGACTGTGCAGGCGGATGCGGATTTGCCTTAGAAAGCACCCCCGACGTTACGTTACAACGATTACATTATCAGACATCATAAACACTTGTGTTCAGTTTAATGTAAAACATTTGCACATAATGGTACCGTATGGTAGAATGGCACAAGTTTAATTTCCTATAAAAAAATAAATTAACCCATTTTCCTTCCCAAACTGAAGTTGTGTGCTCACCGACTTACCATAGATTAGAAAATCTATGCAAAAAAATTGTTTTAAAAAACCATGAAATAATTGAAAGTGTAAGCAGCAGCTTTCTACAGTCTCCATATTAACAATCCCATGTTTAGGGAACAGATGGCACTTTGCCTTATTCTGTAGGCTTACTGATTTTTATCCAGGTGTGTATGTTTGTGTACGTGTGTGTGTGTGTGTGTTTTCACCTGTGCGAAGGCTATAAAGAACAGTTGCTCATGTGTGTATTTAAGGCCTGGTAGCGGCCGCTCTGGACCGTGATCCCTTACCCACTTCTGATAGGCCTGTAGAGAAACAGAAAGAAATATATATGTAAATTACACATATAATATTATAGTCATGTGAAAAAATTAGAACACCCCATTAGCCTCGTGGGCAGCGCGCCGACATACAGAGCTGTGCGCTTTTTGGGTCACTGTCATGTTGCAAGGTCCAGTTCTGCTTCAGCTTAAATTTTTTGACAGATGGTCTCACATGTTTCTCAAGCACCTTCTGGTACAATGTAGAATTTATAGTGGATTCTATGATGGTGAGCTGGCCAGGTCCTGCTGCAGCAGAGCCCCAAACCAGAACACTTCCACCTCCATGTTTCACAGTTGGTATGAGGTTCTTTTGCTGAAATATTGCATTTGGTTTACGCCAAACATGCCCTCTGTTATGGTGTCCAAATAATTCAATTTTAGACTCATCTGTCCAAAGCACATTATTCCAGAAGTCTTGGCCTTTGTCTATGTGTTCTTTGGCAAACTTCAGTCTTGCCCTCATGTTTTTCTTAGACAGCAAAAGTTTCCTCCTTGCACACCTCCCATGATAATTAAAGTTGTGCAGTCTCTTTCTGATTGTAGATTCATGCACTTTGACATCACCTGTAGCCAGAGCTTGCTGTACATACCGTGATGATATTTTAGGGTTTTTGGAGACTTCATTAAGCATCTTGCGGTCTGCTCTTGGGGTGAATTTGCTTGGATGGCCTGACCTGGCCATGTTGGCAGTTGTTTTAAATGTTCTCCACTTGTAAATATTCCGGACAGTGGAATAGCTGATTACAAATTCTTTTGAGATCTTTTTAAATCCCTTACCAGACTCATAAGCATCAACAATCTTCTTTCTGAAGGCCTCAGAGAGCTCTTTGGATCTCACCATGGTGATACCTCACTTCAACAATTAAGAGCAAACCAAACTAAATGTCTGAGGTTTAAATAAGGCAAGCCTCCTTCAAAATGCTCTGTAATGATGT
>CM040988.1:4472603-4487466 GCA_022985145.1 Pangasius djambal | reverse complement strand
TGTAGAGTCACGTCACTGTATCATCACATTGCTATAGAGTCATGACAATGTAGATACGCTGCTATAGAGTCATGTCACTGTATTGTCACATTGCTGTAGACTCCCGCTGCTGTAGATTCACATTGCTGTAGAGTCACGTCACTGTAGAGTCACTTCGCTGTAGAGTCACGTCACTGTATCATCACATTGGTATAGAGTCATGACAATGTAGATACGCTGCTATAGAGTCATGTCACTGTATTGTCACGTTGCTGTAGAGTCACATTGCTATAGATTCACATTGCTGTAGAGTCACGTCACTGTAGAGTCACTTCGCTGTAGAGTCACGTCACTGTATCATCACATTGCTATAGAGTCATGACAATGTAGATATGCTGCTATAGAGTCATGTCACTGTATTGTCACGTTGCTGTAGAGTCACATTGCTATAGATTCACATTGCTGTATCATCACTTCGCTGTAGAGTCACGTCACTGTATAGTCAGGTCATTGTAGAGTCACTTTGCTGTAGAGTCACGTCTCTGTATAGTCAGGTCATTGTAGAGTCACTTCGCTGTAGAGTCACGTCACTGTATAGTCACATCGCTGTAGAGTCACATTGCTATAGATTCACATAGAGTTCTCATCGATTGGAGATCGCTCGCTGCTGCTGGGGGTGGCCCCACATGGATGGCCTGACGATGGGTTTCCTTTTGAGTCTGGTTCCTCTCAAGGTTTCTTCCTCATATCATCTCAGGGAGTTTTTCCTCACCACCATCGCCTCTGGCTCGCTCATTAGGGATAAATTCAAATATTGTCACGTCACTGTAGAGTCATCTCACTGTATCGTGGGAAACTGAACACAAATCAAGCGTTACACGTGAAAGAATCCATTCATCGATCGGATCTTGCCCTTACACACTGTGTGTCAATCTTATAGCCATGATTTATGTGTTTAAGGACATCATTTGAATTATGTTACATCTCCTGGTCACTGAGAGTGTGTGTGGTCGTATATAATGGCCCCCATGGGAGACAGGTCCATTATAATATTAAGCAGTGGTTGGGGTGAGTGAGAGTTTCAGCACCATTTTACTAATTAGCTTAGTGTTAATGCAATTAGATAACACTTGGTGTGAGAACTAGCCTTTTTCCTGGTGTGCGTGAGTGTGTGTGTGTGTGTGTGTGTGTGTTAGAGAGAAGGAGAAAACAGTAAGTAGAGGTGTGGTCTCCAGTGGTAGTAAATCAAAAGGCAAATAACTACAGATGGTGTGTGTGTGTGTGTGTGGTGTGTGTGGTGTGTGTGTGTGTGCGTATGTGTTACAGACAGACATTTGGCAATCTCTTAGCTGAACATATCAATCAATCATATCAATAAATATATATATATACACTGCTCAAAAAAATTAAAGGAACACTTTGAAAACACATCAGATCTCAATGGGGAAAAATATCATGCTGGATATCTATACTGATATAGACTGGGTAATGTGTTAGGAACGAAAGGATGCCACATCGTTTGATGGAAATGAAAATTATCAACCTACAGAGGGCTGAATTCAAAGACACCCCGAAAATCAAATTGAAAAAAATGATGCAGCAGGCTAGTCCATTTTGCTGAAACTTAATTGCAGCAACTCAAAATGGTACTCAGTAGTTTGTATGGCCCCCACGTGCTTGTATGCCTGATAACGTCGGGGCATGCTCCTAATGAGATGACGGATGGTGTCCTGGGGTATTTCCTCCCACATTTGGACCAGGGCATCACTGAGCTCCTGGACAATCTAAGGTTCAACCTGGCAGCGTTGGATGGACTGAAACATAATGTCCCAGAGGTGTTCTATTGGATTTAGGTCAGGCGAGTGTGAGGGCCATTCAGTGGTATCAATTCCTTCATCCTCCAGGAACTGCCTGCATGCTCTCGCCACATGAGGCTGGGCATTGTCGTGCACTAGGAGGAACCCAGGACCCACTGCACCAGCGTAGGGTCTGACAATGGGTCCAAGGATGTCATCCCAATACCTAATGGCAGTCAGGGTGCCATTGTCTAGCCTGTAGTGGTCTGTGCGTCCCTCCATGGATATGCCTCCCCAGACCATCACTGACCCACCACCAAACCAGACATGCTGAACGATGTTACAGGCAGAATAACATTCTCCATGGCTTCTCCAGACCCTTTCACGTCTGTGCTTAGGGTGAACCTGCTCTCATCTGTGAAAAGCACAGTGCGCCAGTGGCGGACCTGCCAATTCTGGTGTTCAATGGCAAATGCCAATCGAGTTCCACGGTGCCGGGCAGTGAGCACTGGGCCCACTAGAGGACGTTGGGCCCTCAGGCCACCTCATGAAGTCCGTTTGGTCAGAGACATTCACACCAGTGGCCTGCTGGAGGTCATTTTGTAGGGCTCTGGCAGTGCTCATACTGTTCCTCCTTGCAAAAAGGAACAGATATCAGTCCTGCTGAAGGGTTAAGGACTTTCTATGGCCCTGTCCAGCTCTCCTAGAGTAACTGCCTTTCTCCTGGAATCTCCTCCATGCTCTTGAGACTGTGCTGGGAGACACAGCAAACCTTCTGGCAATGGCAGGTATTGATGTGGCATCCTGGAGGAGTTGGACTGCCTGTGCAACCTTTGTAGGGTCCAGGTATCGCCTCATGCTACCAGTAGTGACACCGACCCTAGCCAAATGCAAAACCAGTGAAAAACAGTCAGAAAAGATGAGGAGGGAAAAAAAAATGTCAGTGGCCTCCACCTGTAAAACCATTCCTGTTTTGGGGGTCGTCTCATTGTTGCCCATCTAGTTAACCTGTTGTTAATTTCATTAACACCAAAGCAGCTGAAACTGATTAACAACCCCCTCTGCTACTTAACTGACCAGATCAATATCCCAGGACTTTAATTGACTTGATGCTATACTCTGATTAAAAAGTGTTCCTTTAATTTTTTTGAGCAGTGCATATATATATATATATATATATATATATATATATATATATATATATATATATATATATATATATATATATATATATATATATATATACTGTATAACTTCTCTCTCATTCAGTGAGTCATTGTTTGATTCAGTGACTCTTTCAGTCATGACTGAGATTCACTCCTGTCTCTCTCAATCAATGAGTCAGTGTTTGACTCAGTGAATCTTTCAGTCATGACTGAGATTCACTTCTCTCTCATTCAGTGAGTCGGGGTTTGATTCAGTGACTCTTTCAGTCATGACTGAGATTCACTTCTCTCTCATTCAGTGAGTCAGTGTTTGACTCAGTGACTCTTTCAGTCATGACTGAGATTCACTTCTCTCTCATTCAGTGAGTCAGTGTTTGACTCAGTGACTCTTTCAGTCATGACTGAGATTCATTCCTGTCTCTCTCATTCAGTGAGTCAGTGTTTGACTCAGTGACTCTTTCAGTCATGACTGAGATTCTCTTCTTTCTCATTCAGTGAGTCAGGGTTTGATTCTGAGACGCTTGCACTCATGACTTAGATTCACTCCTGTCTCTCTCATTCAGTGAATCAGGGTTTGACTCAGTGAATTGACCGAGACAGATTTTTCACTTTAGATTCTTGAATTCTATAAATAAATTCCAGTAGGTGTCAATTAATAATGAACATAAATGCAGCAGAAAAAAAAAATCTTACAGAATAACACCATTCACATTGTTAAATAAAAAGTGTAAAATGGAGTGGCCATCTTTTGGTTTTCTATGCTGGTAAAAATGTATGTGTGTGTGTGTGTGTTTTTTCAGTGGTTTATGTTTTATTAACGCCCACTTCATTTGGTGTGTGTGTGGAGTGAGAGAAATGGAATGAGGTGTGAGCTTTCGGGCTCTCTGGTTAATTAAACAATACGTTTCAGGGGAAAAACAGCTTATGCAAATATCGATAAACAAAGATAAGCACATGCATTCATCCATCGGTCCAGCGGCCGCCGTGGAAACGAGCTCACATCGCCATAACGACGGGGTGCAGGCGCTAGAGTGATGGAATCGTCTGGATTATGAGAAAATCATGCTCAGGTAACAAAGTTGTGTGTGTGTGTGTGCATGCGTGTGTGTGTGTGTGAAGTAAAGCAGTGGAAATAATAATGGAAGAAAAAGAATAATTGAGAGAGAGAGAGAGAGAGAGAGAGAGAGAGAGAGAGAAAATTTACAGTCTACTTCACACTATTGGCTGTCAATTGATTAAGGAGGTCATCTGAAAGTCACTCTCTCTCTCTCTCTCTCTCTCTCTCTCTCTCTCTCTCCATCTCTTTATGAAAGTTTCTTGGACTGGAATTAAAACACCAGGCAATTAAAGGCAACCTGCTGGACACACACACACACATACTTTCAGTTCCAGCTCGTAATTTTTATTCGCTGTAATTAAAGTGTTACGAGGCTATGCACCCTGTAGAGAAAGACAGATACACACACACACACATACACACACACACACACACACACACACACACACACACACACACACACAAGAAAGACAGATGGAGAGAGACAGTGACTGACAGAGAAAGACAGACAGATACAGATAAAGACTGTGATTAAGAGAGAGAAAGAGAGAAAGAGAGAAAGAGAGATAGACATAGAGAGAGAGACAGATAAAGAAAGAGAGAGACAGAGAAATAGAGACTGCGATTGAGAGAGAGACAGAGAAAGACAGACAGATACAGAAAGGCTTTGAGAGAGACAGAGAGAGAGACAGAGACAGAGAGAAAGAGAGACAGACAGGAGCTGGAGGTGTAGTGCCACATGAGAGAGAAAGTAATACAAAATATAAATTATTGGGGTGAATCAGAGAGTCACACATGTCAAGTGTTTTGTCTAAAACTGATTTGGTAACCATAGCAACCAACACAACCAACCAATCAAATCCTTTCATTCAGTCTAATGTTATTTATGTAGAACTTTTAACAACAGACATTTTTTACAGAAATCTGGAAGTAGATTTAGATCCTAATAAACAAGCCAGAGGTGAAAGTTCTTTAAGGGTTTTTAGCTTCCAAGCAAAGGTTCTACTTGGAAAGCACTCTGATGTAGGATTCTGCATGAATAATTCCTAATTAAAAAAAACTGCAATGGAACCTTAACGTATATAACATTATTTAGCAGCGCAAAAGAAAAGTGTAAAAATTGTCCTGGCGTAAAATTTCAGCATGAGAAAATAACACACACGTGTGTCGACCAATCAGGAACGAGTATTTGGCATTAACAATTAAGTGTGTGATTAATGAAATCAATTATCTGAGATGAAGTGAAATATGTGAAAGAGTGGAGGAGAGTGAGAGCGACAGGAGGATTTATCTTGCTGCTCAATGTGTGTGTGTGTGTGTGTGTGTGTGTGTGTGTGTCTGTCTGTGTGTGTGTTGTTGTTGTTGTCCTAACAAGATGATAAGGTGCACTAATTGGATCTGTTGTCACTTCATGGCTAATTAATTAGTAGGCTGAGTGTGTGTGTGTGTGTGTGTGTGTGTGTGTGTGTGTGTGTGTGTGTGTGTGTTGGGGTGACCTCTGATTTCACCTGTCTCTCTCTCTCTCTCTGTTTTCCTCTCTCAGCCTTGATTCCAGATTTTATGACCACAACACAGTAAAAGTGTGAAATGAAAATAATTAAGTTTTAAGTCCCACATAAAATCTCCATCAACCTGTCTCTCTCTCTCTCCTCTCTCTCTCTCTCTCTTGTTCACTCTATCTCACTCTTTCTCTCTCTCGCTGTCTCACTCTCTCTGTCTCTCTCTCTTGTTCTGTCTATATCTCACTCGTGCTCTCTCTATGTGTATCACTCTCTCGTTCTCTCTCTATCTCTCTCTCTCTGTGTTGCTATCTCTGTGTTTCTCTCTCTCTCTCTCTCTCTCTCTTTCCCTCTCTCTGTCTGTCTCTCTCCCAGTTTTCTATTACATCACTGATGAAATCTGCAGCTCAGGCTGATTACATTACTGCAGTAGGGAACAGGGTGTGTGTTTGTGTGTGTGTGTGTGTGTTTGTGTGTGTGTGTGTTTATGGTAATACAGGATGTAGAAAAGTGAAACTATTTCAGTGGAACACTTTACACCTCTGCTTTAATCAGGATTGTGATTCACGGTCGCTGTGTTTCGCTGGATTCCTGAGACGGAGATGAAACTGAGATGTGATCTCGCTTGAGCTCTCTAAAGCAGCTACATAAATAATATTCGCTTGGTGAAAAAGCCAATTTACCAGAATGAAAAAAAGGAGCATGGCAACACGGAAAAAGGAATTTGTAATTTCACTTTGTGTTAAATTCCTCCAGGTGAACTTTAACCCCGAGTGAAAACAAAAAAAAAAAAAAAATCACCACTCACACCTTTCATTTTGCTTATGCTCTTTTATTAAATTCACCCAAACATGCCAGTTACCCCTTTAAAAATAATTGACACAGAATAAAAAATTTTTAATATATTTTTAAATCCCAAGAAATAACCAAAAATGGCCTACAGCTTTATACTTCTTTAAAAATACCAGGATGTATGAATAAACATGAATATGCAAATTAGTATATGAGCTCTCAGTTCAGCTCTCTAAAGCAGCTACAAAAATAACACTCACTTTGTAAAAACACAAAAAAAAGAAAAAAAAAGAAAAGAAAAAGGCCATGGGAATGTCAAAATGGAATTTGTAATTTCCTCTGGGTGAACTTTAACCCTGATTGAAAACAAAACAAAAAAAAAAAAAAAAAAATCAGGGCTTAAATATTTTTTAAATAATTTGCATAGAATAATATTTTTATTTTTAATAACTTTCTTTTTAAAATCCCAAGAAATGACTACAAACGGCTTACACCTTCACCCTCACTTAAAATACAGGGATGTATGAATATGCAAATTAGGGTCTGCCCACATTTCTTCCTTCCTGGTTAATTAACTGCTAACAAACTAGCTCACGTGGGATTTCAGTATAAAAGTCTCATTTTACATCCTTATTTTCCCACTGATTTATTTAATATCTGATGTCTGCAATCTGCACAAATCAATAAACAGGAAGATTTAGTGATAAGTAAATACAGAGTGTACAGAGTTAAAGTGCTTTTCAATCAGCACTGGTGAATACACACAGGTTCTGACCTCCTTTTTAATGCAAACACACACAAACACACACACAGGCTCACAGAAAATGAAATCGGGAAATGTTTTCGTGTCAGTGTGTCAGATCTGTTTTTGTTGTTAGTGCTAATGAGAGGAAATACTTATTGCATTGTGGCACTTTAATTAACGTTGATTTAAATTGGCTTTTATTAACACCAGGGATGTCAGGACCCATTTTCAATTAGCCATGACATCTGTCACCTAAAACACACACGCACACACACACACACACAAACACACACACACACACAAACATCATTCATTGCCAGGAAAATAAATCGTTTCAAATGTCTCCGATGTTGCTTACTCGTAATGCTGGACTTTTGATTGAATGCTGTTTGAAACTTTTTATTCATGAACCTTGACAAAAGCACCTTATTAATAACTCCGTGGCATTTCTCCCGCACCCGTGTGGTAATTTAGATAATGTACAGTTTGTAGGAACGCCGCTGCTTAATTGGCCTTTAAATTAATCTGAAAAGTAAGCACAAACATTGTAACAAGAGTAAGCAAAAGTCGCTTTTACCTAATACTGAGAGATATTATAATTATGAGAGCCTGTTATTATTAAAGTGGGACTAAAATGTCTAAAAATAGGCTGAATAATATCTGATTAGCTGATTATTGCAAAGTCTGATCAGTTTTACACAATCAAGCTTTAAGTACACCTTGTGCAAACAAATAACACTTTTTAAATGCCTGATATTATTAGATTTAGCAGTTAGCACTGAATAACAGATTTAATATTTACATGAATATAAACCTGTCGATTTATTTTTCAGTGTTGTAGTCGAGACAGAGGCGAGAATGCAGCTCTCATTTACACAGGTGTAAAGTTAGTGGCGTGATTTACACAAAGTTAACCCGAGAAAAGTCAGGGGCGCCAATACTTTTATGCACAGCAGCAGATGGACGACAGTCCGTTATTATTCACTTACACAGTGATGTGCGTGTGTCTGTTTGGTCAGAGCTGATTTGGACTCAACTTTGTAGTCAGTAGCACAAAAATTTTGGCGCCTACAAATGATAGGTCAAGTCACATAAGTACTACACGTACACAGTTGAAGATTCAGAGAGCACCTACACTGTCAAAGCTGACACCTGTCAGCAGCGCAGCAACAGTTGTGCACACACACACACACACACACACACACACACACACACACACAGAACTTTTTGATGTTTATTCATCACTCTGGCCTTTTCCTCTTCTCTCCCTCTCTCCTCTCTTTCGCCCTCCCTCTGTCTCTCTCACACTCACGCTGTGATCCTCCAGCTTTCCCATCAGCCCCCTGTCATTACCACGGCCGATCGACCTCAACCGCTATCCAGTTGCCAAACGTGTGTGTGTGTGTGTGTGTGTATGATAGGAAATAATGGTGCATGAAATATACAGAGACCCTGGGACACTGGCAGCTGTGGCGTCTGAAAGTGTGTGTGTGTGTGTGTGTGTGTGTGTGTGTGTGTGTGTGTGTGTGTGTGTGTGTGTGTGTGTGTGCACGCCTGAGTTCTGTGAGCCAAAAGCAGATCTAACAGCGTAATGATTGATAGCTGTCTAAAACTTTGACTCACTCACTGGAGACTGAACTTCTGTAATCAGAGAAAGTCTGGACATGAAAAATGAATTTTCCCACTAGTGCTCTTTTTACTCTTTCTCACTCTCTCTCTCTCTCTCTCTCTCTCTCTCTCTCTCTCACACACACACACACACACACACCCACACACACACACACACTCTGAAGCAGACAGTTGTACTAGAGCTCTTTATAGAGTTATTAATACGTTAGCGCATGCTACTGTGTTCTGCAGCGTTTCCCAGTCAGAAAAGATTCCAAGGAGAACCTTTTTTGGAAGCTAAGAAATCTGTCATTCTTAAGAGATTTGGTTGTCTCTATAGAGACCCTTAGAAGGTCTGTGTTGAACAATAGCGCAAACTGTTTTCCTCAAGAACCCTTGAGGAACACATTTTTCTAAGTGTACACTCTTAAAACTTTTAAGGGTTTATTGGTTGTCCCTCAGGGGAAACCTTTAAATATTTTGTGTAGATCTTCACAGCAGTCTTACTTTATTAGAAAACATTCCAAGTAGAGAGTATATCAAGTACCAAGAAACTAAAAGGTTACCTTTTTTCATACTCTCAAGATGTTCCTAGGGTAGAATAGAACCCTTTTTTGTAAGCTAAGAACCCTTAATTATCCACAGAACCCTTAAAACATGTGAAGAACCCTTTTTCTAAGGCTGTCTATTAACTCTTAGGGGCTCTTCAGAAACCTAAAAAATCTATGTAGAACAGTGTTTTCTGATCAGAAAGGGTTGCAAGTAGAACTTTTTTTAGAAGCTAAGAACCCTTAATTATCCAATGAACTTTTAAAGATCCATTGAAGAAACCTTTTTTGTAGAAAGGTGTACCAAGTACCAAGAAACTAAATGGTATACTCTTGACAGGTTCCTATAAGAAGTAGAACCCTTCTTTGTAAACTAAGAACCCTTAATTATCCACAGAACCCTCACAAAACACTTGAAGAACCATTTTCTTTAAAGACTGTCTATTAAACCTTCAGGGTTCTTCAGTTGTCCCTGTGAGAAAACCCTCAAAGTATCTATGTAGAACGGTGTTTTCTGATCAGAAAAGTCGCAAGTAGAACTTTTAGCTAATAACCTTTAATTATCCAATGAACCATTAAAGAACCCATACAGAACGGTATTGTACATAAGAAATATAAACTGGAGCTGAATATCAGTGACATTAATGTGAATAAATAAAAGAGAAAAATATGAAGCATTAGAGTTGATGATGATTAAAATGATGATTTTTAGCCTCCTTATGTGTGTATGTGTTTTTTCCCCTCATTTAATATTGAAATTCATTTGGATTCTAATGCTTTTAAGAGATTAAATTGACTAAATGTTTTAAATTAATATAAATAAAAGCAGTAATCGGTATTGTCTCAAGCACCGCACTGAATTTCTGTACAACAACAAAAGAAAAAAAATGGCTTAAAAATAAAAAGCAGCTTAAAGCAGAGACTGTGTATGTGTGCGTGTATGTGTGTGTGTGTGTGTGTGTGTGATGGTCATGAACAGAAATGTTTGAGTAATTAAGGAACAGCTCATCAATTAACA
Source organism: Pangasius djambal (assembly GCA_022985145.1). NCBI lineage: Eukaryota > Metazoa > Chordata > Actinopteri > Siluriformes > Pangasiidae > Pangasius > Pangasius djambal. The sequence continues at coordinate 4,477,258 of CM040988.1, read as the reverse complement.
GTTGTTTAATTAAATCAAGTAATGCTCAGAGAAGAATTGGAAAAAGAATGTGTGTGTGTGCGCGTCTGTGTGTTTAACTCACTCACTGGGTGAAATGAAGGACTTTATTATTATATTATTATAATTATTAAGCAAACGACTTTCAAAGAACCGCACAGAGAAAGTTCCACTATTTCACAAATTTGCTTTTCTTACATTACAGAGCCTCTGGAAATTTTCCTTCTCCTCTTTTGTCATCTCCCTATCTCCCCATCTGTCTCTCTTTCTGTCTCTCTCTCTGTCTGCCTCAGAGAAAGCTAATTTGTTTGAGACAGGGTTTTTGATTCAGTGACTATGAAGAGAAGTGTGTGTGTATATGTGTGTGTGTTGTAGTTGTAGACCATTAAGAGTTATACGAGTGGAACCCTCCAATGCAACACACTTAAATGGTTTCTATGTGCGCACACACAAACACACACAGATATAGAAAGACACAACCTGAATCTCAAAGAAGAACATGAGGAGCAGCACAGGAACTGGAGCAGAGAACTGAGTGCAGGACTGAAGTACAAGCCATGACTCATGAAACTGTTGTTCAGTGTTAGATGTTTGAGCAGTGTTGATGAATCAGTGAGATTTTCCACTCAGCTCATTTGTGTGAAATTTGTTTGAAAAGGCAAATGAAAAACAACCTGTCTCCCGTCATGAGCCAGAAAGTGAGAGAGCCAACCAGCCCAGAGCCGTGTGTGCGCGTGCGTGTGTGCCCTTAGAAAATAAAACCGCCGAAAAGCGAAAGTAAACAAAAGTAAAAGAATAAAGCACCTTTTGAGTTCCAAGCCTGCCTCCACCTTCCTCATTCCCTACTTAAACCTGGGAAGTGTTACACTGGTGCCGAAACCCGAGATTGAGGAAAGAGTGCCGTCATGGAGTTCTCACCACTGGCTGAAATCGTCAGGTCCCTCGCCAGCCTCCGACCCAGCATCAAGCCATCATCCAGCTATGCCAAGAACATGAGCAATGCCTCCAGGCCCTGCTTGACACCCAGGTGGAGGACTGGCAGGTGTTCCAGAGCCTGGTCCAGAAGCGTTTCTTGAGTTGTTTGAGGTGGCAACTCCAAGTGGGCGGCCCGTTTACTGCCGCTCCTGTCCGGGGAAGTCCAGCTTGCGGCACAACAGCTCCCCGTGGTGAAGCTGCTGGAGTACCCGGACCTGAAACGGGCGATATTGGATCGGTTCGGCAACCCCTGTGGTGCTCTGCGGTTTGCGCCCTTATAATAATTAGAATGGGGAAACCCCCATGGAGGCTTGGAGGATCTCTCGTACTGCAAATAACAGGGCCTCTAACCACTTATCCCAATTCCATGGATCATCAATGTTTTTAAGCGTTTGATTAAACCATTCGACTGGCCCATCCATCTGTGGATGATACACACTGGTACGAATCAATTTAATCCCCAGCAATTCATACAGCTTGCATAGTGTTCATGACATGAACGATGTGCCCTGATCAGTCAGGATGTCTTTTGGGATCCTGACTCGGCAGATAAGCTGGGGGGAGGCACTGCATGGGCTTATAATGAGCCGCCTGGAATAACATTTCCCGACGGCTCTTTGGGACAAACAATTGGGTCGTTTCCTCTTTGGTTTGAGTGTCCATGTGTCACTAAATATAACCTATCATTAATAATCAAAAAATAGGGGTGGGAGAGTGCAACATTATGCTGAATTTGCTGACCATCAATTACTCTCACTTGGTCAAAGGCATGCCTGAGGGTCTCGTCACGTGTCAAGCCCGAGGGGAATGACTGCCAAGAGGGGAGGAGCAGGGCCCTATCTGTGTCCCCCTGACATGGGGCTGATGTCGATGGGACCCCCTACCCAGCCAATGCTGTGCACATTCCACACCTCCTCTCATTACTGCAGGACAGAGCCACAAACATTTCTTTCACTAATGTCCTAAATCCTGGCCAGGTTCCTAGGATCAGTGGATGGGTGAGGCGAGGACTAACCACTGCCTCCACTATGTGTTTTTGCCCCCAAAATTTAAGGATGATGGGCACCAGCAGATATTATGAACATCCCTGTGTACACATCTCATCTTCACCAATCGTCCATTTCCCAATGAACCAAGCACTGGTGAATAGAAGTTTGGTTACAGCTTCAATCCACCAATGCCTGGTATGTACTCCCTTGGACACTTACCGGTATGCAGTGTGTCCCTGCTCGATCGGGGTCAGCCTGTGGCACATTGGGGATCTGGATCACGTCCTAGAAGTTTCTGGGCTCCCTGTAGCGCCACCAGACTGGCCCAGACTTGACAGCTGCAGCCCCAGATTCACCCACCTGTGGGAAAGAGGACAACACAGAAGGATAAGGAGGGGGAACACAGGAGCGGGGAGCGGGCTTTGGGGGAATGGACCCCCGTTTCCTTGGGGTAGGGAGCGGGGCAGGAGGGGAAACACAAGAGAGAGAGGGGGGGGGGGGGAATCACCTGTCCCCAGATATGCCGACAGGTGGTCTTCTGCCAGCTGGACCGCCTAATTGAGCAATGCCGGTTGGTGGCACCAAACCCACTCCGCCATCCCTTCTGGAGTTGGGCAGCGAACTGCTCCAGCACCATGAGGTTGATCATATCTTTGGCGCCATGTCCCTCAGCCAGCAACCACCTCCTGCAGGTGTCTTGGAGCTTCTAGGCTAACACAAACGGCCGGCCGAACTTGTAGAAGGTCAGCAAACGGGAGCACTGATGGTTCAGTTCTGGGGTGTGGCTGACCCCTTGCAAAATCACCTGTTTCAGGTCTGGGTATTCCAGCATGTTGCTGACCGGTAGCTGCTGGGCTGCGAGTTGGGCTTCACCAGTCACGAGCGGCAAAAGGTTAGTCGCCCACTTGCCCTTGGGTCAGCCCCTCACCACCACGGAGCACTCATATAGTTTCAAAAAGGCTTCTGGGTCATCCTGCGGACCCATCTTGGCAAGGGCGATGTAGGGTATGTGGCTACGGCTGGACCAGGACCACGTGCTGGACCAGGCCCTAGAGTACCTGCTGATCTGCTGCCTGAGCATCAAGTAGGTCCTGGATGCGCTGTTCTTCTTCTTTACTTTCACTTTCAGTGCCTTTTTATTTTCACACACGCAGGCACACACACGGCTCGGTGCGGGTTACTCTCTCTCCCGAGGCGCTCGTCTCTCCCCTCTTTATCCTTGTGACTGAAAAACAAACAGACTCATTAACAGAATTTGCTGCAGGTGCGCATTCCTGCATGTGAGGATATCGTGTTGTGTTAGTGCTGGTGGATTATGCAACGCGATATCCGGAAGCGGTTCCTTTGTGCAACATATCAGCACGTCGTGCTGTGTTTACCATCTGCAAATGGATGGGCTGGTCAAATGGTTTAATCAAATGCTCAAAAACATGATTCGTAAGTTCGTTCATGATGATGCGTGGAATTGGGATAAGTGGCTCGAGCTCCTGTTATTTGCAGTATGAGAGGTCCTGCAAGCTTCCATGGGGTTTACCCCATTTGAATTATTGTACAGGTGCAAGTCTTGTGGCGTCTTAGACGACATTAGGGAAAATTGGGTGCAGGGACCTTCTAATAGCAAGAATGAAATTCGATACACTCTTGACCTGAGAGCAAAACTCCACACATTGGGACAATTAACACAGGAGAATTTGCTACAGGCACAAGAACATCAATCCTGGCTGTATAACAGGGGTACTTGGCTACGCAAATTCGCACTGGGAGATAGAGTGTTTGTTTTACTGCCCACGTCGAGCTCTAAATTACTCGTGAAGTGGCAAGGACCCTTTGTGGTCACATGGCAGGTCGGAGAAGTTGACTATGAGGTCAGGTGAATGGATAGGGGTGATGCACCACAAATATACCACCTCAATCTCCTGAAACTGTGGAGAGAGGCGGTTCTTGTGGCTCTGCCTATGGTGGTTCCCGAGAGAGAGGAGCCGGGACAGGAGGTATGTCTAAAAAGTGCAGCCCAATTCAGTCCCCCGTTGAGACCACCTCTCACCATCCCAGAGAGCACAGGTTGCCAGGTTGCAGGAGGAATTTTCCGATGTGTTTTCACCTCAACCCAGCCACACCGGCCTATACAACACCACACTGAGACTCCTCCAGGTGTGGTTGTATGCAGCCACCCATACCAGTTGCCTGAAAAAAAAGTGGTTTGGGAGGAACTCCAGACTATGTTCAACATGGGAGTAATCGAGGAGTCCCACAGTGACTGGAGCAGCCCAGTGGTTTTGGTGCCCAAACTCGACGGGTGGTCTGTTTTTGTGTGGACTTTAGAAAAGTCAAAGCGGTGTCTAAATTTGACGCATATCTGATGCCTCACATTCATGAACTGCTTGATCAGTTAGGTGCGGCTCGCTTTTATTCGACACTGGATTATCTAAGGGGTACTGGCAGATAAGACAGCAGTGACTGCAGCCTGCCCGACACCCAAGACCAAAAAGGGAGTGAGGCAGTTCCTGGGGCTGGCTGGCTATTATCGAAGGTTTGTACCTAATTTTTCTGACGTTACCAGCCCACTGACTGACCTCACCAAAAAGGGGGCACCAGATCTGTTCCAGTGGACAGAGCCGTGTGAGTGGGCTTTCTGCCAGGTAAAAGTGGTTTTGTGTGGGTGCCGCTGTCGCATTCACCTGACTTTTCTTTCCC
>CM040988.1:4462603-4467603 GCA_022985145.1 Pangasius djambal | reverse complement strand
TTCCTAAGCCTACAATTTCATATAATGCTCACTGTTAGTTTACTAGCTCTACAGACAGGCATTTATTTATCTTAGAGGATGTAGCAATAGCCACCTAGCTGAAATCAGTATTTCTCACTGGATTTCACTTTTAGCACTATTTCACGGTATAGTAATGTATATGTGGCTTCTTTTTTCTTAGCCAATGTGACTAGCCAGCCAACTTACCAATATAAAGTGCTTATTACAGAGAAGAGTGTTGTCTTAGGATCCAGTTTTCTCCCTTGTCTGCTGCTAACCATCTGCTTCAGCGATCAGCATCTTTTGGAAAGGAGTAGAACTGAATACCTTTATTTTTTGACAGCTATTGTTGCGCCCCAAGACATATTATTTATGAATTTTTCGGTCAGTAAAATGGCAGCGCAGTCACACAGTGACGTCACATGAAACAGATGAATAAACAAGGACAAAATGACTTCAGAGATTAAAACAGTTACAGCAAAAATCACTTTCTTCCTCAGTATCAGACTCAGGTAGGGGGCGTGGCCTGAAGTCTAACGGCAGGGCTTGTGCAGTAAAAGTGATAGAGATCATTTTTAATACAGATTTATTCTGTTATTTTATGAAGAAATGGTATATTAGTAGACGCCATCTCCAGGGAGGGCAGTAATCATAGAGACTTAATAGAGTTAATAATAAAGTCCCCTAAATGTCACACTAAGGCTGATCTGCAACCCTGCTACTGATTATATCCCCACTGTTCATCTGTGTGTGTGTGTGTGTGTGTGTGTGAGAGAGAGAGAGAGAGAGAGATGAATATTATAATAATAATTTAAACTTTGAGCAGTGTGTAAATATCATTTATCTCTATTTGAAGTCTGATTTCTTCAAAAGTGGTTTCTGGCACTAACCGAGTGCGATTTGTGAAGCATAATTATTATTCTATAAAAGATTTGTGTGTGTGTGTGTGTGTGTGTGCGCGCGCGCGCACGCACGCACGCACACACACACACACACACACACACACACACACCCCACAGGCGAGCCCATTTCATTCCCATTAACCACTGAGACAGAGATGGACAGAGCGAGAACAGAGGACAGCTGGAGACAGAAAGATTTAGAGCAATGAAGAAATTCTCTCTCTCTCTCTCTCTCTCTCTCTCTCTCTCTGTCTCTCTCTCTGTCTTTCTGTCTCTCGGTCTGTCTCTCCATCTCTCTCTCACTCTAAGGGAAAATGGTTTATATCATGCCGTCCACTTGCTGCCTTTCTAGGGCAACTTCAACTTTTCTAGCTGGCATCAAATCCCATTTGATACTTAAAACTGTGGAAGAGCAGAGAGAGAGAGACAGACAGAGAGAGACAGACAGAGAGAGACAGAGAGAGACAAAGGCAAAGAAACAGACAGAGACCGACAGACAGACAGAAAGGAAGAAGAGAGAACCAGCAAACAAATAAAAAACAAAAGCACTAAATGACAAACAGGCATGATACAAGATGTGAGGATCCACAGAGGAGCCAGTGAGTGTGTGTGTGTGTGTGTGTGTGTGTGTGTGTGTGTGTGTGTGTGTGTGTGTGTGCGCACACTCACTTGTCTTTTGGCTGCTGGCTTGATGCCCAGATGTCAACTCTCTCTGCTTCAGGGACAAACTGCATCTGGCTAAACCCTCACCGGTCTGAGCCCAGTGTGTGTCTGTGTGTGTGTGTGTGTGTGTGTGTGTGTGTTCAGCAGCGATTTGCAATTCCAATGATCCTCTTCCAGTGAATTACATGAAGCCCAGGCTCTCAAGCTTAAGTGCACATAAATAATCACCCCCCTGAGCTACCATTACAACTGTATGGCCAAACACACACACACACACACACACATACACACACACACACACACAGTATGTAGTGCTGTTTCTGTGCATGTAGAGTATTGTTGATATTATTATTATCCCTGCCATTAATGCCTTTTCAGCAATAATCAACTATAATGTTGTTGTTGTTCCTATTCTTTTGGCTGTTCCCGTTCGGGGTCGCCACAGCAGATCGTTGTCTGCATATTTGATTTGGCACAGTTTTTACGCCATTCCTGATGCAACCCTTCCCAGTTTCACCCAGGCTTGGGACCGGCACTGAGACTGCTCTGTTGCATGCAACCCCAGCGGCTGGGGTCGCCAGGAATCGAACCCAGGCCACAGTGGTGAGAGCGCTGTGGCCTAAACACAAGTCCACCAGGGACCCCAATAATCGATTACAATAACATGTTTTATTTATAGATTAACTTTGAAAGAAAATCACAAAACCAACACAAATGTAAAAGCAAATGATTTTGTACACCTCCCTACACCATGCTTCATAGCTATACTATAAGATACGGAAAGAAAAAGAGAGAAATAAGAAGGAAATCCACCCTACACTACACAACACTACTACTACTACTAAAATACAAGTATACAGACCACAACATACACAAAAAAACACCTGTACAAAATGTACAGTATTCACATAATACAGTATACACATAGGTCTCAATGCACAGCACACGTACACAGTATTGGTATACAGTGTGCAGGTGAGCAGCGCAGTATGCAGTAGTGCAAATGGAATGTCAAGGAGTACAGAATAATGATGATAGTGAAATTAACATTGCAGGAATGTATGCTCTGCTGAGCAGCACAAGAGACACACTGCAGCACTATCAGTTAGGGTCTGATATCAGTCTATATATCAGTCAGAGTCCAGTGTAAATGTAAGCTATAAAGTGCAGTGCATGGAAGGTAGATTGGGTTGTGCTTGTGGTGGTGTTATTAGTTAGAGTTGAACAGCCTGATGGCCTGCAAGAAGAAGCTGTCCTGCAGCATGCCTGTGCAGGATCTGCGATACCGTCTGCCTGATGGTAGAAGAGAGAGCCGTCCATGGCTCAGGTGTCTGGAGTCTCTGATTATCCTCCGTGCTGTTCTCTCATACCGCCTGCTGTAGATGTCTCGGGGGGAAGGAAGCTCTCCTCAGACAATGTGCTGGGCTGTCTGCACCACTCTCTGTAGAGCTGTGCCGTTGAGGACGGTGCTGTTCCCCTACCAGGCGGTTATACAGCCAGTCAGGATGCAGGCGTAGAATGATTTGAGGATGCTGGGGCTCATACCAAACCTCCTCAGCTGTCTGAGGAAGAAGAGGCACTGGTGGGCTTTCTTCACCACTGCCTCAGTCTTTTCTCTTTCAGTCTTTTTGCTAATTTTCTCAGCAATGATTTGTTGTTAAGACCATTAAAAACCTAATATTTGCCATTTGGGGCTTGGCCCTTTTTTTTTGCCCGGGAGTGTTTAATGTCAATAAAGAAAAGTACAAATAATCTATTGCACAATGAAGAGATAACAGAAGAGGTTGGAGCAGAGAACAAAACATGTATGTGTGTGTGTGTGTGTGTGTGTGTGTGTGTGTGTGTACAAGTGTTTGAGAGAGAGAGAGAGATTTGTGAGTATAATTGTTTCCCTCCTGTAGAGTGACCAGCAGGCCCAGTGGAGAACAGAGATTATAGCCCAAAGCATGCAGAGTGGCTTCATCCATCTGAAATATATCCCGGGAAGATAAACGAGCACGAGAGTGGAGAGAAATAGATGTAGAGAGAAAGAGAGATAGAACGTGAGATGGAAGGAGGGGTGATAGAGAGGGACAGCACCCAATTTTGCCTTGTTGTGTGTAATTACTTTGGCCTACACAATCATGTCTGGATGCTAAACCTCCTGAGAAAGCAGCATGTTGAGCTGAGTAATGACCCAAAGAGAACGGCAAGGAAAGAATGGAGTGACCAGGACTGAGGACCAAGGAGGAGTGGAGAGATGGAGGAATAGACTAATGACACGGCTAATGTCATTACTCTTCAAAAACAAGCACGGGAGGACACGGCTGGATTCTCTGGTAAAAAAGGAGTGTTTGAACTCTCTCTCTCTGTGTGTGTGTGTGTGTGTGTGTGTGTGTGTGTGTGTGTGTGTGCGTGCGTGCGGACATCATTAGACAAACAAAGAGAGCGAATAATAAATAAAACATCACACTAATCGCCAAACAGCACTTAATTAGATAAATAGCCAACTAGCTAGCCTGGACAGATAGAGAGCACTTTTTCTACTGTCTATCAATCTCATTTCATGTATCAGTATTCTTTTGTAGCCAGTTGTTGCATCCAAACAGACTTTAAGCTCATTACATTAATCTATAATTTCGACCATTTCTGTCTCTCAGAGCAAATAAAGTCCTTGGAGAAACCGTCCAAAACTCCCCAAATGTAAAGCCTCCATCATTCAGCTTGAATTTTTTATCACTGTGCTGTAAATTATTCACACTGCTGTAATTAGTATACACTGAAGGCCATGTAAAAACACTGGTTGGCATTAATACTGCAGTTTGTAGTCCTTGCAAATTTGCACAAACGTCTTACAAATGAAGATCGGAAGATCAGGTTAGAGTCATGTGAGTTCAATTACAATCTCATATCCAGAAAAAAAAAATAGAATGTTTTTTCTATTTCTTTTAATTTTACCCCATGTTTACATAAGGATTCTATGTAGAAGATAGGGAACCACTTTTTGTAGGGTGCTACATAGAACCTTTAAGGGTTCTTCCACAGGGAACTTCTGATGTTGTTTGTACACTTTTTTCTGGACACGAGCTACAGATTGTTAAAGGTGGTAATCTGTTTGAATGTCCATGTTTCAGTTTCCAGTAGGAAAGCAAACTTTTGAACTTTTCCTGAATCTCGATTTAATTTTTGAGCACCGAGTGACAGAACTTGGAGCAGAGATGATTGCAAAGTATGGCAACCAATGAAAAGAAAAAGGGACGGAGCTAGTGTAGTTGGTTAAATTTACTTCTTACTGACACACCTTTACTACACGCCTGTTGTTCACACACTGCTTACACACTTCCTTACTTACACACTAGCTCACTTATTCACACACTACCTCACTTACTCACACACCACCTCGCTTACCCACACATTCACCTCGCTTACCCACACACCGTCTCGCTTACCCACACA
>CM040988.1:4406436-4418258 GCA_022985145.1 Pangasius djambal | reverse complement strand
CATTACCGTCTCATTACTTTTACTGTACCCTGTCATTACTCTTACTGTACCCTATCACTGTCATTACTCTTACTGTACCCTGTCATTACTTACTGTACCCTGTCATTACTCTTATTGTACCCTGTCATTACCGTCTCATTACTTTTACTGTACCCTGTCATTACTCTTACTGTACCCTATCACTGTCATTACTCTTACTGTACCCTGTCATTACTCTTACTGTACCCTGTCATTACTCTTCCTGTACCCTATCACTGTCATTACTCTTACTGTACCCTGTCATTACTCTTACTGTACCCTGTCATTACTCTTCCTGTACCCTATCACTGTCATTACTCTTACTGTACCCTGTCATTACTCTTACTGTACCCTATCACTGTCATTACTTTTACTGTACCCTGTCATTACCGTCTCATTACTTTTACTGTACCCTGTCATTACTCTTACTGTACCCTATCACTGTCATTACTTTTACTGTACCCTGTCATTACTCTTACTGTACCCTGTCATTACCGTCTCATTACTTTTACTGTACCCTGTCATTACTGTCATTACATATGTTTTTTTTCGGGGCATGACCTAGGCCCGTGTTTTGGGGCATCACTTTAGCAGAAACATTGTGTCAAGATTAAAAAAAACTTCCAAAAAATTATCAACTACACAGAAACTGGAGTCCACACACACACACACACACCCCCAAAACCGATCAAAACCAAATTTCCCTTCAGACCCAACAAAGCCCAGCCAACACATGCCCAAAGGACTCTGGGAAACCGAAGGCATTCGCTGATAAAACAGCAGCCAAGAAAAATCCCCCCACTACCCCCGCCCCCCATACACTGCATAATCCACCTCTTTTCAAAACCTTCCTTCAATCCAGACATGTTCACAGACCGCCCTCTCTGCTGGCCAATTCCCAGATCATCACACACACACGCATGCAAGCACGCACACACCCCATTATCATCCCCAGCTGGTGAGTTGATGCCAGGTTTAGGTTGGTTTCCGCTAAATTAGCTATGTTAATCACAGCGTGCGTCTCTGGGGTCCACGGTGCTAAATGGCTTTTAATTCATCTCGCCTCTGTAGATATGACAACACAACAACTAATAACAACAACACGACAACACCACGCCCTGACACACAGCACCAGACAGCTAAAGCAATGACTCAGAAAATGCCCAGCCACACCATACTTCCAGCCAATCACAGGCTCCTGGACAGAAAGGTCAGAAAACACTCACACATTATACTTATTCGTTTATACAGTTAAACAAAGTTGATAGCAAACAAACAAACCTCATCCTTTTGTTTATAATTTTGTCTGTTTCTGAGGATGATCCAGTCATCATGGACATTTCCTGTTCGTAAAGCCTTATTAACTAACGTACCAGGCAGGAGCGTGTGTGTCCAGCGGTATTTTAGAGGCCCGGAAACCAGATTTAAAAAGCCAAAAATTATGATAAGCTAGCTAGCGCATAAATAAAGATGCATTAATTAAGAGTGTGTTAAGAGTGCGCATTAATAAAGACAAGCAATGTGTTAGGCCAGGATTAGATTAGCTTCTATCTATGCATGTGACGTGTGTGGTGCAGTACCAGTGTGAACAGTGAGGGGGCAGTATAGTGTAATGTGATGCAATGAAAGGAAAACCCAAAAAACTTGGGTAAAATCACACAATGATGGGTATTAACACTAACCGATTTCTTATTACAATCATATGACGGTGGAAAGGTTTTAAAGCTAAACTAAAGGTGCATCCGTGTGTTTAACACTTCCAGGTGCTCCAGGCAAATATACGTCTGGCATGAAATTGCTAAAATTTCCCCAGTTCTCCATGGAAACCTGACGGACAGGGATGTGTTCAGCTCTGACCTACCCTCTAGTGGACACCAGCCAGCTGCACCAAGACTGATCATAAGTGCTCATAAAGTGGTCTTAGACTACATGTTGACAGAAGAATTTCAGTTGCACCACAGACACTTAAAGAACATCATAATTAGGGGCGTAACGATCGAGGGGTGATCGATGCATCAATGCATCGATTTAAAAAGCAACAATTCAAATGAATCGATGCAGAGATCATAAATAGATTATTACTGAAAAAGAAAAAAATGGTTAAAAACCATCATATTTTTAAACTGATGTGTAAATAATTTAACAGGCTAGCAAGATAATTTAGCCATAACTCTGACTTTTAAAATAGTCCTTCCTCAAAAAATTGCTGCGGCTAATGTTTTTTGTTTTTTCCCCCAAAAGTTTATCTCCAGACCAATCAGGTCACAAGTTGAGAAGGCAAGTGAGAAAAACAAACATGGAGGACAAAGTGCAGATGAAACATGAGTCTTCCTGAGCAGCATACTGAATGTACATTATTCCAATGTAAATAACAATGACGGCGTGTGTATGTTTGGGACTTTCAATGGTACGTGATGTGACGTCTCATTTTAGGGATCTCAAATTCTCTTGATTTGTCTGCCTCCGATGCTATGGCAAAAACGAACAAGCACCTCATCACCAGCAGCACACTGATCTTTATTCATCTGCATTACTGTCTAGAGGTTACTGATGATCTCATTATTCAGACATGATGCTACATAACATCCAGGAGACTGAGAAGGAGAGATGAGGCGATGTTTATTTGATTAACATCTCCTCACACTGAGCACTGGAGACACCTCTAGAGGTGCGTGGAAGGTCAAAAAGTTGTGACCTTTAGCTTACCTGAAGTTAGGGGCAGAGGCCCATTCCAGAGCGAGGCAGGCCAGATCCACTGCGGCGTAGACCAACAGGAAGAAGATGGTCACTATGCTTGCTATGGTGTTCAGCTTCCCAGAGAATAACACCAGCTACACACACACACACACACACACACACAGATTAGTGTGAATATGAGCCATTCATTAAAGAGATGAGTAGTGCAGAGAGCTCAAAGTGACCTACAAAACACACACACACATACACACACACACACACACACACACACACACACACACACACTTCCTTAAATCCCACTTTATTTCTGGATTTACTCTCTATTCCACTCTCACACACACCTTTGCATTCCTAATGAACCTGGAGACACTGCAGTCGAGAAAAAAAAGAAAAAAAAAGAATAAAATAAGAAAATTAAACGAATAATTCAAACAAATCTTCACAATGCTTCAGCTTTACCACCTGAAAGTTTATTTTCCTATAACAGTATGTCATATCCCCAAGTGTTTTATTCTTCTTATACCACAGCAATTTACCAACAATTACAATTTTTATTTATTAACAAATGACATTTTTTACCCATTTATAGTTGCATTTAATATCCAAGTTCCTGTTGCGACTTATGTTATAGCAGCTATAAAGAAATTTTTAAAAAAAGTCGTTTCCTCACGACTTTATTTCTCTCTCATCAAGTTAATAGGGCCTTTCACACTGCTTTAGTTCCAGAACTAAATTTACAGTACTAAAGTACCGGGCGATTTTTGAGCGAACTATTTCCCAGTACCATTTAAAGGGTTGCATTCAGTGGGCACTAGGAAGTGACGTAAGCCGATCAACAGCGACGGAAACAAAGAAGAACAACATAAACAACCGGAGGATGGAGGACGCTGTGATCGGAGCTGTGCTGCACTTCAGCGTCCATCCATCTATCACTGTTCTCCATACTTGCGAAATAAGTTGACACTACAGTATGTTTACACGGCGTTTTAAATCATGGCGGGTGAGGGTGTTTTCGTACGTGTTTGGCCAATCAATGTCTACTTACGTCACGGATAGTACCAGTACCTGGTTAGACCCTGCTCCGGAGTCGGAGCTAATTTGGTTCTCGAAAAAGGTGGTCCGGTACTAAAATCGCACCCAGTTCCGGAGGTGTGAAAACGCTAAAACACTAAAAGTGGGTAGTTCCACAATTAGTTCAGGTACTATGAAAAGGTTCCCGCGGTGCGAAAGGCCCTATTATCACGTATTTCCCCCTCTCACCGAGTGCTGCATGCAGAGGCTCTCAGCGTGCATAGCAGCTCACAGTGCTACAGTGCATTCATTCGTGTTGTCAAGTGTTTTTGTTTGTTTTTGTTTTGATTCATGTCTTGTCTCCACCCATGTCTTGTCATTGGTTGTCTCCCTAGTGTGCCTTGATTACTCTCACCTGTTTTCATTTTCTGATTGCTAAGTGTAATAAAGTCTGGTATAACTGCACTTGCTTCTGTACCTGCCTGTGTGTTTAATTGATATTGTCATTTTACAGAGAAACCGCAAAGTGTAAACTCCTCTGTCCTGTAGATGTCGGAAAATGTAAAGTTAAAGCTTTACCTCTGACTAGATAAACAGAGAGAAATAAACAGATCTATACATTTCTCAAATATTTGCTCAAAATAAATGAAAAAAATCCCAATAATATTTTGAATGGAAAATGTTAATGCTTTTGTTCCCATTTATTTTAGATTTAGTGAATTTATATACGAACTATCGATTTATAACTGAGAATAATGTGTGTGTGTGTGTGTGTGTGTGTGTGTGTGTGAGTGAGACAGACAGACAGACAGACAGAGACAGAGAGAGAGAGAGAGAGAGAGAGAGAGAGAGAGAGAATGTGTGTAAAGTAGAGTCTCCTGTCCTGTAGCATTAAAGGACATCTCCTCATACACACAGGGAATAAATGAAGTCAGAAATGCTGAATCATCTCCCATTCATCACCACTGACTAAAAGCTGAAGCATTGCAGTTATTTAAATCTCTTGCCTCATGCTGGAGTTTTTTTTCCGTTTTCTCACACGATCGTTTCAACGTTTTAACGAGCTGAAAGACTTTTTATTTTCATCCAGTCAGTGGCTTAAGTGAAGAATGTTCTCACACAGCCAACTGCCAGAGAAGTAGCAGGTGAAGAAGAGAGACAAGCAGGAGGGAGGAGAGGACATGGAGAACACAAGCAAGTCATGAGGAGATGAAAAATGACATGAGAAGATGAGGAGAAGATGATGCAAGAAAGATCATAAGGAGATAAACAGGAGGAGATGGAGATGGTTCTTGATGGAGATACTGTGGAGAGATGATGAAAAAAGCTGAAGCCAGTAAGCTTACACCGGTGTTCTTTGACAGTTCTTCAAGTGCCTATTTGCATATATTAAAGGCTCCTAGCCTCCTACAACAGTTCTAGTTCCTGATAATGAAATAGTCTGTCATAAGGTTCTAAGTGGAACCCTTATGGGTTCCCACAAAGGGACAGTCGATGAACCCTTAATTAACATAAGTGCTTAAGATTCACCAGTGAGCTTGGACTAGTATAAAAACAGTTCTTCAAGACTCCTCCAAGGGGTTCTTTGCCTCCTAAATTGGTTCTAGTTCCCAAATGGAAAGCACTCTGTTGTAGGGTACTAAACAGAAAGCTTAAAAGTTCCCCAGAAGGACAACTGATACACCCACTTAAAATTAGACTCTTAGGGTTCTTGTAGGTTCTCCAAGAGGTTCTTTGCATATTAATAGTCCTTAGCCTCCTGAAATGGTTGTAGTTCCTATCACTCCTTTTAGGGTTCCCTTAATCCCTTAACCCTTAATCCTTAATTAAGTAGAACAAACTATGAACCCTTAATCCACAGAAGCACTTAAAAGCCTAGTCTTAGTAAAAGGGTTCTTCTAGGGATCTTTGTATATTAAAGGTTCTTAGGCACCTAATAGCGTTCTAGATCCTTAAAAGGAAACATTCTTTTGTATGGTTCCACACAGAACCCTTAAAGGTTATCCAGAAGGACAACTAAACTGAACCCTTAAGCCACAGATGCATTTAAGACTTCCCAGAAAGCAGAAAACGGTTCTTCTGGAATTCTCCATGAGATTCTTTATTAAGCTTTCTTAGCCTAATGAAATGGTTCTCGTTCCTGATAAAGAAACACTCTATTGTAGGGTTCTAAGAAGTAGAAGTTGAGTTCTCCAAGAGGTTCTTAGCCTCCTAACAGTATTCTAATTTAAGGGTTCCCTCAGAGGCACAACTGATGAACCCTTAACGCACATAAACACTTAAAACAGGCCAGCACTTTTAGACTACTAGAAAAGGGTTCTTCTGGAGTTCTCCAAAGGCTTCGTTGTATATTAAGAATTCTTAGCCTCTTAATATTGTTCTAGTTCCTTATAAGGAAACACTCTTTTGTTCAGTTCCACATAGAACAGTGGGAGACAACCAAAGAAACCTTAAGGCTCATAAGCACATAAGACTGGCTGGTAAGCTTACACTCTTAGAAAAAGCATTCTTCTGGAGGTCACCAAAGATTTTTTTTTTGTGTATATTAAGGGTTGTTATTCTTCTAAAATGGTTCTAGCAATAAGGATAAGGAAACTTGATGAGAAAACTTCTAAGGTTCTACAGAAATCTGGTAAAGATAAGCTCTTTTGCAGGGTTCTTCATAGGGTTCCAGATTCAGATTTGACCTTTTTTTGTACGAGTAATCTAAGAACGTTCTACACAAACCTATCAATATCCATTAGCCATTACCCATTAACCTATCAATCTTTCCATTAGCATCTCTAACGCTACGTAGCTGCAGAATATAACGACTAATACAAGCCAAAAAGTGGCAAAGTGATAAAGTAGTACACATAAATTCATATACCATGCGGAGAACAAGCACTGCAACAGAACCAGCTGTTCTCTCCAAGGACAGATACTCATCGGTGAGTTATTTGTTAAATCCAAGGGCCATTTTTTATATGTACTCATCCTCCAGTGTGTGTGTGTGCCTTTCTAATGGAGGTTATCTTCAGTTTAATACTGCAGATGAGATGGTGTGACGGAGCATTAACGCAAAACCACGGGTCAGGTACGGAGGTGTTCCAGATCACGGATCACCAGATCAGGGATAATGGAAGTGCGTCCCTTACAATCACAGAACTATTCTGGGCCGAGAGAGGACTCTTAAATACACACTCCACCAGAGAGAGAGAGAGAGACAGAGAGAGAGAGAGGATAAGAGAAAGATTTCAGAGAGAAGTGAGCAGAAGATGGATGACAGACGATTACAGAGCTATAATATATAATACAGATAATTGTGACAGAGATTATTTCTATTAAATAAAGCAGCGCTGGGCTGGATTCAAACTCTACTAAGTATAGAACACTCTTCAAAAGTGCCCTGCATTTTAGAGCAACCAAAGAATCATGAGGTTGAGAGAGTGAGACCGCTTTACTCTCGAGACAGACTCAAAAGGGAACCGGTGCTCTTCTAGGTGACACCGGATAGTGCAATAATGTGATCAATATAACGCGACAGGTGTGCTGTTACAGGAAAATAATCAACTACGGGGTGGTAAGTGTACGGCAAACGTCCCGCATAAACCAATTAAAAAATGTTGATATGATGAAGTTTTCGGTAAGGAGACGTTTATTTAACATTTATGGAAGGAGTCTCCAGTATCAACGCTTTGTAACAGTCAAAAGTAAAGCTGTAACCAGGTTTTCTGGACAGAGGAGTTTACGCTTTGTTTCGTCTCGGTTTCAGCATGTTTTTTTTTTTACCTTCAAGAGAGAGAAAGAAGAGAGGCTGGTGAGGGAACGACTGTTTATAGCTGCAATAACATAAGTGGCAACAGGAACTAACTTGTTTCAGAAAAAAGTACCAGTCGTTCTTTAAATTCCTGTGGTAAAAGAGGAATAAAACACTCGGGGACATGATGTTATAGGAAAATAAATCAACGTCCGGGTAGTCACCGCTTCATCACGCCACCCCGTCACTTTATTCCTTAATTATTTTATTCTTATGTTGCGTTGTGAGCTCCTGTTCACGGAGAGCACTAATAAAATAAACTCCAGGCTACTTGTTTCAACGTTCCATTTCAGTGTTTTCGCTCTTTCACGTGTCGGGTCACGACTCTGATATCTGACATAACAGATGAGCAGGATGTTTCTGCAGTAACAGAGTTTGATTACATTTCCTGTTTAATTTAGACTTTATTATTCTGCGGTTGTACAGAGGAGACAGAATGTACTGTCCTCACTAGTTGCAAATTGACCTTTTTTTTTTTTTTTTTTTGCACAAGATGCATGATCATGGTGATCTTTTTGAGGAGCTGGAAATCAAATTTTATGACTAATTATGGCTGGAATGGTCATGGGGGTGTTTTCACCCACATTGTCTGTGTGGGTGTTTTCAAATTATGTGGATGGAGAGATCCACAAAAAAAAAAACTCTGTTAACAAAGGAGGGAAAAAAAGAAAAAAAAAAGTACAGCCAGAAAAACATGGACAATATCTCAGCATCGATTTGCACTTTCTGTCCACACACACCTTCAGTCTCGCTCTTCTCGCCATTATCTGTGCGAGAAACTGATCAGGTTGGAAGGAGAGCAAAAGAAGAAAGATCAGAAGAAAGGTGTAGAAGATGTAGGAAAATGGGAGGAGCGATGGATGGGGTGCAAGAAATTCCTCATCCATTAGGATGGAATAAAGAGCACACTCCAGTGGGTTCACCGCATCCACGTTCACTTTATTTCTCCATCACACAAACACACTTACTCCCTCGTTCTTGCTTACCTGCACAAGGAACCAGGAGATGATAACCGAGACCCAGGGGTTCCCGTTGCCAGAGGTTTTCCTAGCAGGGGACAGGACTTTACCTGCGGGACGAAACGAAGAAGAAAAGAACAGGATGCTGCCTTAATAGAAAAGGTCCATTGTAAAAAACTTTTTGTCTTGTTCTTGTTCAATGCAGCGAGCACACATTGGCGGTCATTTATCGGTCTGGATACAAAAGAATTTATTTCGAAATCATTGGCAGTAACACTTACACAAAATCCAGTTAGGTGGGAAAATCGTATCCTGCGTCTCACTCCAGAGTTTATATGAATTTTAGATGTAAGATTGATCGGCTTAAAATTGCATAATTTTTGATGAGTTACTGTGATTTGAAAAATTCTGCTGTCAAGTTTACTTTTTTTTTTTTTTTTTATGTTTTCAATCACGCTTCAACTTAATGAACACTTGAAACTCAGATTCATATTAATGACTTTAAGAAAGCAAATCCATAAATTAAGATAAATAAGACTAACCATTCAATTAGGACAAAAGTAATGGTGCCCTATAAAAGGAGGAGGAGTTGGCGTGTGTTAACGTGTGTGTGGTAGCTAATGTGCTGCAGTGGCTGAGCTGCATTACTGGAAGATTTGGCGCATGCCGCACGTAGGACGTCCTCTTTCACCGTTTAGGCACCTGTTCACAGTGTAATACCAGAGGTCATCTCTCAGCTCATAGAGCATGCGTTGTTAGGCACTGAGACAAGCTCACTGTATCGGGCTGAAATGAGGAAGCAGGAGACAGCCTTAGCACAACCCAGAGGCACTTTATCCGCAACCTTTTTTCCCCCCGCTTTTGTTTTCCCCGCTCTCAGCGGTCATGTCTTGTTGCCCACACCTATACACACACACACACCCGCAAGCACACTGCTCCAGGCGCTCGTCTCTCTCTCTCTCTCTCTCTCTCTCTCTCTCTCTCTCGTCCTCGCCTCTGCTCACTGAAACACAGAATGCTCGTTAGTTAAATTCTCCACAAGTGCGCACTCCTTACCACTCCACTTCTCCGACCACGCCCTCCAATCACAAATCAGCGCTCGACCATGCCGCCGCTTCCACAGTCACGTAGGGGGAACTCAGCCAGTATGTAGTATGACAGAGGTACTTGCCAGACCGGCATGCAAGTTCCCTGCCCCGCCATCCTGCTTTATCGACCTTGCAGAAGGTTGTGCTGCATTCGTGAAGCCTTGTACATGGTAAGATTTAATAACGTCATTTCCCGCCACGGTACGTTCAATGTGAAGAGTGGGGAAAAAAAAAAAAACATGTACACCATGTTGATTTGACGTCACTCCATAAACGGGGAAGGAACTGGTTGAGAAGACAACCCCAAATTGGCAAGTTGAAACCACAGGTTGAGGGGGTGTTTTTGGTAGCTTTTACTAGTTGTAGGCAGGGAATTATAGGTTGCAAGTTTGCCTCGAAAGCAGCATTAGCACCCTGATTCGCCAGTGTGCTTCCCAACCAAGCACCCTGTCTCACCCCTTACTTTGATCACATTAATTCCTTGACTTCCAGTGTGCAAGATCCCTGATCCTTGGCTTGTGGCATTGCAACATACAGTAGTGAAATTAGTCACAGAATTGGCTGTTGGACAAAAATAACTTAAACCTTTCAGGTGTAAGAGGACAGGTGTAACATTTTAACATTTGGAACATGTCTAATTTGTATGTTTTATACGTCAGAATGATCGTGATTGGAAATTGGAAAACATACTCACCGAACAGGTCGTCCCTGGCGAGTGCGTACAGAATGCGTGAGGCGCCGATCAGGTTGCTCATGGCGGCTGAGAGTGTGGATGAGTAAACGCCGATGGTGACGAACGGACGCCACAGATTAATGTCCCGCAGGAAACTGTAGTCCCTCTGTAATAGAATTCTGTATTTAAAAAAAAAAAAAAAAAAAATTTTAAGAGTGAGGGGGTATAAATACGGAGCCCCAATCCTCTTTTCCTCGAAAAAGTCCACTCACTAATGACATCTTTATTTCCTCATTTAACAACTATTATTATTATTTTTTTACATTATTAGATTTCTCAAACCACGTTTTTTCCCTAATATTCCACTCAATTCTTTTAAAAAACAGTCCACTGCTTTCCCTTTTACTCATTTTATTCCCTTCAATTTCATTCCCTTCTTCTCCTTTCCATGCCATTCCCTTTTGGTCCATCCCCTTTGGTACCATTCCATTAAATTCCATTCAATCCCATTTGATTCCTTTCTCTACCATTCCCTTCCATTCTATTTCATTCTCTTCTATCCCCTGCCCTTCCAGTCCATGATATTCTAATCCAGTAACATCCCTACCATCTCCTTTCCTTCCAATCCATGAAATTCCATTCACTACCATGCCCTTCCCTTCCATAAAATTCAATTCCATCCCTTCCACCCCCTTTTCTTGCAATCCATAGAATTCCATTACATTCTTACCCATACCATCCCCATTCCCTTCTACATTATCTTCAATTCCATTTCAATTATATTTAATTCCATTTAATCCCCCCCCCCCAGCCCCCTGTCTCTCTCTCTCTCTCTCATTATCTTTCCCCTCACGTCCTCTTTCAGGTCGAGTCGTTTTAATACTTATCACAGGCCTATTAATTACAGTTCATACCCACTAGGGTCTGAAAACACACACACACACACACACACAGCATAATATATCTGTTATTAGAAATTAATTTCACATGTAAGTACAGAATTCATCCAACACCGACAGCTGCAAAGAGCCACTGGAAAGCAAGTGTGTGTGTGTGTGTGTAAGCAACAGAAAGCTTTAGTGAGTGTGTGACTGAGTGTTTTGTCTGTCCCCTGGCATTTCACTCAAGATCGATTCCACCAAGTTAGAATGAGTTCTTGATAGAAATAGAGAGAAAGAGAAAGTGTGTGTGTGTGTGTGTGTGAGAGTGAGAGAGAGAGATACACTAAATGAAATACACAAGGGAAAAAATCTGATTTTTAAAGAGTTTACTAGTGTCACCTATCCAATCATTTATCCATTCACCCATCTCTTCATTTATCCATCTATCTGCCTGTCCATCTATCCAAACATTCATTGTTCTATCTGTCCATGTATGAATTCTTCAAACCCTTTATCCATCAGTTAATCCAGCTATCCTTTCATCCTTCCTTTATCCAACCATCTGCCCACATACCCTTTCATTTACTCACCTTAATCTTTCTATTCTTTCCATAATATTACATCCCATTCCTATCCCTACCACTCCCTTCCCTACCATTGAATTTCCATCCCTACCATCACATTCCCAACCCCACC
>CM040988.1:4378306-4389495 GCA_022985145.1 Pangasius djambal | reverse complement strand
GCCGTTAGCAGACTGTTTATTTTCATAGCTTAAGTGTGTCTCCAATTATGGTGTTAAAAAGATTTGAAATCGTAGGGGTCTGCTTGTTGACTGAAATTTGTGTGTTGCGCAGACAGCCTTTGCAGACATCCACCATGCGCGGGTCCACGCAGATTAAATGTTGCATACTCAAAGGGACTGTCAACTGACAATTTAGTATTTTTTTTTTTTTATAACAGAGAGAATACAATGATTTTAAATAAGTGAATGCATAAATAAATGATTGCAGATTTAAATGTAATAATTGCCATGTTACTAATAAGCCAAACAAACACACTGACTTCTGTCAGTTTTTTGGCTGCTGCTGGGGGTGGTAGTGGTGGGGGTCAATAGTAAACTTGGTTATAGTAAACCACTTATTTTTTTTTTAGGACTACACCACTGGTACAGATACTACATGTTCTACAGGTACTACAGATTCTACATGTTCTACAGGTACTACGGGTACTACAGGTACTATAGGTACTACAGATTCTACAGGTACTATAGATTCTACAGGTACTACAGATTCTACATGTTCTATAGGTACTACGGGTACTACAGATTCTACATGTTCTATAGGTACTACGGGTACTATAGATTCTACATGTTCTACAGGTACTACAGGTACTACAGATTCTACATGTTCTATAGGTACTACGGGTACTATAGATTCTACATGTTCTACAGGTACTACAGATTCTACATGTTCTACAGGTACTACAGGTACTACAGATTCTACATGTTCTACATGTACTAGAGATACTACAGATTCTACATGTTCTACAGGTACTATAGGTACTACAGATTCTACAGGTACTACAGATTCGACATGTTCTACAGGTACTACGGGTACTACAGATTCTACATGTTCTACGGGTACTACAGATTCTACAGGTACTACAGATTCTACATGTTCTACAGGTACTACGGGTACTACAGATTCTACAGGTACTACAGATTCTACAGGTACTATAGGTACTACAGATTCTACAGGTACTACAGGTACTACAGATTCTACAGGTACTAGAGGTACTATAGTTAATACATATTCTACAGGTACTACAGGTTCTAAAGATACTATAGATACTACAGGTAGGCTCCTCCCCTCATCTACCCATCTCACTCTGGTTCTGGTCCATGTTGTGCTTTTTGTGTGTTTATTCCATCAAGAAGCCCCTAAACCACACACACACAAACACACACCATTGAGGTTTCCGAGCAGGGTGTCAAGTTTAAAGCCGGTGAAGTTGGCGGTGGTGCGGATGGAGCTCGAGTTTCCCAGCATGCTTGGCAGCGGGATGTTGCGGGGTCTGACGGCAAAGAAGCTGATGAAGATGGTGAAGAGCACCACCATCACCACCATGAAGATGAGGAATGTGGCCTTGGCGTAAATACGAGCGCCAATCAAACACACCAACACGCATAGAAGCAGGATAACACTGGCATACAGCAAAGACCACCAATAACCAACCGGCATCACCGCGTACTGAGGGGCGTGGCCTAATCCATCTGAGAGAGAGAGAGAGAGAGAGAGAGAGAGAGAGAAAGAGAAAGGAGGGGGAGGTGGGAATAACAAGAGGGGAAACATAGAAAATATATAAACGATTTATTTAAATATCACTCCTTTATTAATCCTAATCACATTCACTGATTCTGAAACATCATTTTATTTATTTTTTTCTGGATATCAGCGTCTGTGTTCTGATTGGTTAATCAGTTGGTGAATGATTTATTGGCATGCGACATGTTCTTTATTGTGTCGTAGTGAATCGTATTTTACTGCACAGCTGCTTAAACAGAGAGGCACACTGGTTATGACTTTTACACTGTTACAGTTACTGTGACAATGGAACACCACACACACCCACACACACACTTTGCTCTTGTACCTTCAGGACGTCCGAAGGTTGAGAGAATGGCCTCCACCAGCCCGAGCACGTAGAGAGCGCTGCCGCACACATTTGCGAAGAAAAACATGATCCCAATACTGCCACCAAACTCTGGCCCTAAAGCTCGACTGATCATATCTACACACACACACACACACACACACACACACACACCACGGCTTAAAGACAATACCAACACTCACACAATAACATCATATCCCCAAGTGTTTTATTCCTCTTATACCACAGCAATTTTTATTTTTTTATTTATTTTTTTTTTTATCATTTATATAGTTACATTTAATGAAATAAGTTAGTTCCTGTAAGACCAAAAAAAAAACAAAAAAACGCAGCTTGTCATTTTACCGAGAAACCTCACAAAGAAGCGTAAACTCCTCTGTCCTGAAGATGTTGGAAACTTAAAGTTACAGCTTTACATCTGACTGTTACAAAGCGCTGACACTGGAGACTCCTTCCATAAATGTTAAATAAATAAACATTTACTTACAGAAAACTTCACCACATCAATGATTACATACGTTTTGAATCCATTTATGTGAATTTATATTTATAGAAACGTTAACGCATTAGAATGAGTGCATTAATTTAATTAATATAAACCTGTGATACGCAGCTGCACCACTGTCAGAGCTGCCGTTCTAGAAAGTTATTCAAGACCTCCTGACCAATCACAATCCAGAATTCAGAACAACTCTGTGGTGTAATAGATAATAATAATAATAATAATAATAATAATAATAATAATAATAATAATAATAATACAGTAGAGGACATTACAGTAAGCTCCCCCAGCATCCAGGGCTCCGTTGGTGGAAATGGCGCAGATGGAGAGCACGGTCATGCTGATGATGAAATACGCCACCAAAAACATGACCACGGCCTGGTATAGTCCACACTGACCCACCACGAAACCTACACACACACATACACACAATGGAAAGCATATAAAAGGGGTAACAGATTAGAAGAGGATTCAATAAATATACAATTCGCACATATACTTTTTTTTACCACCGCTTATATCAACTGAGTGAGTCACTTTAAACACTAAATAAATTAAAATAAATAAATATATAACCAAGTGATTAAACACATGAATAAAAAATAAGGAAAATAAATAACAGAATAAAATAAACAATTAACCATATAATTAAATGAATAAAAATCAGTAAGTCAAACCATACATTAAAATAAAAAAAACAAGTAAACAGATAGATAGATAGATAGGTAGATAGATAGATAGATAGGTAGATGCTCTTTACTAAAAGCAATAACCAGCTGTGTGTAGTGCACCGTGTATAGTGTAGTCCAGCATTACAGGGTTAATATATATTTTGTGGGTTTTTTTTTTTTTTTTTTTTTTTTAAAAAAACACCCCATGATGATCTGAGCATAGAAGAACAAATCCAAATCATTCTACTCACAGGATATTGTGTATTGAGAATAAAGGAATTGAGCATGTTCTGTAAGAAAAGAAAAACGATTTGTTTTGCTGTTTTTATTTTTCTCCTACGGTGCTGAACGTGATGAAGCTGAATCTCAAATCAGCTGCACAATAAAACAGAATGAAAATTATGATTTTTAAATATTAACAAAAGACAATAATTGTGCCATGAACCAAACAGCAGTTTTCAAGGTTTTAAACACACACACACACACACACACACACACACACACACACACACACTGACAAAAATACACAACAGTACTGAATCTGTGTATGTGGTTATAACAGCTAAATGACACGCTAATGCACGATGCACAGTCACATGAACACCACAGTAATATTACATGATAAAAGCTTTTAGTCCACATCTACACACTCCCTTTAAACATGCACTACATTGGGAATGAGCTTTAGTGCACGTCTGGACCCCCACACATCTCTCATTTAAGCCAGCCTGTGTCATTTAAACCAAACAGGTCGCTAATGTCAAGTTTAAACTAGTGAAACACACATGACACACTCCATGACATGACACACTCCATGACCCATATCCACACACAATACTCAATATCTTTTTTTTTTTTTTTTTCTCCCCCCCAAGCTTTTTTTTTTTTGGAAAAAGGGTCCGGGGACAAAGTTTATGGGACAGGACCCAGAGAGAGAGGTCTGTGAAACAGTACCTGGGGGTGGAGTCTATGAGATAGGGCCTAGGGGATGGAGTCTATGAAACAGGACCTGGGGGGGTGGAGTCAATGAGATAGGGCCTAGGGGGTGGAGTCTATGAGGCAAGGTGTAGGGAGTGGTGCTTATAAGCCATGACAGTGGGGGTGGAGTCTATGAGATGGCACCTAGGGGGTGGAGCCTAGTAGATGGAGCCTTGGAGGCAGGGCCTAGAGGGTGGAGCCTACAACACAGGGCCTGGAGAGTAGAGTCTATGAGGCAGGATGTTAGGGGTGGAGTCTATGGGGAAGGGGCTAGTGGGTGGAGCCTCTGCGGCAGGGCCTAGAGGATGGAGTCTAAGAAGAAGAGCCTAGGGGGTGAAGCCTATAGGGCAGCAGACGTGGGGTGGATGATGTTTCAGTGTTACATGATGAAGTTTAGTTGACATCTTTAGATGACAGGAAGTCTTACTGTTTCCTGAACCACATCAGCACATCTGTGTGACATCACTGGAGAGGTGGACGAGGTCACATGCAGAACTAGGCATTCCTTACACATTATCTATGTTAGACACCAAACATGTCCTGACAGTTCGGGGAACTGTTAATGTACAATACACAACAAAGTAATGAAGTGGAGCAGGAAGAGCATGCGTATGTTTATGTGTTTATGGTTAAAGCATTCCCTGGAAAGGTAACTTCACATGCACATGCCAAGTCACGACACACAGACTCTTACCGTGAGCATGTTTTTAGTCTAGGAGGCATAAAAGAGAGATTAAAAACACATCACTCATTTTGTATTTCATCGCAACTCTGTGTGTGTGTGTGTGTGTGTGTGTGTGTGTATCTGTCTGTTTGACCCTCAGTCTCTCCATCATGTGAGCACGATTAATGAGTTGAGACTGGAGCTGTACTCTGGAATGGAACGGAGTGTGAGAGTGGTGAGGTTATTCGGGGTGTGTGTGTGGGGGGGGGGGCAACGCTGCATGAATGTGGTGCTGTTATTAAGAGGATAAACAGCTCAGGTGGATTCTCATGTGTGGGTGTGTGTGTGCACGCGAGATTCCGCAATCAATATCCCTGCTACGAGATTTCTTAATAAAACACGGCCAAGTCAACGTGATCTGCTCACCACACACACACACACTCTCACACACACACTAATTACTGAAACTACAACCATACCATGAGAGGAAGAAGAAATACATGAATAATAAATAATAATAATTATTATATCCTGAAGCCTGTCACTACAAACCAACAGAATATTCTGGAAAAATGTCATTTACACCACACTTTAAAAATCTATAAAGATTAAGACAGAGACAGCCAGACTGACAGAGAGACAGTCACAGAGAGAGAGAGGGGGAGAGAGAGAGAGAGAGAGAGAGAGAATATGACAGAAAGAGAGAGAAATACAGAATGATAGCGAGAACAACAGAGAGACAGGGAGACAGAAAGAGAGACATACATACAGAGAAACAAAGTAAGCGAACGACAGACAGACAGATATTTTCAGAACCCCCATGCTGCTGTACTGTTTACACTACACAGTGTGCAACACTCGTGTCTACATGAGAAATCTCAGCAAATCAGACTACTTCAGAACACACACACTCATACTTACACACTCACACTTAAACAACATGGTCATCACTAACTGAGTCACTGTCAGGAGATTTTATTTCTGCACTCATTTCGGGCCATTTTATATCAGTTAAGTGTCTGTTCACATAAACAAAAAGAAATGCCCCAAAACCAACAGATATGGTAAGCAACGTCCCTTTAAAAGTGTGATTTTATGGCTGTGTGCGCGTGTGTGTGTGTGGTCTATTACCCCAGTTACATTTGGGAAAACGTGGCAATCCCTTATTACTGTGATCGTATGTGGAATTGAATGTATTGCAGTGTGAGTAATATGAAAAGCTGCGTGCGTCTTCAAGCAAGACAAGACATCATCACATTCAATCAGCACACGTGGCCTTTATGTCGTCAGTGTCGTCCGTCTGCACCTCGCCGTGAGCTCCACAGCTAGCCGTTACTGAGCAGCTAAGCTGATATGGTTAACATGCAGAATTATTCACACAGTCGATAAATCACACATCAGGAGTGTAAACGTCTACATGGTCTCCTCTACTGATCCTCTACACCTCACCTAGAACAGGCCAGCTTCCACAATTCCACTGAACAATATGTGTGTGTGTGTGTGTGTGTGTGTGTGTGTGTGTTATAGGAACACAAGTCTCCTAAAACACTTACACTTCAATAAACACATTAAAAAAGTAAACAAATACATCTACCTCCATTTAACAGAACTAGGAAATGTGCTGTAATTACAGAGAGACACAGAACTAGTGGTACCCTTTGATAGCGATAAGATAGATAGATAGATAGATAGATAGATAGATAGATAGATAACTATTGGTAACTTTAGATAGACAGACAGAGACAGACAGATAGATAGATGCAGAACTATTGGCACCCTTTGATAGTGATAGATAGATAGATACAGAACTATTGGTACCTTTCGATACATAGATAGATAGATAGATAGATAGATAGATAGATAGATAACTATTGGTAACTTTAGATAGACAGACAGAGACAGACAGATAGATAGATACAGAACTATTGGTACCTTTCGATAGATAGATAGATAGATAGATAGATAGATAGATAACTATTGGTAACTTTAGATAGACAGACAGAGACAGACAGATAGACAGATGCAGAACTATTGGCACCCTTTGATAGCAATAGATAGATGCAGAGCTATTGTCACTCTTCGATAGATAGATAATCAGATGTGATGCAGAACTTTGACACCCTCTGACAGACAGAGAGCCAGTCAGAAGCAGAATTATTGGCACCTATCGATAGATAGATAGACCTTTTTCTTGACTTCAGCAATGTTACTATAGTTGGTGTATTATCTGTAGTAGTATTATAGGAGGTACTCATAGTAAAGTGTTAGTCATTAAAAGGGTATGTTCAGTAAATTTATATTATTTAGTCCAATAGCACGCAGTTGCTGCGCCGTAACAAAACGCGCACTGTCGTAAAACAATTACAGCCATCACGACACTGACTATACGCAAAAAACAATGTTTTGTTTTTCTCGCGCGCGCTTCCACACACACACACACACACACTCACCGATCCGTAAGAACACCACCACACTGAACATGGAGAGCAGAGTGGGAATCACCACCCCGAAGAAGGTGGAGAGTTTCTGAGGCTGGCCATGAGCGGACCTCCGCCTCACCGCCGTGCGTTCCGCCGACTCCTCGCGCGCCCGGTGCTCACCGGAGCCCTCGTGCACGCTAGCCGAGAGCCGGTAATGCAACAGCGGAGTGCGTTCACCCATGCTAGCGCTGTCTCACT
Organism: Pangasius djambal; assembly: GCA_022985145.1. Classification (NCBI taxonomy): domain Eukaryota; kingdom Metazoa; phylum Chordata; class Actinopteri; order Siluriformes; family Pangasiidae; genus Pangasius; species Pangasius djambal. The sequence continues at coordinate 4,382,071 of CM040988.1, read as the reverse complement.
TCCGCAGCACACTCACGGAGAGCTTACTACTCAGTGTGATTTCGGTGTTTGTGTTGAACTTTTTCTCGGTAATTTAAATTCCATTCTCACTCACGAGGGTTACATTTCTGCTTACACGTAGCGCGCGCAGCCCGACACACAAAACAAGACAGAATCCAACGATTTCAGCCGTCACCCACTGCCTAGCACTTCCTTTATCACTCTAAACCCGAGAGATAAAATTAGCCGTGATTGTTTTTTTTTTTTCTTTTTTTTTTTCTTTTCGGTTCCTCTTGTTTTTCACCGCGGACCATCCGGCTCTGAGTCGGCGTGATCATGTGACAAGCGCTCGAGCGTCCCAGCGCCTCTGAGCCACGTGATGATGTTCTTTCAGCCAATCAGAGGCGCCCTTTTTGTAGTAGTTTGGAGCTGTCGCTAGGTTTTTTGATTAATAGATTTATAGCCCGGAAATGGTTAGTTCCTGGAACTGAAAGGAGCAACTCAAACATGTCTAAACGATTAAGATATTATCTTTTTCCCTCTGGGATTAATAGAGTGACCCATCCATCTATCTATCATCCTTTGTTTCCTCTTTCCTTTTAAAATCCAGTAAAAGTGTAGTTTCTTTAAAAATGAAATGTCCACAAAGTCCCTGTTACAGCAGACATGTTTGCTTGTTTAATATACACATAAATGTGAACAATATTAACTAATTTATCAAGATATTAATCCCCACCTTCACACTTTAGACCACGCCCAGTTCCTGAGTCTGATCCTGGCCTGAAACGACAGCACACTAAAGCCGACTTTATATTGTACGATTTTTGCCCCGATTTTGCCGTTGCACACGTTTTCACTTACATTATAGCAGCTATAAACAGTCATTCCCTCACCAGCCTCTCTTTTTTTCTCTCTCTCTTGCAGTTAATAAGACAAAAAATACGCAGTTTATCATGAAACCGCGAAGCGTAACGTCATCTGTCCTGAAGACGTCGGACAACTTAAAGTTACAGCTTCTCTGACTGATACAAAGCTCTGACACTGGAGACTCCTTCCATAAATATTAAATAAATAAACATTTAATTACAGATGATTTCACCACATCAATGATTGCACTTTTTTTTAATCCATTTATGTGAATTAATATTTATAGAAATGATAACATGTTAGAATGAGCACATTAGTATAAACTGTTGTTATAGAAAATTGATCAACACCTTCTGACCAATCAGAATGCAGAATTCAGCAGCACTTGGTGTAAGGTGATAATTATGTACAGATTCTGAACATCTCAGTCGTTATTGTTGGCTTGTCAGCATCACATGAGTGCTTGATCACATGCACGGTCATGTCCTGTGGTCTGATGGGCTTGGGGAGGTGTTTTAGTTCCTAGCCTGTGGGAATGTGATATGTGTGTGTGTGTGTGTGTGTGTGTGTGTGCATTCAAATAAACTATAGTATTGAACATAACCAGAACACAAAAAGTGCATCACAAATTAAAGACTATATTTTTTTTTAAAAATGATTGATTTCCAGGTCAGGGTTTGGAGTCGTGGAGTTTTGGGATGGACATGTGGAGTCAGTCGTATTTACTTTGGACCCGTATCTTTTTCCAAGTAATTTTCAGAACCCCCCCCCCCCCCCTTTTTTTTAAGACACACTCTTTCTCCCTGTTTTTGCTTCTGCTTTCACACTTTCTCTCTGTTCTGCTTCTCTTCTCACTCCTGTCTGTTCTCTTTAATGATCTAGCTCTAATATGTGTTTGACTTTGTGCTCATGTGGTTGTCTTGCTGTTAAATGCTTGTTCATGTCCATCTACAGCTCGAACATTAGGCTTACAGTTTGATTTAATGGAAACTGAAAGCATTCAAGCTTTGATAAGAGAGATGCCGTGGCACTATGGGTAATGTAGGGTGTATGTAGTAACCTAAGTCCTTCGTGAAATCCATCCTGCTGTGACTAAGCTTCTACATTAAAGAGATCATCATGGAGAAATTGTATAATCGCAGTAGATCCACCTTCACAGAATAGAACCGGTTTGGTGTCTCCGTCACCGCTGAGCCATGTCGTGCCTGCTGTGTGAGAGAGGGCATAACATGGGCATGGCAGTTAACTACAGTAAAGCTGCAAAAGTGTTTGATATTAATGCTGGTTAATGTTTAGGAGTTGTGAGCAGGATTTGAAACTTTTTGTGTGTTTGTAGCGTGCATGAACGCGCATGATCTTCCCTGACCGGTTACATTGTAACAGTTTTGTTTTGGTTTGGTTTTCTCAGGGAACCCGAAACCATGTCTGGAAAAAGGACAGAGAAATGTACTCAAGTAAATGGGCGATTCCCCACAAATGAGAACCTTACCATGGAAATTAAAGCTGTGAGCACAGGAGCAAAACTACTTTTAAGAAATGTTCGCTCATGTCTTTCACTCATGTTTTACTGTGTTTAACCAATCTGGTCAAATTGTAGGGAAAAAACGCATTATTTTTACATCAAATATACAGAGTAGTGACTGTTTCAGACATGTCACATCCATAACGCCAGTTTTTTCTTAATAATATATTCACAAAACAAGAAATATTTTAAATCTGTACTTACTATGTTCATTCAAGTGTCTTTCATGTTCTATATATCACGCTTTCTGCAATAGTTTTTAAAATTCTCAGAGTTTGTGGAAACATTTCTCGGACAAAAGTTTGTCTGTTTGATGTCATATCTACAATGCTGATAAATCACTGTCTCTGTCTCTGTGTCTCTGTCTCTTTCTGCCTCTCTCTCTCTCTCTCTCTCTCTCATTCTTTCTGTCTCTCTCTCTGTCTATTAAATTCAATTCAATTCAATTCAAATGAGCTTTATTGGCATGATAAATTGTACAATGTATTTCCAAAGCATTTATATGAGAAAGAAAAAACAAGACAAGACGAAAAAGTACAGTCTGTGGGCTATGAGTGGTGTATGTGGTGTGTGTGTGTGTATGTATGTGTGTGTGCATACGTGTGTGTGTGCGAGAGTTTGTGTGTCTGAGATTGTGTGTCTCTGTGTGTGTGTATGTGCATTCATGAGCGCATCACTGTTTGGTCGATTCTCCCCTCTTTTTGTGGCAGGCATCAATGTACCATGCCGCTAGTGAAATGCAGTCAATTTTTCTCCAAGCAAATACTGAAGTTGTGTGTCATTTTCCAGCTTTTTGAAGTTGGGACAAATAATTTCAAATTTGGGATAGAATTGTTTTTGAATTTTTGGTCATAGGACAGGTGGTTAAGAAGTGTAGCTCTGTCTCTAACACTCCTTGGCTACAACACAGGCATAACCTGCTCTCTCTGGGCAGCCTGTGTGTATCTGCCTCTCTCTATAGCTGGCCTATGGCTGCTCTGTGTGTATCTGCCTCTCTCTATAGCCAGGCCATGGCTGCTCTGTGTGTATCTGCCTCTCTCTATAGCTGGCCTGTGGCTGCTCTGTGTGTATCTGCCTCTCTCTATAGCCAGGCCGTGGCTGCTCTGTGTGTATCTGCCTCTCTCTATAGCTGGCCTGTGGCTGCTCTGTGTGTATCTGCCTCTCTCTATAGCCAGGCCATGGCTGCTCTGTGTGTATCTGCCTCTCTCTATAGCCAGGCCGTGGCTGCTCTGTGTGTATCTGCCTCTCTCTATAGCCAGGCTGTGGCTGCTCTGTGTGTATCTGCCTCTCTCTATAGCTGGCCTGTGGCTGCTCTGTGTGTATCTGCCTGTCTCTATGGCCAGGCCGTGGCTGCTCTGTCTGTATCTGCCTCTCTCTATAGCCAGGCCATGGCTGCT
>CM040988.1:4363760-4378206 GCA_022985145.1 Pangasius djambal | reverse complement strand
GTAAAAGTACCAGGTGCAAAATCAAAGGGGAAGTCATGTGAGTGGATAGGGGAGTTCATTGTTGGAAAGAGATTATATATGCAATTAATTTTATTTTGGAAGAAGTGTAAGAATGACTCACAGAGGTCTACTGAGTTACTCATGACAGGTGCAGGAGGGTTGGTGAGTTTATTGACTACAGAAAACAGTGTTTTAGGACAGGAGGATGCATTGGTAATGAGGGCAGAATAGTAACTGGAGCGTGAAGTATTTAAAGCAGATTTATATCGTTGAATGTGGTCCTTGTAAGCAATAAGATGTACATTCAAACCAGTTTTCCTGTAAAGGCGTTCAAGGCAACGACCAGTAGTTTTCAGTTCGCGAAGTGCAGGAGTAAACCAGGGAGACGTATGTGAAGAAGGTATGAGTCTACATTTAAGGGGGGCGTGTATATTAAGGGCAGTAGAAATAGAGGAATTATATTTGGCAAGGATATCCAGGGCACTAGTGTGTTCAGTAATGTCAGAAAGATATGTTTGCACAGATTCAGTAAACCGTAATGGATTAACAGAATTGAGGTTACGGAAAGTTATGGTAGATTTCACCCTAAGGCGAGGGAGAGGCATTTCACAGTTTAGTTCGATGAAGAGGTGATCAGAAAGTCCAATCTGAGAGCCAAGCACAGAAACATTACATAGACCAGTATTACAAACCAAATCAAGTGTGTGACCTTTTAAATGTGTAGGAAAGTCAATATGCTGTACGAGATTGAAACATTCAAAAACTGACATGAGTTCACGGGAATCTGCACAATCATTATTAACATGTATGTTGAAATCACCAAGCAAGATAACAGAAGACGACATTGCACAGGAAAGGGTTAACAGTTCATGCAGTTCAGTGAAAAAATTAGACATTGATTTAGGTGGAACGATACAAGAGAATTACAATCATGGGAGATGTACCAGAAGGTTGAAGTCACATGAAAGTCGATGGTATTGACTGGGATGTTACTACGGTAGACGGCAGCCAGACCACCACCCCTAGATGTCAGACGAGGTTTGGCCAGGTAGCTGTATCCAGAGGGAGTGAGGAGATTTAGGTGGAAATAGTCATTAGGAATTTGCCATGTTTCAGTTAGCAGCAGAAAGTCTAGGTCTTTCTCAGTTAGTAACGTGGAAAGCACAGTAGCCTTATTCGTGAGTGACCGACAGTTAAACAGCGCTAATACAGGATGTAACACACAATCATTGTGTGTGTGTAGATCAGTCAGAGACGGAGCACAGGATACAGTAATTAATGAGGTAAGATTTATTCCACGGTGGTTAGCCGGCATAGAGTAGCGTATATCCGAGCGGTTAGACCAGATAGATGGAATAGATGAGGATGTCAGGCAGCGCGATGAGAAGTGGTGGCGACAGGAACGATGAATGTAACGCGGCCGTCTAGCAATCCCAAGCTCCTTGCAGAGCCTGTATGTAGTTGCGTTGAGACGAGGGTGCGATTTCAGGCTACGCAGTTGAGATAGCGAGTAGTTGAGCGCCATATCAACAACACAGCTGAATAATAAGCCCAGAGTTATAACTCTAAGAAGAACAGGCACTGGAACGTCGCGAGTAGTGATGCACATGGTAGATGAAAAGGCACATCGCTGGCAATTGGAGAACACACTACTCTTGCAATAGTACACAAGAGAGCCGCAGCACTCACATCGCTGACAAAAGAATGATCAACGCAGTATGCAGACCAGTCAAATTAGATGGCAGGGGGTGCCCCACCATTCAAAATACTGTCCACGATAGAAAAACGAGTGAGTGGAGACTCATCCGCCAGCTATGTAGAAGGCCCAATGGAGCGTGAAGATCGACAGACAACAGCAGAGTGGTGCGATTTGGATGAAAAGCCAGCGATGAGTACGGGTTATCCAATCAGAGTTATAATCCACGGAAAATGACAACAGTAAAGTCCAAACTATAATCCAGTAAAGTCAGGTATCCGGAAGAGCAGGAGAGGAGATGGAACGATAGACACGAAACACAAACAAAACAAACAAACGAAAAGTTCCAGCAAGAAGCGGCAGCAAAAGTGCGCACAGCGTACTCTCACCGGAAGCGGAACCTTCCAGTGTATCTGCCTCTCTCTATTGCCAGGCTTCTCTGTGTGTATCTGCCTCTCTCTATAGCTGGCCTGTGGCTGCTCTGTGTATATCTGTCTCTCTCTATAGCCAGGCTGTGGCTGCTCTGTGTGTATCTACCTCTCTCTATAGCCAGGCTGTGGTGCTCTGTGTGTATCTGCCTCTCTCTATAGCTGGCCTGTGGCTGCTCTGTGTGTATCTGTCTCTCTCTATAGCCAGGCCGTGGCTGCTCTGTGTGTATCTGCCTCTTTCTATAGCCAGGCTGTGGCTGCTCTGTGTGTATCTGCCTCTCTCTATAGCTGGCCTGTGGCTTCTCTGTGTGTATCTGCCTCTCTCTATAGCTGGGCTGTGGCTGCTCTGTGTGTATCTGCCTCTCTCTATAGCCAGGCTGTGGCTGCTCTGTGTGTATCTACCTCTCTCTATAGCCAGGCTGTGGTGCTCTGTGTGTATCTGCCTCTCTCTATACTCTATAGCCGGGCTGTGGCTGCTCTGTGTGTATCTGCCTCTCTCTATAGCCGGGCTGTGGCTGCTCTGTGTGTATCTGCCTCTCTCTATAGCTAGGCCATGGCTGCTCTGTGTGTATCTGCCTCTCTCTATAGCCGGGCTGTGGCTGCTCTGTGTGTATCTGCCTCTCTCTATAGCCGGGCTGTGGCTGCTCTGTGTGTATCTGCCTCTCTCTATAGCTAGGCCATGGCTGCTCTGTGTGTATCTGCCTCTCTCTATAGCCGGGCCATGGCTGCTCTGTGTGTATCTGCCTCTCTCTATAGCCAGGCTGTGGTTGCTGAATCTGTACCTTGTCATATTCTTCCTCAGCTTGTTGTCTCTGATGGTGCTCAGGTATTCTGCTGTTGTATATCCTCTGTTTAGAGACAAATAACATTGTAGTTTACCTTGTTTTTGTGTTGTCTCAGTCCATTAAGATAAATTTCTCTTTGTACATTAATCATTTGGTTGGCCAGATTCTGTGGATGAGGGTATCAGTGTCTTGAGGCTGATTATTGTTAGTTGTGTTAGTCGTATTAGTTTGTTTGTGGAGCCTCAGGACCAGCTGAATGAGGGGGCTTTTTTCAGTGTTCATTTCATGGATTATAAGGGTTTAAAATGATAAGAAAAATGAATGAAATTTTAAAATGAAAACATCAATTTTAGATGTTTCCAAAAATTGATGGCTCTTTTCTCAGTGTGGATTAGTAGAGGGTATTGGCCAGATTTTGCCCTGCATGCATTGTTAGGTGTGTTCGTCTGTACCCTGAGGACGCTTTTACAAAACTCTGTATGCAGGGCTTCAGTTGGATTTTTGTCTCATTTTTCAAATTCATGAATTAGGAGAGGACCCCAAACTTCACTGACATATAATTCAATTGGTTTTATAACTGCCTGGAATATTTTGGGCCAGATTCTGCATTTGAAATTGGATATATTTTTAATGGCATAGGAAGCCCTTCTTGCATTCTCTTCCAGTTGATTCACAGCCAAGTTGAGGTTTCCAATTGCACTGAATTTCAGCCCGAGGTATGTATAGTTTGTGGCACAATCAATTTTGGTCATACCAAGGTCTTGCTTTCTGTCTCTCTCTTTCTGTCTCTCATTCTCTCTCTCTCTCTCTCTCTCTCTCTCTCTTTCTCTCTCTCTCTCTCTCGTTCTCACATTCACAGTGTCCTTTATTGGCATGGCTGTTTAAACAATGTTGCCAAAGCAAATTAATAAAAAGTTATATAAAAAAAAACAATAACAAATAAAGGAAAAGAAGAACAATAATGAATAAAATAAACACTAAACATGAATAGACATTAATTAAATGAACAGATGTATTACAGAAAGATATGCGCTATTGAATTATATAGCTATATAAAATATTATAATAGATAGTATTAGGATTGGAGTAGATTAGAGGTGATTTGTGTTTTTTATAACATGAAGAGTGAATATGAACGTAGCTGCCAGCCACACTTTCTTCATGTTCCCCTAAAACACCGCTCAGTTTCTGCTCAGTGCTCAGAGAGGAGAGGGGAGGAGAAGTTTGGGATGATGGCTGTAAATGTACAGTAACATTCCTGTCTCTGCTGATATTTTGGACAAGTCAGAATGAAGTGCATCTCTCTTTCTACTTCCTGTAGGTTACAATGTTTACAGAGTCTTTGTTCTTTGGGTTTATAGGTTTTAGTGTGTCTTCCTTTTTCAATTTCTAAATTGTGATCACTCACACTGTATTTAGTCAGAATTTGTCAGGTTCTTGTTCTTTAGATATTCAGCTAATTGGATTTGTCTGTTTATTGATGAGTATGTGTTTAGTTTGTTTTGGGATTTAATTAAATCTTTCTGCTGTTCAGTGTACATGATCTTTAAAATTATTTCAGATGTATTCAGTCTGGATTTGGGGTGTTTGATTTTGTGTTTGGGTATGTAAGTTAGCATCCAGCTAACTTCCTCCTCAATAACACCACAGCAGGCTTCGGTGACCCGGTAGGGCCGCTGTCATACCATGATTCCTGGTGGGGTTTTAATGTTGTGCTGGACCAGATGCGTCATTCCTAGGGTCGCAGAGAAGATGTCGGCAAACTGGTCCACTAGCTCCATTAACTCTTGGTGCTGTACTCTTCTGGACCAAGATCTGAGGAGAGACTGGCAAAGGTGGGGTAGTGGGGCAGGCTCAATCTACTTTTTTAGCAGATTGATATGGTATGTCTGAGTGTCTGCATGCTTACCGGGCTATTGCAGGCGGTAATTCACTGGGCCCACCCATTCGAGTACTGTGTATGGGCCTTGCCAGTGAGCCATGAACTTCCATTTGGAACTCGGGAGGAGGAGGAGTACTCTGTCGCCAGATTGGAACTCACTGGGTCACTGCTGTTCCACCTGGGCTTCCTCCATGTGTAGTTGGACAATGGGTGCACTCGGTCGATCCGCTCCTGTATGTCTTGGACATATTCGACAAGGGTGCGGAATGGCGAGGGCTGCTCCTCCCATGCCTCTTTGGCCACATCCAGCAGTCCTCGAGGCCGTTTTCCAAAAAAGAGTTTGAAGGGGGTGAAGCCCATGGAAGCCTGGGGTGTTTCCTGTACAGCAAAGAGGACGTAGGGTAGAAGGAGGTTTCAGTCCCTCCCTTCTTCATCTACCACCCGCCGTAACATCCGTTTGAGTGTCTGATTAAACCTCTCGGCCAGTCTGTCAGTCTGGGGGTAGTAGATGGACGTCCTCAGGTCTTTCACACGCAACAGCCGACACAGATAAGACATTAAATGGGACATAAAGAGCATACCTTGGCCCGTGTTATGTGCCCCTTTTTATGTCTAGGGATGTTGAGGCAGTAACATGAGGAAGAGAGGTGATACTTGATGGGAAACCAGGGACACAGCCTAAACCCGTAGAGAAAAAATCACTTATTTTACTGTGCACTGTCACAGGTAGATATCACAGTATGTATCCAGGGGTTCAATACAAAGGTAGTAGGGGAAAAGAAAACTACGTACAAGTAAAGATGTGTAAGGACTATACAAAAAACCGTAACCAACACCAAAATTAGCCAGAAATATATATACGATACCCAACCAGGCGACACAGGTGTACTCACAGACGGTGCCAAATAATAGAACAAAAAAGAACCTGCCTAGCCAAAGCTAACTGGAACAAAAGTACAGGGGGTGGCACATGCCTCTAACATAGTGTCTCTAGACAGAATAGTATTCCTCTGGTGATATGTAAAGGTGAGCCCAGAACTACCTGTTCACACAGTGCTCTGGAGGGGAAAACAAAACGGACTAGGGAATAACACTCAATATTTTCGCTAGTAACAAAGCAAGGCTACAGCATGAACAACAACTCCCAAAATCTCCCCTTTTGTGTGTCTTCCTCGATGGTCCCTTTATATTCAGAGCTCCCCCTCCTTTGGGGAAATCAGAATGGTGGAGTACCACGCATCAGATGTCCAATCACTGACCAAGGTCTCACCTATGAACAAATCAGGGAGAGGAGGAGAGAGAAAACAAAGAGGAAGAAAAAAAACAAACAATACGAGCCTTGCTGGCACGTAACAGTCGGTCAAGGGGTCCTTTGGGATCCCCACACAGCTGAAGAGGAACACAAGTTCTTTGGCGATGTTCTGGGAGGTGGCTTTCCAAAGAGGGACTACCTCAGGGTATCTGGTGGTGTAGTCAACAATAACAATGTACTCGTGGCCCTGGGTGGATTTTGGAAGCGGCCCTATGAGGTCAAGGCCTACTCTCTCAAAAGGGACCCCAATGATGGGGAGCGGGATGGGGGGGGGGGGGGGGGGGGGGCACAAGCTTCTTGGGCACAATTCGTTGACACTGGGGGCACTGCTGGCAGAAGTTCCGGACTTCACCATCCATGTCCGGCCAGAGGAAGTGGTTCTTCCGTTTTTCCAGGGTATCGCGGGCCCCCAGGTAAATGCCCAATGGATGTGAGTGGGCCAGGTGCATCAGTAGCTGGGTCTTCTGTCAGGGGACCACTAGGAGGTCACAGGCCTGGCCATATGGTAGTAAAGGAGACCCCCTTGGACAAGAAAATAGGAGGTGGCTAGTCTTTGGTCTGGACCTTGGTTCACCCCCTCTATCTGCCGCACCTGACCGCAACAGTCTTTCAGGCGGACAGAAAAGATTGGGTTAGTGTGTGTGTGAGTCACCTTCTACCCCTGCCATCGTCTTTTTGGGCCAGGTAGGCTGGCCAGACCCAGGACTGGCTTGGCGGATGTCTGGGCCCTGTGGCTTTAGCAGGGGTGCTGGATGTTTTGGGGAACCCAGGCCAGTCCTTTTCAAGGAGCAGGGGCACCAGCAGGGTATCAAGCTCGGGTATCAAGCCAACTAGCAGTGGCCACTTGCCAGAGCGGTTCCCTGATTGCCAAGGTGGCAAGGGTATATTACAGGGCCTCTAGCATCTCTCTGGGTTTGCTGGGAGCTTGCATGCACTGCCTCGCATTCTTCTGGCAGCAGAGCCCTCAGGAATTTGTCCATCACCACCCTCTCGACAACCTCGGTGGCTGTGTGCGTCTCAGATTACTTCTTGGCGGTGCAGAGTAAAGCGTCCATCTGGGCCCGAGGGTGGCTTGTAGTTTTACTTGTGAAACTCTGCTACCGCGTTGGTGGGAGACAACCCACTGTGTGCCATTACCTCACCTTTCAGGATTTCATAATTGGCTGCTTCTGCCAGCCATAGTAGGCTAGCTTTGTTGTGGCCTTCTGTCTCTGCACGAGAGGGAGAGAAAGGGATCAGCATGGACATGCAGATCAAACTAGGCCACCTTGCTGTGTCTGCTGCACCCTTTCATACTCTCCAAGTTTCTCCAAGAGGGTGTGGAGCTACCGCAGCAATGATTGGAGGCCAGCCGTGTGTGGTTTTGCTGTCTCGCCTTGCAGCCATGTGTTTTCTCACTGTCCACAGCAATGGGGGTGCTGAAGTGGTGCTGTCCGTTCAGCACCCGGACGGTAGTCACGCGAGGAGTGTGCAGTGTTTTCAGTGCAGAGGCTGCAGGCCTGCTGTCACAGCGTGTGTGTTTGGGTGTGCGTTTGAGTATGAATGTGTGGTTTGTGTGTGGTTGGTTGTGTGTTTGGGTGCATGTTTGTGTGTGTGTTTGAGTAGTTGGTGTGTGTGTTTCAGTAAGAGTGTATGTTTGGGTGCGTGTTTGGGTGTTTGAGTTTGATGTGTGTTTAGTTGTGTGTTTGGGTGCATGTTTGAGTATGGATGTTTGTTTGAGTGTGTTTGAGTGTGTGTTAGGGTGTGTGCTTGCGTGTGTCTTTGAGTATAGGTACGTGTTTGGGGCGAGTGTTTGATTATGAATGTGTGTTTGAGTGTGTCTTTGAGTATAGGTACGTGTTTGGGCGAGTGTTGAGTGTGTTTCTTTGGGCTTTGGCTCAGGTTGGGAATTGTGTTGCTATATGGCTAAGGGGATGAGTTACAGGTGGCTAGTAAAGAGGGCTCTGTTCTTTAGGTAGTTGGGGTCAGAGGGTTTTAGGTGGAGCCAGAATTTTGCTGCTCTCTTTTTTATTTTTAAATTGAAGTGGAAAATCCTCCATTGAGTTGCAGTGAATTTTCAGTAGAGTTTTACAGATTTCAGTTTGGAATTTTTCAGCAGGACTGTTTTCCCTGTTTTTGTCACTGATTAATAGGCTCCATATTTCACTTCCATGTAGAAGTATTGGTGTGATTATTGAATTGTACAGTTTTAGCCACATTTGAATGGGTATTGGTGTTTTGTGGAATTTGGATTTTATTGCACAGAAGACTCTGCATGCTTTATCTGCGAGCATCTGTATGGCCAGGCTAAAGCTCCCTGTGCTACTGAGGGTTACACTGAGGAAAGTGTATGATGTTTTCTGTTGGAGATGTGTGTTACCCAATGTGAAGTGATGTGTGTGTTTCTTGTTCACTCTGTTCTGGAACACCATGATTCTGGATTTGCTCTGGTTCACTGATAAAGCCCATTTATGTCAGTACTTGTCTAGGATGGAAAGGTTCTGCTGTAGACCTTCTGGTGTGGGAGGAGACAGCAGGACTAAATCATTTGCCTAGAGCAGGAACTTGACCTCAGTATCTTGGAGGTGAGACCTGGGGCTGTGGAGATCTCCAGCATTGTAGCTAATCCATTGATGAAGATGTTGAACAGAGTTGGACTTAGACAGCACCTCTGTCTCACCCCACACTCGTGTTTAAAGTATTTGGTTCTTTTCTGTCCAATTTTTAAAGCACTCTCATTTCCCTGGTACATTGATTTAATGATATCGTAGACTTTCCCTCCAGTACCAGACCAGAGGAGTTTGAACATCTTTCATGCCAGACTGAGTCAAATGCCTTCTGTAAGTCTACATGATGGTAGTGTTTATGAGGGGGTGTAGAGTATAGATCTGGTCTGTGGTACGGTGATTGGGTAAAAAGCCAATCTGGTTTTTATTTAGGATTTTATGTTTTTGGACGAATGTGAGAATGCGTATATTCAGACTTTACCCAAACTGTTGTTAACACAAATGCCTCTGTAGTTTCAGAGGTCAAATTTGTCACCGCTTTTCAGAATAGGCATGATGAAGCCTTAGTTACAGATTTTAGGGAAACTGCTGGTGTCTAGAATAAGGTTGAGTAATTTGGTTAGAGCTTCTTGCATTATGTCATTGCTATATTTAATCATTAAATTGCTGATGTTATTTGGTCCACATGATTTGTTTAATTTGAGGGTCTTTATGTGTTTCTTTACCTCGGAAAGTGAGAATTTATAATGTAGCAGATTCTCTGCTGTGTTTTAATGGCAGTTTTCATTTCGCTGAATGTTTTCTTAATTTCTGATTATTCACGTTTGGCAGGTTTGAATAGATCTGTAGTTTTTCCAGATTGTTCGATTTTGTATAGCTGTTTGTTCAGTTGTTTGTCTTCTATTTTGTTTAATTTGGTGTTCATATGTTGTTCTTTCTTGTTTCGTATAAGTTGTTTATATGTCTTTAAGGTTGTCATGTACTGCAGTCTATATTGTGTGTTTGTGGGGTCTTTATGTTTTTTATTCGAGATTTTTCTTAGCTGTTGTCTTGAGATCTCACACTCTTCATAAAACCATTCCTGTTTGGCTTTTGTTTTGTTTCTTATGTCTTATGTTTCTTCCTAGGGACATGTCGTTGAGAGCTTTGGCAAACACTCTCACTCTTTCCTGGTTGAGGTGTAGTCCATCATCCAGCATATTCCTCTATTTTTAACAGAGGGGTGAGAGGATCACAGAGCTTCTTTCCAGGTGCTGGTGCAGCTGTTGTGGAACATGAGGTTAGTCTTTATTTTTTCACCCTGCTCCTCTGAACATAGATTCATAAAATATTATATATTGTATATGGTGATTTTCTTATAATAAGATATTTAGGAAGCAACGCTTTAGGTGGGGTGATTTTTCCACCTTAACTTTGATGTCAGAAGCAGACACTTATATTGCTTCTCCTATTATCCGGTAAGGTTTCTGTCCTACAGTTTGACTGTGTGTGTTAATTAATTCCCTTTCTTGTGTGTGTATATATATATATTTATATCTTGTCTTGTGTTGTCTTCCTTGTTGTCTGCTTTCTTGTCCAGTGACTTGTTTTGCTTTGTACTTATTTCCTTCGTGTCTTTCTTTGCTGCTTTGGTCAGCGCAGATCTTGCTGGTTGTTGGATTTATTTTCTTTAAATTTGTACCAGAAGTCAAAGTATAATGAACAGAAACATTAGCAGTAATTTTCTCGTCCTTTTTTTCCGAAGATGAAAAGTAGAGTTCAAGTTCACAGTGTGCTTTATTGGCGTGACTGTTTTAACAATGTTGCTAAAGCAAACTAATATAAAAGCTATATAGACAAACAATAACAAATAAAGGAAATGAAAAAGAATAATGAATGAAATAAACTCTAAACATGAATAGATATTAATTAAATGAGCAGATGTATTACAGAAAGATATGCAGTATTGAATTAATTTATAGAAATCACATAGCTGTTTAAAGTATTATAATAGATAGTATTAGGATTGGAGTAGATTAGAGGTGATTTGTGTTTTTTATAACATGAAGAGTGAATATGAACGTAGCTGCCAGCCGCACTTTCTTCATGTTCCCCTAAAACACCGCTCAGTTTCTGCTCAGTGCTCAGAGAGGAGAATTTTGGGATCATGGCTACGGTAATATTCCTGTCTCTGCTTATATTTTGGACAAGTCAGAGTGAAGTGCATCTCTCTTTCTACTTCCTGTAGGTCATAATGTTTACAGAGTCTTTCTTCTTTGGGTTTATAGGTTTTAGTGTGTCTTCCTTTTTCAGTTTCTACATTGTGATCACGTACTCTGTATTTAGTCGGAATTTGTCTTTCTTTCAGGTTCTTGTTCTTTAGATATTCAGCTAATTGGATTTGTCTGTTTATTGATGAGTATGTGTTTAGTTTGGTTTGGGATTTAATTATGTTTTTCTGCTGTTCAGTGCAAATGTTCTTTAAATTTGTTTCACATATATTCAGTCTGGATTTGGGGGTGTTTTGGGGCGTGTTTGGGGGCGTGTTTTGGGGCGTGTTTGGGGGCGTGTTTTGGGGCGTGTTTGGCCTTTTGTCTCTCCCTTTCTGTCTCTCTTTCTCTGTCATTCTTTCTCTGTCATTCTTTCTCTGTCTTTCTGTCTCTGTCTGTGTCCCAGTCTTTCTGTCTCTCTTTCGCTCTCTATCTCTCTACCTTTCTGTATCTCTCTCTCCCGGTTCCAGAGGTGAGGAAAGCAGGCAGCTTGGAGAACCAGGTGCTCAGGTAGCCCTTCTGCCCTGATGCTGTCAGAGCCACATGCTTTTCAGTCTTTGAGGTTCTTGAGAGCGTCAGCCAATTCTTCCTTTGTAATTTATTTTTTTTAATGATTGTTTCTAATTTTTCTAGTTTATTTTGGGGTAATTTTTTTTAGAGATCTTTTTTTAAAGATTGACTGAGGAGATTTAAAAGTGATTCAGTCCACATTGCTGGGATGTGGCTGGTTTTATGGCTTTGTTCTTTTTTTTTTTTTTTTTTAGATCGTTCCATTTCTCTGAGAACTGATCTAAATGAACAGACCCTTCAATTTCTCTTAAAGTCTGTTGAATGTAGTGCTGTTCTTTTTTTTCTTTCATATGAAGGATTTGTTTGTTGAATTATTTGCTGAATTCATATGAATTGTTGTTTGTGTTTTCGATTAGATAGCTGTCTGAATTGCTTTTTCGCAGATTCACATTCCTTTTCAGTTTTGTTTTATTTTTAATTTGTTTTACACACTTTTGCTTTAGTTGCAGATATGTAGAATATTTGTTTTACGGCTAGGTTTACAGTCTCTGTGTGAGTGACTCTCTCCCTTTCTCTCTTTCTCTCTGTCTCTTTCTCTTTCTTTTCTATCCCCTCTCCCCCTCCCCGTGCTGGACGCTTTAAAAGAGGTCCACAGTCACCATGGCAACCTCAAGCTTTGAGTGGCTTAAGAACGCTTTCCCTGCTCGTCTTCTCTCTCTCGGTTTCTCTCTGTATCTCTCTCTTTATTTATCTCTCTTTCCTGTCTTTTTCTGCATAATTTCTTTCTGCGTCATATGGATTTATCTGAACGGGAGGAGAACAAGAGGCATGTGGGTGTAGAGGGAGGAGAGGAGTGGAGGAAATGGAGGGAGTGATTGCAGTGTGTCTGTGTAAGTACTCCTCTTTAACACACAACAACCATGATCCTCCACATGGCTTCAGGAAACATCAGACTCACGATTAATCTACTGCAGTGATGTGACACTGAACATTAACGTCTTACTGTCTAATGTCTTACTGTCTAACATCTTACTGTCTGATGTCTTACAGTCTAACATCTTACAGTCTAACATCTTACAGTCTAGCGTCTTACAGTCTAACGTCTTACAGTCTAACATCTTAGTGTCTAAGGTCTTACTGTCTAATGTCTTACAGTCTAATGTCTTACTGTCTAATGTCTTACAGTCTAATGTCTTACAGTCTAACATCTTACAGTCTAACGTCTTACTGTCTGATATCTTACAGTCTAATGTCTTACAGTCTAACGTCTTACAGTCTAACGTCTTAGTGTCTAAGGTCTTACTGTCTAATGTCTTACAGTCTAACGTCTTACTGTCTAAGGTCTTACTGTCTAATGTCTTACAGTCTAACGTCTTACTGTCTGACGTCTTACAGTCTAACATCTTACAGTCTAACGTCTTACTGTCTGATATCTTACAGTCTAATGTCTTACAGTCAAACGTCTTAGTGTCTAAGGTCTTACAGTCTAACGTCTTACTGTCTGACGTCTTACAGTCTAAAGTCTTACTGTCTAACGTCTTACTGTCTAACGCCTTACTGTCTAACGTCTTACAGTCTAAAGTCTTACAGTCTAACGTCTTACAGTCTAATGTCTTACTGTCTAATGTCTTACTTTCTGGCGTCTTACAGTCTAATGTCTTACTGTCTAACGCCTTACAGTCTAATGTCTTACTGTCTAATGTCTTACTTTCTGACGTCTTACAGTCTAACATCTTAGTCATGTCTTACTGTCTAACGTCTTACAGTCTAATGTCTTACAGTCTAACATCTTACAGTCTAATGTCTTACTGTCTAACATTATACAGTCTAATGTCTTACAGTCAAATGTCTTACAGTCAAACGTCTTACAGTCTAATGTCTTACAGTCTAACATCTTACAGTCTAATATCTTACAGTCTAACGTCTTACAGTCTAACGTCTTAGTGTCTAAGGTCTTACCGTCTAATGTCTTACAGTCTAATGTCTTACTGTCTGACGTCTTACAGTCTAACGTCTTACAGTCTAACGTCTTACAGTCTAACATCTTAGTGTCTAAGGTCTTACTGTCTAATGTCTTACAGTCTAATATCTTACTGTCTGATGTCTTACAGTCTAATGTCTTACAGTCTAACATCTTAGTGTCTAAGATCTTACTGTCTAATGTCTTACAGTCTAATATCTTACTGTCTGACGTCTTACAGTCTAATGTCTTACAGTTTAACGTCTTACAGTCTAACATCTTAGTGTCTAAGGTCTTACTGTCTAATGTCTTACAGTCTAATGTCTTACTGTCTGACGTCTTACAGTCTAACGTCTTACAGTCTAACGTCTTAGTGTCTAAGGTCTTACTGTCTAATGTCTTACAGTCTAATGTCTTACAGTCTAACGTCTTACTGTCTGATATCTTACAGTCTAATGTCTTACAGTCTAACGTCTTACAGTCTAACGTCTTAGTGTCTAAGGTCTTACAGTCTAATGTCTTACAGTCAAACGTCTTACAGTCTAACGTCTTACAGTCTAATGTCTTACTGTCTAACATTATACAGTCTAATGTCTTACAGTCAAATGTCTTACAGTCAAATGTCTTACAGTCTAATGTCCTACAGTCTAACGTCTTACTGTCTAACGTCTTACAGTCTAACATCTTAGTCTAACGTCTTACAGTCTAACGTCTTACTGTCTACCATCTTACAGTCTAACGTCTTACTGTCTAACGTCTTACAGTCTAGCGTCTCACAGTCTAATGTCTCACAGTCTAACGTCTCACAGTCTAACGTCTTACTGTCTAACGTCTTACTGTCTAACGTCTTACAGCTTAATGTCTTACAGTCTAATGTCTTACAGTCTAATGTCTTACAGTCTAGCGTCTTACTGTCTAATGTCTTACAGTCTAATGTCTTACTGTCTGACGTCTTACAGTCTAACGTCTTACAGTCTAACATCTTAGTGTCTAAGGTCTTACTGTCTAATGTCTTACAGTCTAATGTCTTACTGTCTGACGTCTTACAGTCTAACGTCTTACAGTCTAACGTCTTAGTGTCTAAGGTCTTACAGTCTAATGTCTTACAGTCTAATGTCTTAGTGTCTAAGGTCTTACA
>CM040988.1:4345075-4350782 GCA_022985145.1 Pangasius djambal | reverse complement strand
GGGGTTAGTGGTTAACTCACTTGCCTTGTACCTCCAGGGTTGGGGGGGGGCAGGGGGGTACTTTTTTTTTTTTTTTTTTTTTTACACATGTCCTTTATATACATGTTCAGGAAAAACCTCCTCCTCATGCATGGGTCATTTATATTGTTTCCTAAACCTATTATCCTGTACATCATTTGTAGCTTTAATTCATACCTTTATAACTTTAAATATAATTTCAGGTAAATCATCTGAAACATATGGGACTCTGATGTACCTTTAAACCTTTACTTCAATAATTAAGGCTACACCACATCATACATACACATACATACAGACTACAGGTACCACAAAAACGTAACGGTACCACACCAGCAATAAGGGAAAGGTACTGTTTAGTACCTTTGTGTCTGAGAGTGTAGACAAGGACGGAGCTAGAAAACAAAAAAGACCCAAAGAGAGAAGTGAAACTTTTTATCCTGAGCTTCTCTCATGTCCAGACTTCCGCTCAGAAATAAAGGTAGGCTACCAAAGGGACCAAACTGTAAACTGCACCTTTCCGGTTTGCCTTTCTGTCTTTAAAACTGGACTTCACTGGACAAAGATATGTAACAAACACACACAAAATGTCCGCCTGATGATGTCACACAAACAGCAAAGAGTGAAAAGTACTGTTTAGTACCTTTTATTTCTGAACGTGGCAGCAGATTTTAGATCATCTGAGTTCCTGATGCCTTTGTTCACACACAGTCTGGACCCTATAAAGAAGCTCAGGAAGCATTTTTTTTTAACTTTTTTCTTCTTTCTTTTGGTTATTTTTGTTTTGTACATCTGTCATTGTCTTCACTCTCGGAAATAAAGGTACCAAAGTGTACTTTTCCTTGTTGTTTCCTTGGGCCTTGTGTCGTGGTACCATCGAGTGTGCACTTTTTATACTGATACACCTTTAAAGCTTTACTCTAAATATGCAGATTTTGATTGCTCTCGGGTGTAACAGGTTTATTTGTTGATTTAATTAACTTTTTGAGGAAATGTTTTGTTTTTTTGTTTTTTCATTGTTCAACAGAAGTTTAGCCTGTTTTTTTTTTTTTTGAATTAAAGAAACTTCCATCAAAACATGATAAACTTCATGATACAAAAATGTTTGCATGGCTCTAGAGATTTTTTTTTTCTAGACAATAAATTACTAGTACATGATTTATTTAGGATGACTTCGTTTAAAAAAAAAAAAGTCAGGACACTATGAAGCTCAGGGTAAAGTTTGTCTTGTAGTTTGTTACAGGATGCACACATTACACATTACTTTATCTATTTTTACAAATA
Organism: Pangasius djambal; assembly: GCA_022985145.1. Taxonomy (NCBI): domain Eukaryota; kingdom Metazoa; phylum Chordata; class Actinopteri; order Siluriformes; family Pangasiidae; genus Pangasius; species Pangasius djambal. The sequence continues at coordinate 4,349,480 of CM040988.1, read as the reverse complement.
TAATTAGAAAGTAGAAACACTTCTTTTTTTTTTAACCCAGAAACCATGGGGAAGGGAGAGGGGGAGGGGGTGTAAACTTTTGCACTGTGTGTCCTAATAGTGCAGGTGATCTGATTTCGGTAGCTCCAGCTGCGGTAATGGTGGGGAAGTGACTGTTACGTGAATACACAAACGCCGGGCCTCATTACTGTTAAAGTGCATAATTGGGCTCCATTTTGTTGCAGTTTGCTTCTCCAGCTTCCTTAATGAATCACCGTCCGGCGCGCGCGCGATGAGCTAATAACTAACTCCGGTTAGCACCTCGTGATTAAATGCAAACAGGCCATCATCGATGCCCATTCTCACGCGCGCTGAACGGAGCGGATGAGGGCGCGAGAGGGTGTGAAAACGCCTTCACACACACACACACACACACACACACACACACACACACACAGTTTCTCCCCTCCGCCCTCGCGCGCATAATGAAGAAATCTCCCTGAAAAGCGACACCTTGCAGCAGCATGCACCTTAACGGTAAACTGTCAACTCATTTTGGAAACACTAATACACACACACACACACACACACACCTCCCAGTGCCATTTGCTTGTGTATATTGTGATGGAGAGCTGAATGGATATTTAACGGCTCCGTTTCGGTCTGTCTCACATGTCTGTTTAGACTCACGCTGATAAACCATTTGGTGTTAATGCAACGAGAGCGTGAGAAAGAACGCCCACACACACACTCACACACACACACACACACACACACACACATGAAAATGATGGAGGAGAAATAAAACAATTTCATGTGCATGCTGTTTATACTGGAGCAGTGACGTGTCAAGTGAAGGTTCCTCTACTATTTTACTGAAATGAGGCTTTCCGCTGATGCTGTAGGAACCTTTGCAACCACTTTGCTTCCTGATTCGTAGAGACATTTCTCAGGGTTCTCAGGGTTCCACCAAAAAGAGAACCCGAACTCTGTACACGCTTGTTCCCCGATACAATAAAAATCTAACACCAGTGACTCTGAAAGTCAGCCTTGAATGCTTCTCCTGGATCGTTGCTCCTGACGGTTCCACTGCACTCCTGTATCTCCACTCAGCCCCAGTGCACTGCCCTTTTACTGCCAGAGGAATGCTCACTGGAAACGCAGCACACCTCAGACACTGCGGATCTCCAGATATGAGACTCCACCACAAACCCCTTCACTGATCCTGAGATTTTACAGGTCCTGCTGTAAAGCTCAGGGCTTCAGGGTGCTTCTGCGAGCAGGTCCTAACACAGTGACATGCTTAGGAACCTGAGGCCCAAAAAAAATAATAATGGGATTAATTATTTATGTTATTAATTATTTATGTTATTAATTATTTATGTTATTAACAGGAAGGTCGAAAAAAATGTATAAAAAATTAATAATAATAATAATAGTAGTAGTATAAATAAATAAATAAAATCTAAAGATTTTTGTCTCGTGTTGCCATTAATTATGGAGTATATTTTTGCAATATATATAAATAAAAAAGTAAGACTGCATGAAATCATTTACATCCGGAGTGCAGTAGTCTTTATGCAATCCACTGAAGGAAATAACACAGAACATTTACTTTCGAAGAGTTCAGTAATCATTCTGAATAAATCAATAAACAAATAAATAATTTTAAGTAAATGCATGTGGTTTGTCAGTGCAGGTTTAGGGGTTAGATTACACTTTTTTTCTTCTTTTTTTTTTTTTTTATAAAAAAGTTGTTCTCAGTGGGTGCCAGTGACGTCATCTGATGCATCTATGCAAGATTTTTTTTAAAAAAAGGGAACGCACAGGTTCATGCTCTCTCTCTCTCTCTCTCTCTCTCTCCACCTCTCCACCCCTTGGCCCCGCTGGTGGTTGTTTGGGTTGTTGGTGTAGTTGTTGCCCCCCTGGCGGAGTTTATTGCCCGGTTCCTTTATCATTTAGCGCGTTATTCTGTGCTCCGTGTTTAGCATGTGCATGGACGGAAGGTTCCGGAACGGAGCGCGAGACACAGGCTCCTCCGATCCACAACAAAAAAAAAAAACTGCCCCTCTCCCCCCCTCCAGTGCGCGTGCTCAACCCCCCCTCTCACCCCCCCTCCTCCTCCCCCCTCCCCCGGGGCGTTTACAGCTCCGTTATTTCATTTTATGATTTTACTATTCCATTATTCCATTAAGAAAGAGAGAGGATGAAGGGATGAAGGCAGAGAGGGGGAAATGACCCTGACCCCCTACAGAGCAGCAAGTCCCAGCCAAAGAGAACTTCTAATCACCTCCAACACCTTCATTAGCAACCATTATTATTATTATTATTATTATTATTATTTTTGAAACAGGCAGGTCATTATAGACACACAAGCTGAAAGTAAAAAAAAAGAAATAAATAAAACACTGCAGAAAACAAAAGGGTGAATAACAGACAAAAAAAGGAAAACACCACAGTGAAGTGAGTGATGAAAAAAAACAACAACCCGAAATTCACATAAAGTAATCCTGCTTCAAAGATAAAAGATGAAAAATAAAACAAGAAAAGGATTTTGTTAAAGATGGTCATTAAATAATAATAATAATAATGATCATCTTGAGCTTCTTTATTTTATTTATTTTTTTACTAATAAATAAATCATCTACAGAAACAAAGACTCTCACGAGCCACGCGTTTTGATGAAAATTTCTCTTTTTATTCACCTTAACCTTAAGAAAGCAATTCTTCAAAAAAGGTCATTAAGATATCAGAAATCAGTAGTTTTGGGGAAAAAAAAAAAACACTTCACATATGACATACTTAAAAATGACATCATCTTTATTTAAGCGCCTGCGGTTTTCCAGATGTTCTTTCTTTCTTTCTTTCTTTCTTTCTTTTAAAATTTATTTTAAAGTAACTCAGTTACACCACACATCCTATACATCCTACCTCATGCTTATAAAAATGTGAATAGTACTAATTATAATATAATTCAAAATACACACACACACACACACACAGAGAGAGAGAGAGAGAGAGAGAGAGAGAGAGACTGTTTATTTTTTTTCAGAAGGTGTCTCATGAATATTAATCGCACTGTTGTGAGTAAAGGAAACGAGCAGGAACACACGCATTCACAGAAGCATAATGTGTGAAAATGATTTCCTTTCATATCCCAGTGCTGATGTGAAGCGGTGACATCAGGGTGTGTTTGAAGGGATGAAGGGATGATGCGCTATAGGGTCATGTGCGACTTTTCAAAAGATTCATAAAAACGTTGTTGTTGTTTTTTTTTTTAATCTTAAAAAAAAGAGTTAATCAGTTCTCCCAAAAGACAAAAAGAGAAAATAATACAAAGCTCTTTGAAGTATTTGTTCTCTGCACAAGCGGCTGATGGAAAGCTTTTTTCCCCTTCATCCCACTGACAGACAGGAGCTTTTTATTATTATTAGTTTATTAGAAAGAAGAGCCTTTCACGCTTTCATGCTGTGCCACGGAAAGCTCATCGCACTCCTCTTCAAAAGAAAGTCTTTTTTTTTTTTTAAGACTAACTCAGAACGCTTTCATGAAGTTGTGGCTTAATAGCTGCTTTTGTTTCCCATTTATTATTATTATTATTTATTTATTTATTTATTTATTTTTAAAGACGTGAGTGATGGCGAGTGAGGAGCCAGAACCCAACTTCAAAAATCTTCAGAGGGGAAAAAAAAAAAAAAAAAAGAGCAAAGAGCTCAAACACGAAATGGAGGGGGAAAAAAACAGAAACATAAAATACGCACGAGGGAAAAAAACGAGTGCGAAAATATATACTATAGAATATAATATTTCGAGAATAATTCTTTTGGCGGGTTTTTATTATTTGTTAGTGTTAAAGGTGCACACACACACACACACACACACACACAAGTCAGGTAAAGAGTTCACGAGCTCGGTCCTGCCCCCGCCTCCTCCTCCTCCTCCTCCTCCTCCACCTCCTCCTCCGCCTCTCCTCGCGCGCGCCCTCTCCCGCTCCGTTTATAAAAACCGTGAGCGCTCGCGCTGGACGGTCACACACGCAGCAGCTCGAGCTCTTAACCGCTTTACCTCGTTTTGCGCTTAACCCTGTTTTAGCTCAGAGCTCTTGAACACCCAAAAAAAAAAAAAAAAAAAAAAAAAAAAACAGTTAGATTTGATTTATTATCATTTTAGTGCAGGTTCCGGTTTTCTGGAGTGTTTGAGCACCGAGACAGAGAAGAAGAGCAGAGAGAAAAAAAGAGGAAAAGTTCATTTTTTCCCCTTCCCTTTAGCCGACTAACGGAGGAGGAGGAGGAAGAGGAGGAAGGATGGAGAGTGTGCGCGTGCTGCTGGGCGCCGTGCTGTCCGTGCTGCTGAGCTGCTCGCGCTTACCGTCGGCGGAGGCCTCGCGCATGAAGTCCGCGGCCGCGCTGCCCATCCAGCCCGAGAG
>CM040988.1:4317575-4340075 GCA_022985145.1 Pangasius djambal | reverse complement strand
ATTGTCGTGGAAACGCAAGGCCGTGAACCCAGGCACATCTCAGGCTACATCACCAGCAAGAGATCATGTGACAGTAAGTGTCAATCAAATGACTTCAACTAATCAGAGAACACTGATACATTTTTTTCAAAATGAGTCCCTGCAAGTGATTTGTTGCTGACTAATTATTAGAAGAAAAAATATATATATCCACATTCCTCTAGTATGACCTCTCTTTAAAATATGTTCTCTGTGTTCTAGCTTTTAGGCAGCTGTCCCAAAATGGCTGAATGTTAATTGTAGTGTTTTTGAGTGGAGTATGTTTAGGCCAAAAGGTCAAAGGTCAAAAATACAGAAGGTCATAAATTGCTGTTGGCTCACACTGTTGAACATGGCTGACTCGAAGTGCAGAGAAGAAAGCGGTTTTACATGTGTGTGTGTGTGTGTGTGTGTGTGTGTCTGTGTGTCTGTATCGTTGTGGAGACTATTCTCTCTCTCTCTCTCTCTCACACACACACACACACAGAGGCCGCTTCTGCCAAGGTCGCAGTCTCAAGTGTTCCAAGGCTGTGATTAACAACCTGACGTTATGAGCGGAGAATTCAAACAAACCCTCTGTCTCTCTCTCTCTCTGCTTCTCTCTCTCTCTCTGCTTCTCTCTCTCTCTCTGCTTCTCTCTCTCTCTCTTGGCTTCTCTCTCTGTCTCTTTCTCTCTTTCTCCCTCTCCCTCTTTTTCTCCATTCGTCTCTTCTGTCTCCATTTACCCACTCAGCCATTTCTCCTGCGTGTCCTTCGCTCTTTCCCATAATTCTCTGGGGTTTACATCATCCTGACTGGCTGGATGAGTTAATCGGGGTTTGATTGCTTTTCCTTGGCTGAGGATTTGAGACGTGGGAGAATGCTGTGAGAACGAAAAAATTGCCTCATCTCGCATGCAAAAGCATCGTCTTTCACTGTCCCACACACACACGCACACACACACACACACACATACTCGACTTTCAAGGAGACTTTTATAATAACAGTTCTCTCTCTCTCTCTCTCTCTCTCTTTCTTTCAGCACTGCAGAGCGTGATGTCCAGTGGCGACGCTTTGACCCCTGGGAAAACAGGTGGAGTCGGGTCAGCCATCTTTAATCTCCATGACAATGGCACCCTTGACTACCAGGTACAATCTTCTTTCAGTTATTTAATCTGTGAACGGATTGGATGGACAGACTTCTTTCTTTGCTTATGTTAGTTTATCAGAAATAAATCAGTATGACAGTGTTGCCAGTTAATACACAAGAAACACGGCAGTTAATGATTGATCATTGGAACACCACTCCAGATTCAGGTGGAGGGTGTGTCCAGCACGGTTGTGGGCGTGACCATCGAGATGAAGCCGCGGAGACGGAGCAAGCGCAGCGTGCTGTACGACATGACGGGCGAGTTTGTGGCGGGTGGGCGTGGCGGGCGGGCCGTCGGCTCATATGGACGCATGGAGGCACGGCACATTCATATGCTGCTGCAGAATGAGCTGTTTATCAACATCGGCACGACGGAGAATCCTGAGGGGGAACTGCGGGGACAGATCCGTACACTGCTGTACAACGGCCTGGAGTCCCACCGACATGGTAAGACAGACAGACAGACAGACGAAAGAAAGAAATAAAGGAGCTCTGCAATTTACATGGAGTGTCCCTTGTAATTACGCTGATTCTGACACAAGACGTGTGTGTGTGTCTGTGTGTAGAGCTGCCATTCCCTCTGGCCGGTCAGTTCGTGTCTCCGCCCGTAAGGACAGGAGCAGGTGGACATGCGTGGGTGACGGTGGACAAGCACTGCCACCTGCACTATGAGATCGTAGTGAACGGACTGGGTAAAGGAGACGAGGCCACGATGAACGCTCACCTGCACGGCCTGGCCGAGATCGGAGAGATGGACGAGTTGGCACACCCTGGTCCCAAACGCCTACTCACTGGCTTCTATGGAGAACAGGTCAGGATCGGGACATGGCCCAATTAAGAAAAAACCCCAAAAAGTTTCATGCGAAAGTTCTAAAAGTGCTTTCTTTTTCTTATTTTCATCTTCTCTTTCATCCTTTCTTTCTCTCTGCTTCTCTTATTCTTTATTTTCTTTCCTTGTCTTTCTTTCTTTCTGTCTTTCTTTCTTATTTTCTGTGTTTTTCTTTGTGATAGTTTCTTTCTATCACACCATTCCTTTCTTCTTTCTGTCTTTCATTCTGTGCCTTCTTTCCTTCCCATTATCCCAGTAAAACACCACATTAACATCAGATGTAAGGATTGTGGTGTATGTTCACATCAATATAATCAGCACAGCTCATTGTTAAACAATGTCATTAACCTCTAGTTTCTCTCTCTCTCTCGCTCTCTCTGTCTTTCTCTCTCTCTGTCTCTCTTTCTCTCTCTCCAGGCTCAGGGGGTTTTGAAGGATCTGAGTGTTGAGTTGTTGCAGCATTTGGACAAAGGCACAGCATTCATCCAAGTCAGCACCAAGATGAATCCACGGGGAGAGATACGGGGGCGAGTGAGTGTGCACAAAAACACACACACACACACACACACACACACACACACAGTGAGACTGAATCTGATGTGTTTATCCCCGTATTTCCCACAGATCCATGTCCCTAACAGCTGCGAGCAAGGCTCCCGGGCCGAGGCTGTGGTCGACGAGGCTGAGTTTGATGACGTGGTGTTTGTCCGTGACCCGGAAGCCTTCAAAAAAGATCCGCTGGCGTGTTTCTTCGAAGGCGAACGTCACGCTCACGGCTCCCGCTGGACGCCACACTACAACTCCTGCTTCACCTGCACGTGCCAGAAGAAGACGGTTATCTGTGACCCAGTCATGTGTCCTGCGCTGACGTGCCCGCACACCTACCAGCCTGAGGACAAGTGCTGCCCCGAGTGCGACGGTAAATATTCATACAGAAATGTTTGACGTTAAAAGATCGGATTTGCCGAATTTTGAATGGGTGCTTACGCAGACTTGAATGGAAGCACTTCTAGGTTTGGGTTTGGTGTGTGTTAGTATATGGTATATAGTATATTCTGCCTTTTTGGACAACAGAGGGTTTCAGAACTACTTTAGGAAGCTAAAGAAGCCTTTATGACGCTAAGGACCCCTTTTGTGACAGTTTTGTGACAAACCCCTTTGTGACAAACCTGCTGTTACCTGAAGACTGATGTGTTTATTTGTACACGTTTGATTAGGAAAGTTGTAAAGTGTTTTAAAACAAGTTTGTAACATTTTTCCTTTGGAAATTTGTGCTCAGAGAGAAAAGTGCCGAAGGAGATCACATCTGCGGAGAGAGTTGAGGAGCATCCAGAAGGTGAGCTCATGAAAAACAGATTAAAACCAAATGAAAACAAATATTTATCATCTAAAACGTATCCAAAATCTAATACAGATTTCTTTGTACTCTAATTGCCTATAATATAATTAAATGTCTTAATCCGTTATTTTCCCTGAGAGTAATAGCTCTGAAATAACAGACTGTTTTTGCAGGCCAAAAGAAACTGGGTTATGGCTAACGTCGTGTTGTTTATGGTTATATTCAGGGTGTTATTTTGAAGGCGATCAGAAGATGCACGCACCTGGGACTGTGTGGCATCCGTTTGTGCCGCCTTTCGGCTACATCAAGTGCGCTGTGTGCACCTGCAAGGTGAGATTACATCACAAATAACACCACCCTGTCAGTCACTCCTGTGTTATTGGGTTGTTTCTGTCATCTCTGCTAATGTAAACATGACGTTTCTAGTCAAATGACAATAAACCGTGTTTAATTCTAACCTTCACCTATACTCTAGGGCTCTACGGGAGAAGTGCACTGTGAGAAAGTCACCTGTCCCCCACTCACCTGCAGCCGACCAATCAGACGCAACCCCTCGGACTGCTGTAAGGAGTGTCCAGCTGAGGACACGCCCCTCCTGGAGGAGGGGGAGATGATGCAGGGGGACGGGCCGCGACACTGCAAGTTCGGGAAAAACTACTATCAGAACAGCGAGAACTGGCATCCTCGCGTGCCATTGGTTGGGGAGATGAAGTGCATCACATGCTGGTGTGACGTAAGTGCGCTTTTGCCAGTCAGAGAGCTGGATCTGGTCGATCAGAGATCATATTGCAATACACGCTTGCATTTAGTGGATAAAACAAACATTTTTCAGCTGGCTACTCGCAAATATATTTATACATGATCCATATACTAAATAATAACATAATGCAGCATGTTCAATTTTATAAAGCTAACACATTAGTGACTTTAACTAGCTATTTTCATAAAGTGTACTTTCAGAAACTTTGCTTGAGTCAGATGTGATAATAATTTTGATGAAATTTGATGAAAAGTGTTCATTCAAAAAGCAAGAAATCTATTAGAGTTCAGTTTTAGCTAGCTCGTTTCCAAACGATGTTTTTCTTTTGCAAAAAAAAAAATCGGCTGTAAATTAGCTTTAGCCAGCCGCTAGCTTTAGCGAGACTTTGCTGGAGTCAATCAGAGACGAAGTAATATCATTTGTTACATTTCATAAAGCTAACACCGTAGATCTTTTTTTTTTGTTAGTCACTTTCAGAAAAGAATTGTAAATGTTTTTTTTTGTGTGTTAAAATATAATTTTAGTTAGAAGTTATAGCTAATGAACTATTTACATGCTAATAGATGTATTTTGGGGATTTAGGATGTTTAATTTGTGTGAAATCTGGACCCAAAACTCTTGTTTTGCTGTGAAAAAGCTTTGGAGGTTCATTTTAGTTTTTGCTTTTCTAATGTACCTTTTTTTCCCCCCTCTCTTGACAATTAGCATGGCGTCACAAAGTGTCAGAGGAAACAGTGTCCACTACTGAGCTGCAGCAATATTACACGAAGAGAGGGCAAGTGCTGCCCTGAGTGTGCAGGTAAAACACAAACACACACACACACACACACACACACATACACACACACACACGATTTCTGCCTGAAAACTTGACAATCACCAAATTCTCATCTGTTATTCTCGTTATTCTCTTACAGATGATTTCACCAAAGAAGAAGAAATGATGAAGATGGAGGAGAAAAAGAAGAGCTGGAGGCACTGACCTGCATGTCGTGTCCCATTTTTTGTCCTCAGCCCCATCTGTCCATCTATCCATCCTTCCATCCGTCCGTCTGTCTGTCTGTCCACCCCTCTCTCGAGTGGGCCACTGGCGAACTGTTCGAGAAGTGACAGAAACACGTGCGGAGAAAGAGAGAAAGGGAAAACGTGGAAATAAACAAGCCAGCGAGGCAGAACAAGAGCCTCTGAGGGGAAAATGTTGAAGGAGAAAGAACAAAGGAAAGAAGGAAAAAGGACCAAGCTGCTGGATAAAATTCCTTCGTGACTGACTCTAAAAATTGAATGCCTTTTTTTTTTGCTTTATTTTTGTACTTTTTGGACTTGGAGCAAACTTCAGTCAAACAGAGACACACATGCTATACATTTTCCTGACGATGGGTGGTATGATGGGCTCTGTGTGTGTGTGTGTGTTAAATCGGCGAGGTGCAGGCAGCCATAAAGTCATTGGGTGGCAATGAGTGAATGTAAAACACACACATGTGCCCACACGTGCGCCTACACACATACACACTCACACACATAAATTCCAATATGCTTTCAGACAAATACAGCATCGTACTGTGTTTCTGTGTTCATCATCCTTATCTTAATTAATATGCAAATTTCAGTCTCATCTCAGCCAATAAGCCACGCTGTCTCATTTTATTCTATTACAACGTGCCTGATTGGAGATTTTGCTCCTCGAGTGAAAAGGATTGCCTAATTAAAGGGCGGAGCTCCGAGTTTGTTCATATTGGCCCATTTGTGTTGCACCTGATGTTGTTACCTGTCTGTTTTGTTTTTCAACCCTTTTGTGTAATATTTTATAATTATTTGCTGTCTGATTATAATGATGAATATTGTATTTCATATTTATTGAGTGCGCTGGAAAAAATCAATAAAAGTCTTCTTTATAAGAAGCTGTTTCTTCACTTTGACCAAGTCACGGTAAACTGGCATCTGAGCAGGAACACTTTGTTAGTTTTGTTATCTTTTTGTGTTTCTAGACCTGTTAATTAAGTTTTGAAAGATATCTTAGAAAATCCTTCATTTTCAATATCACCATGTTATGGATATTGCTAGGTTCTTGCTGATTTCAGGGTTGTGTTTACATTTTTCTGACCCAGAAATTAGCTCCGCCCCCCCAGGCAGAATACTGCTGCTCAGCTCTGACCCATTTCCTTTTAAAGGTACAAGAAAGAAGAAGTGTTTATCATCCATGGTTTATTCCTGTCACATGCTCAGTGTTCCGAGGATAGGCTCTGGATCAACTGCCAACCCTGACCAGGATAAATTAATCTCAAAGGCATCAGATGTCATAAATGTGAGACAAAAGGCTTGGTGTGTTTCTTAAAGCTTCACACAAAAATCCCAAATCTACAGGTGTAATCAAAAAAGACAATGAATATTAAATAAAACCTGGAATTGCCTGCTGGACAAGGAGACTGTCCTTGTCATAAGCCTGGTGATCTGGTGTCCTAGTCACAGCCATGTCAGCCTGGTCATCTGATCCTTGCCACAACCATGTGTGTCCTTGTCATTTGCCTGGTGTTCTGGTTTCTTTGTTGTTTGCCTGGTGATATGGTGTCCTTGTTGCAGGTCTGGTGAGCTAGTGTCACTGTCTCAAGCCCAGTGGTATGGCATCCTTGTTGCAGGCCTGGTTGTCTGGTATGTTAGTAGTAGGCCTGGTGTACTTGTCACAGACCCAGTAGTATGGTGTCCTTGTCAGACGACTGGTGGGCTGGTGTCCTTGTCACAGGCCCATGGTATGGTATTTTTGACATAGACCTAGTAGTCTGGTGTCTTGGATGCAGGCCTGCTGGTATGGTGTCCTTGTTGAAGCCCCAGAGGTCTGGTGTCCTTGTTGAAGCCCCAGAGGTCTGGTGTCCTTGTTGATTGTAGGTGGGGGGAGTGAATGACCAGCGCTCTCTTCCACCCTCAATACCACGACTGAGGTGAGACCCTTGAGCAAGGCACCGAACCCCCAACTGCTCCCCGGGCGCTGCAGCAAAAAAAGGCTGCCCACTGCTCCGGGTGTGTGTTCACGGTGTGTGTGTGAACTTGGATGGGTTAAATGCAGATCACAAATTCCGAGTATGGGTCACCACACTTGGCCACACTTCACTTCACTTCACTACTGAAGCCCTAGTGGTCTGTTGTTGTGTCACAGGGCTGTTCATCGGGTGTCAGTGGCACCGGCCTGGTGGTCTAGTAGTTTTGTCACAGGCCCAGTATACTTGTCGCAGACCCAGTGGTCAGGTGTTGTTGTTGCAGTCTTGGTGGTCTGGTGTCCTTGTTGCAGGCCTGGTGGCCCAGTAGGTGGTGTGGGGCCATTTGGTAACAGAATATCCAAATTTTATTTGCCCCCTAAAGATTTTGAGGTACAAAATACATCCAATTTTAGACCTTGCCTTACTGCACTCCATAAGTTCTCCTTCTGAGTTGGAGCGTGTCCTAAAATGATTTTGTTATGAAACCTTCAAGAAGTGAGTGAGTGAGGACTGAGCTTGATTTGCAAAATGCTGCTTCCACTTTTAAGTTCTTTTACAGTCCTTTCATGCGACACTTACTCGCTTTTTATGACCGCTTGCCATTAAGTGTTTTTGGATTTGCTCCAACACGAAGCCATGGACAGATTTAAAAGTGGGAAAAATTCCATACGATAACAAAAAGGTTTATGTTTATCATGTTGACCAAATCTCTCTCTCTTTTTCTCTCTTTCTGTCTCTCTCTCATTTCTTGTCTCTATCTCTCTGTAATTTAACTGCCTCTTGCTGTTTCATTTCAATTTTCTCCATTGCTCCTTTTCCCCTCTTTTCCCTTCTCTTCTCTTCATCTGGATTTAACGAATGGGGGAAATGTGACACACAGATGCGGGCCTCTCTCACACACACACACACACACACACACACACACACACACACACACACACATTCTGGTTAGACGGATCTTTCCCATGTTGAACAGAGCAGAACCATATGTAAGCCACAGTATCTTCTGTAGGAAGTCTTCCAAACACACACACACACACACACACACACATCAGAGGGTTGTTCTTCTGTGTTAGACAAACGCAAACCATATGTGACCTGTATCATCTTCTGCCACTGATCAATCACAAACACACACTCAGACACACACACATACACACACACACATCTATATATGTTTGTACGCGTTGGGAAATATGTGAGCTTATGAACCACCTGTAGAAACTCCGGGCACCAGGCACAGTAAGGTCAAAGGTCAGTGATGTTGCACTCCTGGACGTGTGGGAATGATATGCATCTGATTAAGTAACGCACTGATGAGTATCTTGTGTGTGTGTGTGTGTGTGTGTGTGTGTGTGTGTGTGTTATGTGGGACATCTGTTTGCCAGTGAGTGTGTTTCTCACAGGGCATTCCTTCGGCTTTTCAGCTAAGTGTTTAAAGCTGCTCCCTTGGTTTCTTGCTGCTTCATTCTCCATCCATCTCCATAATGAAGGAGAGAGAAAGTGTGTGTGTGTGTTTTAGCTTGTAACTACATCACTGATTTGAAGTGACCTTCGCACCCCCCCCCCCTACTTTGAAAATTCACATCACTTTACTGCAAGTGCACAATCCACAAAGATTAAAACAGATCTTAAGAAATCCTTCCTTTGCTTTTATATAAGAATACTATCTTACACATGCATTATGTCACACATCACATTAATTACACAATTAACACACATTAATGAGGGAAAGGGGCATGGGTTCTATATACAGTATTTCCATATTTAAAGTGCTCTGCTCTTACTATGACCAGTGAGAGGACTGGGCTTGTGCGTCACACTGTAGCGTATGAAAGTCAGGAGATTTGTAGTTTGAAAGTAGTTTGAACTCTTGCATCTCATCTCCGCTGTTAAATTCATCCTTGGTCCAACGAGCGTGCTGCAACCTGCATCACATAAATAACTGCTAGCTAATGACAGGGTTCGTCAGTTTACTCAGTAAACGTAAACCTTGTACGTTTTATGTAATATAAAGATAATTTTACAACAGCTGGTGAGTGTTGGGGTGTGGAACATTCGTGTGATTTCTTGCACTGGCTTAGTAAATATAACATACAAATTTCTGTCAGTATCATAAACATGTATTAATGCGGTATATGATCACTTAAAGTTGGTTAATCCAGTGAGATTTTTACTCATTCGCAAAGTTTGGATTTTACCTGGTGGACTGAAATATCACTCATGTGCTCTTTAGATTATAGATATGCTGCAATAAATAGGATGCATGTTGTATTTTGTATTGTTTCTAGCTTGAAAAAGTCACTTTGATTAACATGACAGCATTGGGCGTGGCACTGCTGTGTTGTGTTATAAAACAGGCTTAAGAGTAACTTTTTTTTTTTTTTTGCACATTCTTTGCTTATTTTGTACATCCTTTTTTCCCCTGCACATTCCTGTACATATATTTCTTATTTCTTATTCATTTCTGATTTTCAATTTAGTATTTAAATACACAGTCTATAGAGGAGTAGGCCAGGTTTTCTTTTCACTGCATGTTATACACTGTATATAACTGTGTATGTGACAAATAAAAATGTTGAATCTTGAATCAAGCTGAATGAATGCTAACAAAATTTCTGTTTTATCCATTACTGTACATTTCATAAATCAAACTTCTATACCATGCACATTTATCTCATGAACATCCAGTTGTACCCATCACTGAATCTTTAACACCGTTCTAAACCATTGATATTTAATCATATATTGTGTTATTCTCTTTTTTTGTGACTAAATGTATCGTACCTATAACATAAGCCCGAAACTCTTACTGTATTTCAACTCTAACATTTTACACACATTTATTGTGTCCTTAGCTAATATCAACTCCACATGTACAGTTGATATTTGTGGTAAATGTCACATTTTTACACCTTTACCTTTAAACACAGCATCACAGGTAAGAAACCTGCAGAATCCATGATGCATTATAACCTTCCACCAACACTACACAGACCAGCGAGCGCCACCTCGTCTCCATCTAGTGGCCATGCAGAGAAGTGCAGCACAGTTCTCATTCGATTTTACTTTTACATCACAATTTACAAAGCATAAAAAAGTGTAAAAGTGAGTGAGATTCATGTTAAAGAGCTACAAAAACCAAAAACAGCCATTAAAAAAAATACAAAGTAATATCTGGGAGAACAAGTAATATTTGTGAAAAAGTGACAAAAATGCTATATTACTGTTATAACTGTGTGTAACTGCACTGAAAAGTGAGATAGTGAATTAGCGAGCTCGCAAAATGGCGGCCATAACCAGCGCCATCTTGATTCTGATCTTAGAAGATTAATTAGCTGTTCATGTCAACAATGTGACTTAATTAGCTAAATGAATTTCATTAGCTCAACAATATGACTTCAAAAGAGTCATTAGTTGTTAATGCTGGAATAAAAGGCCCATTTTTCCCCCCCAAATACATTTTTTTTGTCTTGTTGGTGTTCTCGCGTTTTAACCTCCGCAGTATTTCAGTAAAAGTGCACCAGGGCTTTAAACACCGAGCATTTCTCTTAGCGGCTCCTGCGCATGCGCTGTGATGACTGAAATTTTGGAGATGCCTAAAGATTAAAGAGTCATCTGTCAAGTAGGCTGCATCTCAGTTTACACTTCAGCCCCTTACACAAGTAGACACTAGGTATAAAATGTGTGCGTGTGAATAAAGCACACACTCGCGTGCACACACGCCACGCGCGCGACACTCGGAATGCAACAGAGAAGATTGGCTCGCGACTGCACCCGCATTGCAACACGAGTGCGCGCGCTCCATCTCTCTCTCTCTCTCTCTCTCTCTCTCTGTGTGTTTTTCTATATGTAGCAGCGGAACCCCCCCACCTTTCATCCACCCAGCCACCCCTCCCTTCTCCCCTCCGCCCACGTGCTTGCTAACACCTCCGCGCGAGCTTCTCGGTGTCCGTGATTATCTGGAACGCGCGCGAGCTCTTCAGGTTGCTCTGCAAGTTTAGACCTGAGCATCATCACTTTCGGTGGGGATGAAAATAAACACCCCATCAACGCCTGTGAGCGCGCACGAGAAAGAAAAAGGGGGAAAACAAAGAAAGAAAAACAAAGAAAGAAAGTCGGTGCAACTTTGCGTCACAGCCTCCGCGCGCGGTGCACCGGATCGCGCACGTGACGCAAGACCGGGGCGGGGGGGCGTTCTCACGTGTTTCAGTTCCGCGTTCAGAGATTAAAGCTCGAGATTAGAACGGAAATAACCGTGAGTAAAAACAAGCGACGGCATGTGACCGCATGGTTTTATTTTTTTCACTGTTTATTTATCATCACATGTTCTTTCACGTCACTTCTCATCGGCACGAGCTCGCCTTCTTCCCGCCATTTCCATCTCAAACACCTACAGAGAGAAGAAATGAAGTAAACACACGTGCACCTGGTTAACACGGATATGCTAATTAGCTCGTGCGAACAGTCTTTTATACATTAATAAAATTAATGAAAAATAAAATGTAAAAAGTTAAGAAGTAAATACCTCCACAGAGTACTGTATAACTTCTACAGGGTTTAATTAATATTTACAGTGTAAACCATAAATAAGTAAATTGTAGTTGAAATAATAAATTGCTTAATATTTTTATTGCCAAAGAAATGATTAAAATGGGCTGCCCCTTTCCTCATTATTAAAAACACCAAGGTCTATGAATATTCATGAATATGCAAATGAGGAAACAACCCCATGTTCTCCCGTCATCCCTAACATTGGTATTAAAAAAAAAAAAAAAGAAAACGTGAAAAAGAGCTCCAAACAGTACTGAATTAACTTCCCCAGGGTTTAATTACTTTTCACTGTTTAAACCATTCAATTAATGGTTAGAATCTAGTTAGAATAATACATTTTAAAGTGTTTTTATTGCCCAATAAATGATTAAATTCTACACTTTTCCTCATTAAAAAATGCCATGATTTATATATATACATGAACATGAACAAGCAGATTAGCAAATGCCTTCATGTCACTAACATTAGCTATTTTAGCTAGTCCCCCACCGCCACCGCCACCGCCAAACACACCCACACACACCCACACACCCACACACACCCAAGGCAATCCCATAATTCAGATCACTGGATAAATTAAACATACAAACACACACACTCAGTTTATGAATTTGAGTCTTTATGACTCTAATGAAGAGTGTGTGGAAAGGTTTAGCTGTGTGTGTGTGTGTGTGTGTGTGTGTGTGTTCTGTCTTTAGTGGTTAGTGGATTTCATTAAAGTAGAGCTAAACTGAAAGTGTGAGGAGATGTAGTGTCAGCTTTAATGTCTGTCGTGGAGATTCATCAATATGTGTTTGTGTGTGGGTGTAAAAAAAGTGGGAAAAGGGAAAGATGTTTGATAGAACAAAAAAAGAAAAAAAAGAAAGGAAAAGGAAATTGAGGAAAAATGAGGGCGGGGGGGAGTGCAAAACCAAAAGGAGATGGAAGGAAAGACTGGTCAGGAATGGAAAGGAAAAGAAATGGGGGAAGAAAGAATGATCAGGAAAGAAAAAGTAAAGAAAATGAAAGGAAGTAATAGATAGGTAATTAAATAAAGGAAAGGAAAGGAAACACATACACTGCATGTGCACCCTGACGTCATTAGAGGGCAGTGTTGTATTCACTGAAGGAACTTATCCTTTTATTTGCACTAAATAGTGAATGAAGTGAGTGAAGTGACTTGTGGCCAAGTACGGTGACCCATACTCGGAATTTGTGCTCTGCGTTTAACCCATCCAAGTGCACACGCACACACGCACACACGCGCACACACACACACACACACACACACACACACACACACACACACACACACAGCAATGGGCAGCCTTTTTTTGCTGCGGTGCCCGGGGAGCCGTTGGGGGGTTCGGTGCCTTGCTCAAGGGTCTCACCTCAGTCGTGGTATTGAGGGTGGAAGAGAGCGCTGGTCATTCACTCCCCCCACTTACAATCCCTGCCGTCCTGAGACTCGAACCCACAACCTTCAGGTTCAACTTTGGGTTACAAGTCCAACTCTCTAACTCTCTAACCACGACTGCCCCAAGCAGTCACATCACACAGGACTATTATCCTGATGAAAGAGGCCACTGCTATTAAGCAATAACATGAAGGGATGTTCAAAGTTTCCCAGTAGAACATTGCCCAGAGCATCACACTGCCTCCGCCAGCTTGCATTCTTCCCATAGTGCATCGTGGTGTCATCTCTTCCCCAGGTAAGCGCCCCACACACACCCAGCCTTCCACATGATGTAAAAGAAAACGTGATTCATCAGACCAGGCCACCTTCTTCCATTGCTCCATGGTCCAGTTCTGATGCTCACGCGCCCATTTTAGGTGCTTTTGGCAGTGGACAGAGGTCAGCATGGGCACTCTGACAGATCTGCGGCTGCACAGCCCCATACACAGCAAGCTGCGAGGCACTGTGTGTTCTGACACCTTTCTATCATAGCCAACATTAACTTTTTCAGCAATTTGTGCTACAGTAGCTCTTCTGTGGGATCGGCCCAGACGGACTAGCCTTTGCTCCCCACATGCATCAATGAGCCTTGAGCGCACCCAAGGCTCATTGAATGCGTGTGGGGAGCGAAGGCTAGCCCGTCTGGTCTGTTGGTTGGTTTCTCTATGTTGGAATTAATACAGTATTTGTATAAATTGTTAAATACTTAACACTTTGTAATTCATTTGTGGGTTTTTTTTCTTTTATAATTTTTCCATTAATTTTTGCAATTAATTATTCAAATTTTAAAACAGTGGGAATAAAACTTGTATAACTTTCACTTTTTAACGGAGCCCTGGCCATGAAGGAAGTTAGCTTGGTTGTAAATCTATCCAGCAGAGAAAGTGAAGTACAAACTCACAAAAAAACACAAACCGAGATTTTATTAGTTTGATGTGTGTGTTTAAGCGTGCATGGTGTTTTGACGCCATGTCCCAACCCTTACATCTGCAGTGTGGAGAGACTCCACACCCCCTTCCAGATGGATAGAGGAATGGATAGAGGAATGGACTGAGGAATGGATAGAGGATGGATTGAGGAATGGATAGAGGAATGGACAGAGGAATGGATAGAGGATGGATTGAGGAATGGATTGAGGAATGGATAGAGGGATGGATTGAGGAATGGATAGAGGAATGGATAGAGGATGGATTGAGGAATGGATTGAGGAATGGATAGAGGGATGGATTGAGGAATGGATTGAGGAATGGATAGAGGATGGATTGAGGAATGGATAGAGGAATGGACAGAGGAATGGATAGAGGATGGATTGAGGAATGGATTGAGGATGGATTGAGGAATGGATAGAGGAATGGATAGAGGAATGGATAGAGGATGGATTGAGGAATGGATTGAGGAATGGATAGAGGGATGGATTGAGGAATGGATAGAGGAATGGATAGAGGATGGATTGAGGAATGGATTGAGGAATGGATAGAGGAATGGATAGAGGATGGATAGAGGAATGGACTGAGGAATGGATAGAGGATGGATTGAGGAATGGATAGAGGATGGATTGAGGAATGGATAGAGGAATGGATAGAGGATGGATTGAGGAATGGATAGAGAATGGATTGAGGAATGGATTGAAGAATGGATTGAAGAATGGATTGAGGAATGGATAGAGGAATGGATTGAGGAATGGATAGAGGATGGATTGAGGAATGGATAGAGGAATGGATAGAGGAATGGATAGAGGATGGATAGAGAAGTGTAGTAAGTGCCAGATTTCTTGACTTGAGGAAAACACTTGAATTTTTTTTATATTTCACCCTCTGCTATTAATTCGATTGTCTTATCTAGAGAGTTTTTTTCTTCTCAAGAGCAGAGTTTGACATATCTCCAGAAAAATGGATTCGATTATAAAGTGTCTTTGCTCTGAGTTCATTGAACAGGAACAGGAACAGTGTTCCAATTCTACATCTAAGCAGTCTGACATACATTAAACATGTGAAATTAACTCGTCTAAACCTCATGGTTTGGCGAGTTTGGCATTTTTACTGCAGTAGAACCGAGGCAGAGATGCAGCAAGTCAAAGTCAAAAAATTCTCCTGGCCTCTGTAGCCGTCTCTGCCAAGTCCCTACTACATGCATCGTGTTGTGCAGCTGGACGTCCACCAACTGTTTATACAGCAATATTCAGCCACTGCACAGCACAGCGCTAACACTGAAGTTAAGTTTACTCAGGAAATTATTACTCAGGAAATTTTTGCCACTTTTGAGCTTTGAGATTTCTAAAATGAGATTTGTGCAGTCAAATGTGACTCAAGTGAGTTAGACTGGATCAAGGCCACGCTTAAGTTTTTTGCCCAACAAATGGCGGTCATCCAGTGTGAGAATGAGCTTGCAGGACGCCTCAGTGTTGTTCACATGAAATATACATGGGACAGTTGGGTATATTCAACATGCCTTCTCAAGAGTTTCTAGTTACTCGAACGTTCTTATTTGAAATGCCCAGCAGATATCACTGGTATAAATGAACCTGCGGCTGTTGGTGATTGAGAGATCATTTGTATAAATGTTAAACATCGCTGGCGCTCGGACCGAGCCCTGGGGAAGACCATGTCTTAGACTTTTCCATCAGCTCACGTCATCACACCTGCATCGATTTCGAACAACTAATTCGACTGCATAGAACGTTAAGCACTTCACAGATAAGCTGGCGTGGCAGATAAGCTGGAGGGACCTAGCTCTAGCTTCTTTTGGAAGCCATTTTTGATATGTCTGGTCAGTGCAGAGACTTGATCAATGTGCTTCATTCTTTTCTAGATTTTCTGTTGTTCACGGCGTTGCAGCAGCTTATAACAATCAATAGTCTGCAATTTACTGGTCTTTCCCTGATTTTGTCAAGGTTATGGCCTTTGCTTTTCTCTTCTCCACCCACACTTGTATTTGTGGTTAAAAATAAATAAAATAGTCAGATGGACTGCTATGATGCCATAATAGGCCTACTTGCTAGATAATGTTGGTTAGTAGGAAGCATAGAAATGATTCTAACATACTTGTACTTATTTACTTTAAAATACAGGAAAAATGGTTAGCATTACTTAAATTTTTTTCCCCCTGCATATGCTACTGCTAGGAAATATGTCGCAATACTGCAAATACACGATATGGCAAAAGTTTGTGAACACCTGACCATCACACCCGTACGTGCTTGTTGAACATTTCATTCCAGATGTAGGGCTTCCAGACAGTGTCAGGTAATATCGGAGAGTTGTAATATCGGAGAGTTGTAATATCGGAGAGTTGTAATATCGGAGAGTTGAAAGCACCTAGGCAAATGTTCATTGGCTAATCTGTCATTTGTATTATAGTAAAGACAGCTCTTGATGTATTTTGGAATCAAAAATTCAGATCTCCTGCACAAAATCCACAACACGTTAGCTGGTCTGATATTTTAAATATTTATTTTTTGGTACTTTGCATCTCGCCCCTCACCTGCGCCCACCTGAAATGCTTAATTTGAAATCCTCTGCAATAAGGCCTTCGTGTGTTATTCCATCAGAAACCATTAGGATAATACACTCCAACACACTACCATTACAGACCACCAGAAACACATTAAACTCCATTTAGAAACCACTATAAATCTCTACTGTTTTAAATATTAGCTTTATGGCTTACATGGATTCCACTGTGTAAATATAGCGAAAGGATTAAAAAAAATCAATAACGGTTGATATACAGCGTCCAGTTTCAGTGAACATGGCTACACACATGCTATGTTTTGCTTGTTTTCTTTGATGCGTGTCACCTTTAACATATCTCCTCTCCCTTCCGCTCGACGTTCTGATTCTGGGTCATTAGTTATGTATCCAGGACGAGTGCCGTGTGTGTGTACTGTAAAATATTTAGAGCGTAAATGTTTCCAGAATCATGACTATAAACCTCAAGAACAGCTCCAACCACCATGACTGACAACTCCACTTGTTGTGTCAATAAACCGAATAGTTTCCAATCAACCTGCATGAAGAAGCTTTGACTTTTTATTTTATTTCTCTTATTTGAACTAAGAGGTTTGACCTGAAGTTTAGCTTGTTTAATTCAGTCCAAATATTGCCAAATGGCTTGTGTTAATTTCCTGTCATGTTCACTTTGAGGACAAGCTAGAGAATTACAGCAAGCTTTGGTTTGGCTGAAATGTTTTTTTTTCTTGTTTTTTTTTTTCCCCTTGTTAATTTGTTAGGTTTTGTTGTTGTTGTATGTGTTCTGCCAATACTTGGAACACTTAAGACAGTTTCTGAAGCTATTTATAATCTGGTAATGCAGCTACTATTTAATTATCTATTTGCTTCATTTATTTTAGTGGCAGTCTTAGCGAGACATTAAAAAAACAATACAGTCATTATGGAACTTGTACACAGCTTAAAAAATAACTTAAAAACACGTAGTTTTAAAGAGTACCATAAGCACAAAAATTAGATATAGTATACTTAAAGTTTACTACTTTACATACTATCCAGAAATTAGACAGACATTGTAATGCAGAGTTTTGGGTTTATTTTAAATAATATTTAAACTAGCCATATACTTACAAATGAGTGTAAGTATTACATATTGACTTTTTAAAATAAAAAAAAAAACTAGCTGAAGGCTGGGAGGATTATTTATTAAATAATGTGGACCTGAGTATTTAGTATACTTCAAAATTATAATTAATTCTACGTGTATTACTACTAGAGCATCTCGAGTAATCCATTAGTTTATTTGATACCTGTATACTTCTCTAAGAGTACACCTGTGCATGTAGCATAGCAAAAGTAAACAAGTTTACCACAAATTACTTTACAACTTGTGATCGTCTCTAAACATACACCTAAACATGCGAAAATATCAAAAGCAAAAGATTTTTACTAAAATAATTTATTTTACACTTAGTGTACTTCTATATGATATAGACTTATGCATGCTAGTATCACAAAAGTGAACTACTTCAATTTATTTTACACTTAATGTACATTGCTAGGAATATACAAATGCCAATATATCAAAAATAAATAATTTTACTAAAATACTTTACACTTGTCTAAGAGTATATCTAGACATGCTAGTGTATCAACGTAAACTACATCACTAAAATAGTTTATTTTACATTTAGTGTACGTTCACAGTGCAGTTTTAGTAAACTTGGAAATCTTATGTTGTACTTAAATTAATTATTTGTTTGTTTGATAGGTCCCGGTATCTCTGAAAAACTCCTGGAATATTGAGTGACAAAATGTTGTTTTTGATAAAATAAACCTAGATAAACTTCATTGTTCCAAGTTATTACAAACCAACAAAGAAAATACACCTTTACTGAAAATGCTAACTGGCTTGTATTTGTTTTTTTAACTGCTGCAATTAATATTAGCTACTAAAAGTAGAACTAGCATTATATGAAACAATAAATAATATCATAGAGGATGTGGTTTGTATGATTTGTCTAAAATAGATGCATATAAATGGGTTTGAGTATCGCAGCCTTCTGGGCAGATTTCTAACCAATGATTCCTAGAAATTTGGATTAAAGGAACATAATCCATGTCTTTATGCCCAACCCTGTGATCTGCAATGACCTTAGAACAACAAGTGTGTACATTCAGCCTAAAATGTAGTGGAACATGTTCTAGGTTTGGTTATGTTGACTCTCATTCCGGTCTGTGCAGTCGTAATTATATCGCCTGGAGAAACAGACGCTATCCGGGAGCTGTTCAAATGATAGAAGTGTCTCTAACAAGTCCTGTCAAGCTTTACTTGTGAAATTCACGGTGTCTTCTGCTACTGTATGTATCACTAAACTGAGGAGAACGGATCTGTTTCAGGATTATTTGGTTTATAGAAATCCTTATTTAAATTAAAATCTCTTTCATCGTGACAGAGATTATTCCGAAAATTCAGACGACACCACAGCAGTATGTCAACGATTACATTTTGTAAATTGAAGAACATCATTTCATACTTTTAATCCATTTATAGTTATGTTTAATGTTCATGAATCATGTTAGTTCCTGTTCTCACTTACGTTATAGCAGCTATAAACAGTCGTTCCCTCACTAGCCTCATTTTTCCTCTCTCTTCAAGTTAATAAAACAAAAAAACAAAAACAAAAAAAAAAGCAGCTTGTCATGTTACCGAGAAAGCGCAGAGTGTAAATTCCTCTGTCCTGAAGATGGCATCCGTGATCGTTCAACATGGACATTAGCTAGGTTAGCCAGCTAGGCTGTCTGTGGCTATCCTCTAATATTCAGTGGGATTGGGCAAAGATGTTGACCTTATTTGTTGACATCACAAAAGAGCTCATATGTAGCTCCGCCCCCAAATCAGGACTAAATGCATAGTTGCATTTATTAAAAAAGAACTTGCCCCATGCCCCACCCCTTTTTTTGACTAAATTTTCATGAAAACACTCTTGCAACCACTGTCATGATTTCAAGTTAGGCAGCTAACTTGTATGTAAAGTTTTCATAGGTTAAGGTTTGGGCGAGGGGGTGGAGTTAACGGTTGATATATTAAAGTATGGGTGAGGAGGCGGAGCTTACAGTTCAAAGCTATTCTTACAATCTCAGTGGATATCACCCCTGAGGCTGTCAAAGCCCATGTTCAAAGACTGAAACTGGGTCAGGGGTTTATCTCTGAAGTTCACTCCATAATCCTCACACAGGTCAAAGGTCATGCAAGCTGAGCAAGCCTGTCGTTTCATCGAGCTCATCATGAAGTGTGGGGAAGCCGAAAACTAAACGCTCTCAAACTCTCAAAACCTCAAAGTTTCTTTCATCTCTCTGTGATGGTCTGATTCAAAGTTAAGCTGATTTTCTTCATACACACACAAATGGCAACTGTAAATCACCAAGCGCATTCATGGCACATTTATATTCAGCCACACCTACAAAAACTCCATGAAGGCAAAGCTCACAGAGGGCTGAAAATGACAAAATGAAAGCTAAACAGTGAAAGAGCGCCTTCTAAGCACAGTGTGTACTAAATCTTCCAGTAACACAGCTACCATAGACACTCATTAACTCCTCCTGGTGCCAATACTTTTGTCCTTTTTTTTTTTTTAGTTGATTTCTGGATTTATTTTGGAATCGCTTTCTTTCTGGTAATTTAAATGAAGCAAATGAGTTTCACATAATGTTCATTATACTGATTTGTAACTGAAATAAAGAAGTGATTTAAACTTGACAGCGTAATCTCTTTATAAAATCGATCCGTCGAAGTTCACATTAGTGAGTCTCCTTACACGGACATTTGCAGAAATTCAGGAGTGAAGCGAAGGGTACGAATGATTTTCCAAACTTTTCATCAGCAATTTTCTGTGTAAACGTTCCTGTGATTCATTTTCAAATACATTTATTCGAATCTGGTTTGATATTACGAGCAGTGTGAGGACATTTGGTTCTTTTTGGTCCTTAGAAAGGGCTAAATTCTCTCTCTCTCTCTCTCTCTCACACACACACACACACACACACACACTGGTGGAGTGTATCTTTGTCTTGACAGAACTTTCTAGACCTTCAGTCTGTCTTCCTTTTACAATTTACTGTAATCATTAACCATTACACCTCAAGCTATTAAACTGTGTGTGTGTGTGTCTGTGTGGTGGACATTTCTTGAAACTGAGGGAGGCATTATTCTTACTGGAAAATGAAATGGCACACACACACACACACACACACACACAAGTTTAATGATTTCATATGAATGATTTCATTACGTTTTGCTCAATTTCTGCTCATCGCAAGCACTCCAGAAGAACAAAGATGAAAAGGAGTGGAAAATGTTCAGCAGCAAACCCATCATCATCATCACAGGACGTGTTTCTTACTCTGTGTAATGGAGGCAGATTTAAAGCCTGGTTGATTGGCAGCTTCGTGTGTGTGTGTGTGAACGTTTTAATATTTTTTTTCTGACACTAGCCAATTTTACTCCACCATACCACACCCTCCTGTTTTTAACACACCCATGTCCACGTGGCCCTCGCTATTCCTCCGTCACACTTGTAATGGTTGTTCTAAAATCTAAAAAACATTTTATACAGCCCTCGTTATGAAATATCTCTTAGAACTCTGACGCGTACGAGGGGAGGACACGCGTGACACGCAACATATTGCTAACTATCGAGCTAGCAGAATACAGTCATAACGCTAAGTCAGCCGTCATATAAACTGGATACTCAGAATTATATATAATTTTATTGCTCCTGTTTACATTTATAAAGATAATTGTGTTCTCATTTTGTAACCAGCTACAGTTATATGCAGCCTAACAATCATAATAATAATAATAATAATCACAATAGTAATTAAACTTAAAGGTCAGTGGGGATTTTTTTTTTTATTGAATGTGAAGAGTAATTTAATAAATTTGCTAAATAGCAGAATGGTGTGTGTGTGTGTGTGTGTGTGTGTTCATTTTCACAAAACAAAAAGATCATTTTCCAGATTTCACCTTCTGTTAAATCTCAGTGAGGATGTTCTGGGGATTTTTGAATTTAAAAACACAAGAAGGCTGACGCAACACTCCTGTAACGTGATGAATTAGCTCATGTTAGCTAATGTTACTTTATTACAATTTATATTTTTATTAAATTTTTTTTTTGTTTTTATTGTCAGGATAATGTTGATACTAATTGCAGCTCTTTGCATTTGCAACCATTTGGTATAACGTAAGGTTTTAGCATGTGATTGAAAATATACTCTTTAAGAGTTCGTTAAGGATAATTAAGGGTTCTTAGAAGCCTTACTTATAGGGAAACACTGCATTCTCCAAATTTAGAAACTTTAAAGGTTCCATCAGACGAACAACCAAAGAACTGTTAAAGGTTCTAAATTTTCTAAAAGGGTACTTCCTCTGTTTCTTGTATTTGAATTTAGACTTCATTTTACTCTATATTTGTGTATTTATTATTTTTGTACAGCAGGTGAGCTACCATGTGTGCGCTATTTGTATTTTTTTGTTTGATTATTGTCCTTATTACTATTATCATTATTATTACATATTTCTGTATATACAACAAACATATTCTGAGATGTTTAACATTTATGGAAGGAGTCTCCAGTGTCAGCGCTTTGTAATCGTCAGAGGTAAATTATATATATATATATAATAATAATAATAATAATAATAATAATAATAATAATAATAATAATAATAATATAGATTTTAAAGTAAATACAGGGTGTCACAAATGTCTCCATACATAAGGGAAATTAACACGTTTTAGCAAAATGTCTTCCAAAATTTGTCATACTTACACTGCCCTCCAAAAGTTTGGAAACGCCTGAACAAAATAGGGTTTTTGGGCAATATCAGCATAAATCCTCTTTAGTTAGTGACCATTTTGCATTGATAATAAGGGACAACACAAACTATGAAAACATATTTTATTAAATAAAAAGTTTATGAACATAAACATGAACATAACATAGAAAAATACTCAAATT
>CM040988.1:4278221-4289667 GCA_022985145.1 Pangasius djambal | reverse complement strand
GTGTGTGTGTGTGTGTGTGTGTGTGTGTGTGTGTGTGAGGGGAGGACGATTTACTCGAGCTGTTTTCTCCACAAACTTCAGCTCCAAAATGAAATCGCCTTAACTCCATCTTTTAGCTTGACCTAGATAGCAACAGTAACTAAGCTAATAGTGGGTGGGGCTTGTGATCAGCCAATAAAAAAACGTTGTTTTCGTACGATAATTGTTAAAGCTGTAACTTGTTTTGTTAGCATAGTTAAGATTACATTTCTTACAGTTGACTAAAATTTGCTAATCGTTCCTAATATGGAGGGAATGACGCTGTGAGAACTTTTTATTTATTATTATTTATTCGTTTATTGTTTTAGCATGAGTGACTTTATTCATGTAAGTAATTCACACACATCACAAGCTCATTTATTTTCTTTATTCACCGTCATTACAGGAGTTTATAGTGAAGACGCGCACGTCCTTCTCCAGCTGATGTTACTTGGAGTAAGTTATCGGCGTTTAATGCTAGCCACGTAAATCATCAATGAAAATGTTTCTGTAAAACTTCATCGCTCCCTCTGGCCTCTTGGCAATGATGAGAGGAAGTGCATTAGCATCAGACGCTGTGCCAAACATCAGAACTGATAAGCTGATATTTAGCATGAAAGAAAGAAAGAAGAAGAAGAAAAAAAAAAAAAAAACGCTGAGTCACTGTGAAGTTCAGAAACCTGAGTAGAACCTGTGTTTGTCAGTCAGCACCGGTGCATTGTGGGTAGTTTGTTTATGGTCAACGTGATGCTAAATG
Organism: Pangasius djambal; assembly: GCA_022985145.1. NCBI lineage: Eukaryota > Metazoa > Chordata > Actinopteri > Siluriformes > Pangasiidae > Pangasius > Pangasius djambal. The sequence continues at coordinate 4,288,892 of CM040988.1, read as the reverse complement.
AAACACGGTGTGCAGCACTGAAGTTTTCTCACAACAGGAACTTCTTGGTTTCTTCCCCTTTGATTTGAAGTGGTCGGGGCTAATTTTAGGTATTTGAGTCTGAGCAATTTAACAAGTAATTAAGCTAACCTGAGTGAATGCTAAAAGTAACCTAGCAAGAAAAAGCTAAAATACCACATAAAACCTAACCTAGTGAGTGAAAACTAACCAACCAATACAAAGCTAATCTAGCAAATGAAAACTAAGACTAGCAAACATAGCAAATGGAAGCTAACCTAGTGAGCAAAAGTTAAACCTAACCTAGAAAGACAAAGCTAATTTAAATCAAATGAAAACTAGCCTAGCAAATGAAAACTAACCCGTCAAATAAAAGCTAAAGCTAACGTAGTGAGTGAAAGCTAAAGCTAAACTTGCAACCCAAAACAGACCTATCCTAGCGAGTGAATGTGATGTCACAGGAAAAGTCTCAGACAGAGGGCTGTCAATCAAGCATGCTCATTGGAATATTAGGCCACACCCATTAGGACCATAAAGCTTTAATTCAGTCTGGTGATGTGTTTCTGTTTGAAACAGGAAGTCAGGCTGCTCATCCAGCAGTTCATTGTGGGTAATGTAGTTGTGTGTGTGTGTGTGTGTGTGTGTGTGTGTGTGTGTGTGTGTGTGTGTGTAGTCTGTACAGTTCACTGTCAGAAGTTCTTGATCTCGCGTGTGGGAGAGGATTGGATCTTCCTCATCCTGCTTGGACTCGTCATGGCCCTCGTCAGCTTCGTCATGGACTTCTGCATCGCCATCTGCCTACAAGGTATTGGGGTGTGTGTGTGTGTGTGTGTGTGTGTGTGTGTGTGTGTAGTTGTTATTATTAGAAAACATTGTTTTGACATGCACCTCTTTACTACAAGATAACATTTCGTTATTATGAACAAATATTATAAGGAAACAATTTCATTTATATGAGATAATTACTATGAGAAAAGCATTTCAGTATCTCGTTATGTTATTACTATAAAACATCTTGTTATTACGAGAAAAGGATCTACAAAATAATCTCACTTCTACAAGGGAACATCTCGTTATTACAAGAAAAGTGTCTAATTAATATCGTTATTAGAAAATAATTCTGCTATATGAGATAAATATGTTAACGAGATGCTGATTATGTATGTATTTCGGAAATTTTGTCGTGCAGCGTGTCTCCAGAATGTCATTGACGACTATTGACCTTCGTGTGTGTGTGTGTGTGTGTGTGTGTGTGTGTGTGTGTGTGTGTGTGTCCTCTCCAGCTCAGAAGTGGATGTACGGAGGTTTGGACAGTAACATGGTTCTGCAGTACCTGGCGTGGATCACTTACCCTGTAGTTCTCATCAGCTTCTCTGCTGGCTTCACACACATCGTAGCACCGCAGGCTGCGGGTAACACACACACACACACACACACACACACACACACACACACACACACAGGAGATGGTTTGAGGGTGCTGGATATTAGGATGAATGGATATTAACGGATTCTGTTATCTAGAGTTCAACCTTCACATCTTTGTACGAAAATTTGAGGTTAAAACATCAACAAACAGAAATTTGCTTCCACATGTAAATTTCTTTTTAAAAAAATATATTTTATTTTGTCCCAACTACAAAAGATAATTTTGTTTCCTATTGTCACTTTCTATTTTTCGTAGTATGTATTAACTTTCTAATATCCAAATTGTCCAAAAAAAAAAAAAAAGGGATTTTTATTAATATTGATAGAAATATCTTATTTTTATCATTTCTGTGTCAACTATATTAACTACACAGGACATACATTTTTACCTATATATTTTTTATTTTTCAGGTAGAAATATATTTTTAAAAAATAACATACTCTAGGTTATATTCAGATGTACTTCGATTAGGTAATGATGCTATTTACTGAATATCTATACATACTGTATATCACTATTTTATTTGTTTTATATTTTTATATATATATATATATATATATATATATATATATATATATAATGTGTGTGTGTGTGTAATTCATACCAGATCTTTTTTTTTCATACCAGACACATTTTTACTAATTTAAATAAAAATATTCAAACAAAAACAAACAAACAAGCAGGAACTTATGTGAAAGTGTGACTATGACTGGGTATAATTTTACAACAAAACAAAAACTTTAAAAGCTTCAGATAAGTATTCAATTAATTTATTTTACAAGAAAACTGCAGTGCAGAAGTTCTTTTATTGTGAGTTTTACCATGTTTTAACTTTCATTCTAACATGAGCAAAGAAAAGTCTTTTATTCTGTAATGTACTGAATGTCGAGCACTGATGTAGGGGGAAATCTGGGTTTTAGCTAAATACTGAAAATAATAAATAATAAATCATCCAATGATAAACATCTTATATCTGAGAGATAAACGGTAAAGCTTGTTAAGGCAGAATGCAAAGATCACACGGACCTCCCTGATGGTTTTATAACTGTTCAGTGGATGAAAGCAGAGTAAAGAGAACAACAGCAATAGAGCGACAATAACTCTCTGATAAAGCAGCTGTGTGAAGAGGGTTTTATCAGAGGAACCAAATGTTCTGTGCGCTCGGTTATTGAATTGTCATGGCTTTTTAGTTTAGTACAGTTGAAAGGGCTTAAAATGATCCATCATGAGTATTAATGTCATGAACTAACAGAAATCCACTCATGATGGTCGGTTTAAACATTGTGTGATCGTGTGCCAATGTGAAATGTTCCTCATTGCCATTGATGTTGGTTCACAACAATAGCATCATATTCGATCAGCAGCGCAGTTTCACAGTTCCACTCGTTTTTCAGTCTGTGGTAATCCTCTTGTGTACAGTTGAGGTCAAAAGTTTCCATCCCCCTTTCAGAATCTGCAAAATGTTAATTATTTTACCAAAATAAGAGCGATCATACAAAATGCACGTTATTGTTTATTCAGTGCTGACCTGAATAAGATATTTCACATAAAAGATGTTTACATATAGTCCACAAGAGAAAATAATAGTTGAATTTATAAAAAGTTCAAAAGTTTACATCCACTTGATTCTTAATACCGTGGTGTTACCTGAATGATCCACAGCTGTGTTTTTCTGTTTAGTGATAGTCGTTCATGAGTCCCTCGTTTGTCCTGAACAGTTAAACTGCCTGCTGTTCTTCAGAAAAATCCTTCAGGTCCCACAAATTCTTTGGTTTTCCAGCATTTTTGTGTATTCGAACCCTTTCCACCAGTGACTATGATTTTGAGATCCATCTTTTCACACTGAGGACAACTGAGGGACTCATATGCAACTATTACAGAAGGTTCAAACACTCACTGATGCTCCAGAAGGAAAAACCATGCGTTAAAGAGCCGGGGGGTGAAAACTTTTTGAATTTGAAGATCAGGGTAAATTTAACTTATTTTGTCTTCTGGGAAACGTGTAACTATCTTCTGTAGCCTCTGAAGGGCAGTACGAAATGAACAAATATGATATTTAGACATCTCCAGTCTGTTCAAAGGTTTTCACCCCCCGGCTCTTTAATGCATGGTTTTGTATGATCCCTCTTATTCTGGTAAAATAATGAACATTTTGCAGATTCTGAAAGGGGGATGTAAACTTTGGACCTCAACTGTATTTATGAGAAGGACACACTCTTAACCCGTAAAGGTTCTATACAGAACCCTACCACATCTCTATTAGGAAGGATTCTGAGTAGAACCTTCTCAAGGGCTAATAACTCTTAATTATCAAAAGAAGCCTTCAAGAACTTTTTTTTATAAGTGTTTACCAAGTACTTAGCTTAATGTCAAATGTCTTCGTAGAAACGTAGAAGATTTACAGTCATTAAGTGTTCTTCGCTTGTCCTTATGGGGAACCCTTTCAAGTTCCTATGCAGAACCTACAGCTGTGTTTCCCTATCAGATAGGCTTAATTATTCAATCCTTAAATCCTTAAAGAACCATTATAGAGCATTTTTCCAAGCTTTCCAAGCTTCCAAAAAGAAAGAAGTAAAAAGAAAAAAGTATGAGTTCTTATGAGTTGTTAATTGTCTCTGGAGACAATTTGGAAGAATCCTCAACGGTTTTATGCAGAACCGAACAGCAGGGTGTTTCCCTATCAGAAAAGGTTTGGTAGATATTAAGAACAAAATAATAAGCATTAATTTGGAGTCCGTACCGAACACTTACCCCAAACATCAGTCTGGTTTGACTACAAACATCGGAAGATTCTGATGAGGTGCTGGGTTAGCGGGCATGATTCTTTTTCTGACTTCTTTCATAGAAAATTAATTGAGATCATTTTCATTTACTAGAATGTACTTTTCTGCGAATTCTGCGCGAGATCAGTTCGAGGTCGCTGATACGCATCGAGACAGATAGCGCTGACGATGAACATTATGCTGACTCGAGGGAATGACATCCAATATAAGTGTGAAATGAGCCAACTCATCATTTTATTACTCTCGACAGAAATTCATTGTTGAAATTATGTTCTGGGGGGGGGGGGGGGTCCGCATGACCTCATGAATTATTCATAACGTAACTCGGAGTGGAGGACCTATCTGCACCAGTTAGTGGACGTGAAAAAAAGTCAAGGGCTTGTATCTCTGTACCAAAAGGGATTTTATGCTTTATGGAGGCTGGTTTATATAATGAAGAACATTCAGAGGTCTCATTTGCACCACAAATAGAAATGAAATGATATTAGAGTCGTTGTGTAATAAGTGGTATGAGGATGAGGATAGCATAATGTAAATGCTAATAAAACCTGAATACTGCCACGTGGATATATCAAAATATCCCTAATACACACACACATACAAACACACTCCAGAACATTGTATTTGTGTGTGATTTTCACACACATTCTGGTAACGATGTTCTTCTGAGGACCTGTGAGGACTTTTTTTTTTTTTTTTTTTTTTTTTTTTTTTTTTTTTTTTTTTTTTTTTTTTTTTTTATTGTCTCAAGAACACAACTGTAAAGACCACACAAGACACACACACATACATAGAATGACGCCTATTATTACATTTATTACAGTTTCACCTAAAGGTTTCAAATGTAAAATGTAATAAGTTTCATTTTCCTGCTCTGTTTATGTGTCAGGTTCTGGTATCCCTGAGATGAAGACCATCCTGAGGGGTGTGGTGTTAAAGGAGTACCTCACCCTCAAAACCTTTGTAGCCAAGGTCATTGGCCTAACATGTGCCCTGGGTAGTGGGATGCCCCTGGGCAAGGAGGTACACACACACACACACACACACACACACACACACACACACACACTTTTCGACATTCTGTGTTCATGAATTTATGAGGATTTCTTTTCACACACATCCTGGTGTTAATGCTCTTATGGGGACCTGTGAGGACATACACATGTAAAAGTCTCTCTTACAGGGATAGACACACACAAAAGGAAGTCTAGCAAGTATATCGAAGTGTAAAACGTTCTTTATAAATTACTAATCATAAGCAGTATGGACATTTTCCCTTCGCTTGCCACCTCTTGCAGTTTACAGGGATTTGTGTGTGAGCATTTTGTACAATATTCATTTATTCATCAAAGTTCTGCTCGTCCTCCAGTCTCCAATTAAAAAAGCTTTTTCTTTTTATTTCGCTTTTTATGTTTCTAATGCTGCAATTTTTCATCAACTCATCTCAGCTGATTATCTGGAATTAACTGTGTGTGTGTGTGTGTGTGTGTGTGTGTGTGTTGGTTAACCCCCCAGGGTCCGTTTGTGCACATAGCGAGTCTGTGTGCAGCGCTGCTTTGCAAGTTCATGTCACTCTTCGGGGGAATTTACGAGGTAATTGCAAAACAATTACAAAAAATCTTTTAAAAAAAAAATAATTTACAGAAATAGAACAACAACAAAGCTTCATTAGAGAGATTTAACATATTACAAAAAAATATGTTTGCAAATATACTTGCAAAACAATTCACGTTACATAAATTTCCCAAAAAACAAAAAAAAACAAAGCAATACTTCATTTTTAAATTATATATTTGAAAAAAAGGCAAACAAAACTAATCAAATAAATTCTATTTAGTGATTAATAGTATTCTAATTTTTATTGTGTTTTTTATTTTTATTTTATTACATATTTAGTGATTAAAAATAGAATTTTTGTTATTAATATTAGTAAATTATATTCCCTGTTTAGAAAATGATAGAATTTATCAGCTAGATAAATTAGAAACCTGAACATATGCAGTACGTTACGTACTAATTACATTGTAATAAGTTTTAATTTACTAATTACACAACCTTGAGTAACTTGAATATTACCTGTGTTGAAATTTCTGGATTTAAAATGTCTTAAAATGATTCGACAAGAATGAAAACAAACAAACAAAAATATTTTTTTGTTTCTGAGGTTCAGAAGAACTGTATTTGTTAGAAAGTTGTCTGCTTTGTGACGTTTAACTGATTTATGGCTATTTCTAGTTATTAATATATTTATATTTTGATTTATATTTTCCTGAAGGTGAAAATAAGGTGAGTTTGATAGAATTGTTGAAAGTGTAAAAGTGTGAGAAGCTTTTTTTCTGGCATGGCTGCAGATTGAAAAAAGAATAAAAGCTGAAGCTGTTTGGTTTCTCTCTGTCTCACCTCCACAAACTCTTTACGCTGGTTTTGGTGTGTAGTTTGGTAGTGTGTAGTAGTTTTTCTGTGTGTGTGTGTGTGTGTGTGTGTGTGTGTGTGTGTGTGTGTGTACGCATGTGCACATGTTCACTCCTCTGTCTCTCCGTTATTCACTGCTTTCTAAGGACCCAAACCTGATTGGTATTAAGGTAAGGGGCTAGAACTACATTTCCCACAATGCACAATGCTCATTCGACACAGCTGACCTATTCCATAAAAGTACGGACTATGTTTTGAAGATATAGAACGTATTTAAGATCGCTACTGGTTTGTAAATACAGGTCTGGCCTGAGCTGTTGCCATGGTTACACGATAAAAAGCTTTGCTGTAGAACTGTGATTGAATTTCTGTCTGAAATTCCTTCCAGCCAATCAGAGATTCATATTTTATAACCCAGCGCTAGCAGAGAAGCTAGGTACGGTTTCACAATATTTCATAATTGTGTGGAAAAATGACACCATCAGAAGAGCGCTAGTTCCCAAATCTGACGCTTCCCGACAGCTCAGAAACATGCCGTGCAACTTTATAGTAAGGATTTCAGTTCAGTTTTTATTTTAGAACAAATTAAACTTGTAAACGATCGACATGAACACGTCTGTAATGCTAATCCTAGCTGATGAAATGAATATGCATGAATCAGCTGGAAATAACAGGAAGTTTGTCTCACAGCAAAAATTCTGAATTTGTGGGCATGTGTGTGTGTGTGTGTGTGTGTGTGTGTGTGTGTGCGCACGCGCGTGTGCGTGTGTGTGTGTGTGCACGTAATAATCATTAAATCTAAGCACATTGTCAATGTGTGTGTGTGTGTGTGTGTGTGTGTTAAACAGAATGAATCACGGAACATAGAAATGTTGGCCGCTGCGTGTGCTGTTGGTGTTGGTTGCTGCTTTGCGGCCCCCATCGGAGGTGAGTGCACACAGGCACAAGCGTGCGCGCGAACGCGCACACACACACACACACACACACACACACACACACACACACACACACACACACTCACACACTCACACATACACCTAAGTTTATTGTGTCTGTTGTATTTTGTTTGTGAATGCAGATGAACGCACTTTTTTATTCTGCCAACATTGTGTGTGTGTGTGTGTGTGTGTGTGTGTGTGTGTGTGTGTGTGTTCAGGTGTGCTCTTCAGCATTGAGGTCACCTCCACGTTCTTCGCTGTAAGGAACTACTGGCGCGGGTTCTTCGCTGCTACTTTCAGTGCCTTCATCTTCAGAGTGCTGGCTGTGTGGAACCGAGACGAAGGTGTGTGTGTGTGTGTGTGTCTGTCTCTGTGTGTCTGTGTGAATGTGTCTTTGTGTGTGTGTTCAGTTATGAACATATGTAATTCATGTGAGAACATTAAAGTGTGTGTGTGTGTGTGTGTGTGTGTGTGTGTGTGTGTGTATAGAGACCATAACTGCTCTCTTCAAGACTCGTTTCCGCCTCGACTTTCCCTTCGACCTTCAGGAACTGCCAGCCTTTGCTGTTATTGGGTAAGTTCACCTGTCAATCACAGCAACAAACTAAACACAAAAACACTGAAACTTTGCAGTGAAATGAAACACTAATAATAATCACTGCTAATCCACACGGATGTACATGTTTTTGAAAACACTGATTTACCCCTCAGTTTTAATAAATTCTCTCATCTGCATGAACAGCACGTTTGAAAATATCTCCGTCCACATGAATACGCAAAAACGATTCGGGTCCGCTCTTGTGAGCACGCGGCCCAGTACGGGGCAACAGTACGTCTTAAACTGATACGTCAAAAGACTGAAGAATAACGTTCAGAGCTGCGTAGCGGGAATTAGAGAAGGAAAAAATGTGGAAAAACAGCGACAACAACAACAAAAGTTCAATTGAAGTAAAATTCAACTGATTGACAAACACAAAAATAAGTAAAGTTTTTTTGAGAATTAATTAGTTTTACCTGCTTAATGAACAAACTCTTGTTTCGAAGATCTTTTCTGCAAAAGCTAGTACTGGTTGTAAAGTTTAAATTATTTTCGAAATACGTTGAATTTGAATTCTGACTGCTGTTGGTGATGTCACAACTGGCTTCACAGCCAACCAATCAGAGGCCCTGCTTTAAACACACACACACACACACACACACACACACACACACACACAGTGCAGGACTCCCTTCTCTCCCTCACTCTCTTCTTTTCATTACTTTCCACTCATTTTTCTGTTTTTTTGTTCATTTTTAAAATATCTGTCCATCTTAATAATCTCATTAAATGAAATAATTGAGATCAACAGACATGCTTTTAAAAACAATGAAGAAAGAAACTTCTGACTTTGCTCCAACACACTGTTTTTCCAAGAAGGTTAAATAATTTTTATTTTTTTTTTCTTAAGTCACTTTCGTTGTCATGATTAACGAGTTAATTTTTCTTTTTCTGCCAGTTCTAATTAAAATGTGCAGCATCCAGAACCGGATTTAGAGTTTGTTTAAATTTAGATTAAACTTTAATCAGAGCCGAGTTTGTCCAGGTTTCCTCGGTTAATTTCGTTTAAGCATTAATCACGTTTAACTGCAGGGAGTCAAGTGATTAATGCGTTTCATTTATTTCAGCATCGCATTCTTGTAATAACTTTATTTTGAGCTTGAATGGAAATGAATACAAACATCATGGACGTAACAGTCTGAAGAGCCTTCGAGGACATTTTTCCCCCTAAGTGCACAAATTAAGATATTAAAGTCAGAATCCACTACCAAGAATGAGTTCTTAATAATTATTTAAAAAAATAAAATTGCAAATTTATCCAAAATAACATTTAGATTAAATGCTTTCACATAATATTTATCGAATGTGTAATTATTTATTGTGTAATTTTTACTACATACTTTCATTATTTACTATATAATGAGTTACATTAGAATATAATTTTGTTTTATAGTTACTTAAATTTTACTATAATTAATTACTATATACCGCCATTATTTATTGTGTAATTATTTATTGTAATAAATTAATCGATACTTATTTAATATATACTGAAAGTATTTATTATAAACATATATGTTATAATTATTTACTAAATACTATCATTGTTATATTATAATTAATTAATCTATTTATTCTATATTATTGTTTACATTTTTTATTTTTCATATTTTACAATTATTTATTTTGTAATTAATATATATAATTATAATAATATAATTATAATTACTTTTAATTATACATTTTTCATGCTCCTATAATTAACAGATTTCTTTTTCATTGCATTAAGAAATCTTCATCACATTTAAGAATTGTTGACTTCCTTTTTTTTGTTTTTTTTTTAAAAAGGACCGTATGTTTTATTCAGCGCAGTAAATTATCCATAGCGTTAGCTGCCTTGTTTTTTTTAATGACTAACACCGATACTGGCTGCGATGATACGCTTCTTCGACAAACTTTTTTTTTTTTTCTTATAAAGTATATAGTTTTTTTAACCGTAAAAGTCTTAGGCAGCCTGTTTTTTTGTCTTAAATGTTTTTTTTTTAATGTGTATTTTAATTACAGACACAGTACTGTATGTTTCCTAACGTTATATGAACTCCAAGTCCGTAAACACCTTGGTTTTGTGTAATGAGTTATGTAACAGCCGCTCAGCTTAATTACACGTGACAGTAAACACACACTCATTCTGCAGTAATTGCTAATTGTGTTTAACAACTGAGTGAGCGAATCCACTCTGTAACACAGGACGGGTTTGAATCCCCAAAACCCCCCCACCCCCAACACACACACACACACACACACACACACACACACACACACACACACAGTCGGTCCGTGTTGCCATCTAATGAGCGCTGCATTATTACATATTCATTATTCATGAGCTGTTTGCCTCGGTGATAATAAATATGCATGAGGTCATTAGCATACAGCCACGGAACTGAACCTTTAGTGTTTTTGTTTGAGATTGTAATGGAGGTTCTCTTTGGAATAGGTGCAGACAGGGGTAAAAAATTCAGACTGTGTGTGTGTGTGTGTGTGTGTGTGTGTGTGTGTGTGTGTGTGTGTGTG
>CM040988.1:4253423-4264183 GCA_022985145.1 Pangasius djambal | reverse complement strand
AAAAAAAACAAGAGCTATGTTAGTTAGCTGGATGGAATAGTGTTGCCGTGGAGAAGAGCGGGTTTTGTGCCAGTGATTCAGTACTGCTCTAAGTAAAGTAGCTTCCTTTTTGTTGTCATGACGATAGCGGCTGATCATCAAGAACAGCACAGTTTCGCTCGCCTAGCGTTGTTTGTAAACATTTTTTTCTCGCCTAGCTAGCGTTTGCTGCTAGCAAAGCAGAGTTTTCTGTTTACGATGTCGACTTGTATTGCAGGACGATGCTGTAGCTCCTGCTCCTTCATATTCTCACGCCGTATGTCAATACTAAAAAATAGCACTAGAACGTAATGTCTATATCTTATTCCTGTGTGTTTTAGATCGCTGAGTGGGAGGAGCAACAGCTTGACGAGCAGGTCAACTTCAACAACTGTAAGATTGACCCCGCCCCCTTTCAGCTGGTGGAGCGCACCTCACTGCACAAGGTGTGTGTGTTTTTATTTATTAGTCCTGTTCAGACATTAAAGTGTCTATTAATGTTAATTCTTCTTTCAGAATCACACACACACACACACACACACACACACATTTATTTCTCACACACTTTTTCCAGTCTCACCAGCGGCGAGAGAAAATTAGTGTTCATTAAGATTCTCTCTGCAGTATTACACACACTCTCTTGGGGCAAACGGGCGCGCGTGCACACACACACACACACACACACACACACACACACTCAAAAAGAAACCTCATTCCCTCTTTCCGCAAGCAATGGATGTGCCTAATGTCCTCCATTCATTCCCTTCAAAACACACACACACACACACACACACACACACACACACACACACTCTCTCTCTCCTCCGGCCTAATTTCCCCATCCTGCTCTTTAAATATTTAGGAGTGAGATTTTAGCACAAATCCATCATACTCACACACGTGTGTGTGTGTGTGTGTGTGTGTGTGTGTCTCTACCTCTGTGTATTGAGCTGTTTACCGCCCTCAGTTGCTTAAAACGCTCTTTCCTCTTTCTGTTGCCGTGGTAATGATGCTGTAGCCGTCGCCTTGGGAACGCTAATCCCTAGGCGTGAAGTCAGAAGCAAACGCACGATAAGTCTAATCAAAATATTTAACACCTGATGGAGGTAATTAAAGGCCGTCAGATCACATTTCAGTCTCTAATCGCACTGATTGCTTTAATAAGCGAAGCAAAGCGCAATGTTTTGGCACCTTTTTTTTTTTTATTTACACAGCAGGAGCACAAACACAGAGTGAATTAATGTTAATCAGTGTTTCATCGCTTTTTTTTTTTTTTCTTTTCAGACACACACTATTTTCTCTCTGTTGGGTTTGGACCACGCTTACGTCACCAGCATCGGACGCCTCATAGGAGTCGTTTCACTCCGAGAGGTGAGGGAATTATTCTGTACAAATTCACATTCCAGATCCTTTTAGCTTTCCTGGGAATATTTTAGCTAGCTTCTGATGTTGATGTTCTTGAGCTTAGCGTAAGGTTCCTCTGCAAAGTTTGCAAAGCCAAACTCCAGAAACGTTTTCTTTAAAACAGAAATCTAAATTTCCTTATGATGTAAATATCAAAAATAAAATTCATGCTTTGGTTTCCATTAGCTAGCTCATGTTATCAGATTTAGCTACGCTGAGGTTTGCTAGCTAGTTGTCAGGTATTCTAGGCTGCAAGTGAGTCTAGAGAAAGGAGAAATTAAATACACTTTAAATTCAGAATTTCTTTCCTTTTCTAATATATTTGTTACATTTTGTGTTGTTTGTCACTAACAGTCGTTATATTGTAATAATACAGCTTTTCAAAAACTTCTGAAAGTGTAAAGTTTGTGTTTGAAAGTGTATATATAGAATCTTTTGCGAACATTTATAGAATTTTATAGAACATTTGCGGTGTTGTAGCTACATGCGCAAACCAAGAGCTCATGAAATGGGAAATTCTTTTTTATTTTTGTCATTTTTATGTTTCCGTGCACATACACAGCGTCTAGCGTTGTTGAGCTTTCTTATACTTATTTCATGTATTGCCTTGCAGTATTTGTAGCATTTGTACGCTAATCGGTGTGAAATCTTCCGTATTGTAGCTGCGTAAGGCCATCGAGGGTTCGGTGACGGTGAAGGGGGTGAAGGTGCGCCCCCCGCTGGCCAGCTTCAGGGACAGCGGCACCAGCAGCAGTGATGCTGAAGTGACTGAGCTCCACAAACTGTGGAACCGCCACACCAACATGACGCTGCCGAGGGACCAGCAGCCCTCCGACTCAGACGAGAAATCCCAGTGAAAAAAAAAAAAAAACAAAGGGAACAAAAAAAGACAAGGGAGGATGGAGGAAAGGAGTTGAATAAGACAGTCATTAATTTGTCTGTTTTTTTTTTTTTTTTTCTATGAAAGCTGAAGAGCTGCACACTTCTGGGTTTTTTCTGGAAAGTTCTGTATTCGGGCCGCTGGTGAACGCTTGGAAAAGTGGATTTTAAGCTCCTTATCTTTCACGTCCCTCCTGTTCTGCACTGATTTCATTTCCTGGTTTCGAAAAAAGGGACGTACTAACGCTACAAATCCGAACAATTTCAGACAAAACTATGCGGTTGCTTTTCTACAGCTTCTGTTCTTTTCTCGTTCTTCCTCTAGTCTTTGATATTCCAGTCTTTTTTGCTTTTTTTTTTTCCCCACATAGTCTTCCTTTCGTATGCATCCTGATGCCAGTTAGAGATACAAAGCGATATTTAGCGATATTTACGCTGTTTTTAATGAGCGCTTTTAAATTTCACGCCCACATATGCACCTTTTTTCTGTTTTCTTTGTAAGCTAAAAGACCTACACTCCTTTTTTGTGTATAAATTATTCTTAAATGCCGATTAACATCGGTTGTCCGTCTTGTACACTAACCACTCGTTTGATTTTTTTTTTTTATTTATTTATTTTTATTCCAACGCAGTTATCGGAAACAGAGATTTAATACCATTCTCATTCACCGTGATGCACTTTGCTGTAAAAGAAAAAAAGCTCTTTTGAGAGTTGGTTTTGGTGATTGTTCCAAAATTCACCAACACTACAATCAACAAAGTTCAAATAAGGACTGTTAACGCTAAGGCTATTCAATTCCACACTGATTTATTTTGTCTGTTTCTATTTATTTATAAAATTATTCTCTTTTGGAAGCGTTTGAAAATGCTAAAAATGCTAGCTGTCCAAGGTGAACTTCTCCATAATTTTTTTTCTTTCTTTTTTTTTTTTTCCCCTATCTAATGAATTGAACATTCAAGTCTATTGTACGTGTCCTGGTTGAACACTGATAGAGCTAATAGAACCTTTTGTTGGCTAAGGAACCTAAGGTTCCAATTTCCAGATATGTTCCTCAAGGAACCTGTCTGTATCTCATCATCTCATCAGAGCAGAACCCATATGCTGGGTCAGATGCTCTTACTTCCTGCTGAATGTTCCTCTTACGTAAGATTTGCAGCATCTCATAGGACCTTCTTTTGGGTCTGAAGAATCTAAGGTTCCTTTGATGTGTTCATCAAGGAACCTGTCCATGCCTCATCATCTCATCAGAACAGAACCACAGAAACTGGACTTTCATATACTGGCTCAGATTCTCTTACTTCCTGCTAAATATTCCTTTTGTACGTTTTCCAGCATCGCTCCTACTTTGAGCTTGTAATAGCTGAAAGAACCAACATGTTCCTCCACATTTTTGACTTGCTTGCCAGAGCAGAACCTGGACATTCCATTCCAGTCAGACACTCCAACATCAACATCATGCTGAATTAGTTGCCTTATTAAATGTTTGTGGTATCTTTAGGACTTAAGGTTCCAGTATCCTAAGGAACCTGTACAAGCAGAACCTAGTCATGCATATCCCATATCCTGCGTAATATCCGCCTTTTGGAGCTGGTGTAAGGTCTCGAGGATCTAATGGGACCTTCTGTGTGTTTAGTCTGTAGATAAAACAACCTAAATGTTCAAATGTCCAATATGTTCCTTCAGGAACCTACAGCAGAACCTAGTCGTTCTTATTCTAGGTCAAACACTCGTATTTCCTGCTGAATACTTGACTTTGTATAATCCTTGTATAATCCAGAACTAGTTACGTAATACCTGGTATGAATGATTATAGTTGGTTCTGATGATCAGAGATTCCAAGTTCTCAATTAGTTTCTCAAATAACCAGTCTACATTTTGGTCTCCTCATCCAAAAAAAGGAACTATGGTTCCCAGATCCCTGTTGTTCCTTGAGGAAGCGGTTCACATTTTTGGCTCAGACATTCCTACTTACACTTGAATCTCCAGCATCTTATAAGATGGGCTGTAAGTACCTGTGGTTCTCAGATCCAGTCTATATCGTCATTTGGACTTCACCATTCAGATAAGAGCTGTGTGTAGCTCTGAGTAATTTCTCAACCTCCACTGAAACTCCTCCTACTTTCACAGGTACAGAAACAGTTTAGTGCCAGGTTTGGATCCGGAACCGAGCCGTGCTGTACCGTCTGGTGGAAAATCGTCAATGGTTGGGACCCATCAGTGAAATTCTTTAGACCAAGTACAAGTATGAATATGTTTTTGGTGCTCATCAGTACCGAAATGAGTAACCTACTTGGTATTAGTCAGTCAGGGATATCATGTAGCATTTATTTAGTTCTGTTTATGTTTCCCTGATTTACATAGTGGCCATGAAAAGCGCAAACGTGCGTGTCTGTGCACATAGGCTAACAGACTCCTCCTTTATAACAGTAGCTAGCTGATTTTAAAAAGAAGCACATTAGCTAGCTACATCAGTTAGCTTGGATCCTATAGGGTTGCATTTCAGGGATTGCATTTCAGACCTAGGATTAGGTCACATAGTACCACGTGCTCAGATGTTCGTATCGGAGCATTTTTACAAATACGAGCCAATGAACATGAGCGATATCAGCATCGTTATCGATGCATCTCTAGTTGTCGGGTATCTAAAGCGAGGCCGGGATTCTAATGATCAGTGTCTAACTGCACGTATTAACGAACGGCTGAGTTGCATAATAACTCATTTCGCATGTTGGAGTGTTTGTAAAATCGGCGACGGCAAATTTTCGCAGATAATTTCAAGTATTTTGAAATGTACATTTCTAAACAAGTCTTCTAGAACAAAAAAACAGAGACGGACGCTCTTCTTTCCTTGTCTTATTTGTCATTGTGGTTGTTTTCGTCATATTATCTAGTGCTTAATATATTAATGTTTTGTTTTTGTATTGTGTGTGTTTGTTTTTTTGTTTAATCGATTATGCTGATTTTAATTTTGATGCTTGATCCTGACAACTGTCCATCATTCTCCCTCTGACCAATACGCTCGGGTGTGGGTGGGTGGAATGCACGGCTTGCCTTTTTTTTTTTTTTTTATGGAGTACCTTATAGCTATGATTTAAGATTTTATGATAATAGGTTTACAGATTTAATATATTTGCCTCCTAACATATCAGTACTGGAATGATCGCCTATTAATGTAAGATCTGATCAGACGTGTTTTTGTTTGTTTGTTTGTTTGTTTGCTTGTTTGTTTGTTTATGACTCCAGTCCCAACAGGGGAACCATATTAGCGATGTGCTAGGTAGCATCGCCCTGAAATCTTGAGCGAATGTTAAGTTTTGTCTGACAAAAGTGCCTAAAGCATCTCAAATGTGATTTTAACAGTGTTGTAGATTTATACATACTGATACACACGCACATGACGTTGATTCATTATTTCATTTTTACACTCCTCGTCACTCATACTTTTATTTTGGGTAACCATAGCAACCTATTCGCATCTTTCATCGTCTTAACAACAGGACATGGAAAAAAAAAAATCACGATCAGACTTTTATTTATTTCTTGAGTTGTGGTTTTTTTTTTTTTTTTTTTCGCTTGTTTTAAATCACAAGTGCATATTTATTAACAATCACCTGAAGAGAAATCGATTGAGCAGAGCAATAGGAATGATATTTTTTGTTGTTGTTGTTGATGTTATAATATTATAATCTTAAAATTAATGACTCTGTGCAATAATGGCGGTTTGTTTTTAAGAGTGTGTGTGTGTGTGTGTGTGTGTGTGTGTGTAACTGTAATTACGCCTTGACATGGAGGAGAGATGACGTTATTTTTGTAAAGAAGCGATGCTATGGTACGCACTGAGGCTCTGTTTGTCACTGATGGATCAGATGGAAAAAGCACAGAGTGTTGAGGGAGTTCTGAATCGGAAAAACCTCTGGCACTAAAAATGCGCGCGCACACACACACACACACACACACACACACAGATGTGTCCTATTCTTCAGAGAACAAAAGGATTGTTTTATATCAGGGATGAATAAAAAGAATTTAACATAAGCACCATCTTTTTGTGTCTTTTGTTGTATATATATTTTTTAAAACTTTTTTTTAAATTTTAGATAAATTCATTTTAATTTAATTTTATTTTATATTTCTATTGTCTTATTTTAGTTTGTTATTCTTTATATTCTTCTCATTTTCTTTTATTTTAGTTTATTTGTTTCTACCTTTTGTATTGTCTCCTGAGTTTTTAGTGTATAAACAGCACATGCTCCCACACATCTGTGTGTGTGTGTGTGTGTGTGTGTGTGTGTGTGTGTGTGTGTGTGTGTGTGTGTGTCTGTCCCTGATGCACTTTCCTGTTTCCTGATTGGCCAGGAGTGACCTGTGGTGAAGTCACTGAAGGTTGTGATTGGATATTTAATGCAGTGACGCTGCTAATCCCCGAGACGCTTCAGGTGCGACTTTACACTTTACTCTATAGAGAGAGAGAGAATAAATCTGTTGTCTGTCTTTCTCTCTCTCTCTCTCATATTATATCTGTCTATCTATCTATCTCTCATTATATCTATCTATCTATCTATCAGTCTGTCTATTTTCTTTCTCTCTGTCTCACTCTTTTATATCTGCCTATATCTCTATCTAACTATGCCTATTTATTTCTTTTTCTGTCTGTGTCTTACATATCTGTCTGTCCATTTGTCTGTCTCTCCGTCTTTCTATCAGTCTGTCCACCTGTGTGTCTATTTCTACCTCTGTCCGTCTGTCTACTCCCCCCCTCTGTCCGTCTGTGCCTGTCTGTCTCTTTTACTCTATTTCTCTCTCTCTCTCTCTCTCTCTCTCTCTTTCTATCTGTCTGTGCCTGTCTGTCTCTTTTACTCTATTTCTCTCTATTTCTCTCTCTCTCTCTCTCTCTCTCTTTCTATCTGTCTGTGCCTGTCTGTCTCTTTTACACTATTTCTCTCTCTCTCTTTCTATCTGTCTGTGCCTGTCTGTCTCTCTCTCTCTCTCTCTCTCTCTCTCTCTCTCTCTCTCTCTCTCTCTCTCTCTCGGATTAGTGCCATTGCGTGTGTGTGTGTGTGTGTGTGTGTGTGTGTGTGTTGGGGTATAAAATAAGTACAAATCAAAACGGAAGCCTGAAGAGGAGTCGGAGTGAAACAGCGTGAGGCAGTGAGCAAATGGAGATCAGATTTGATCAGACTTGAACTCTGTCGCAGCTTTGTATGCTTTAAAGGCCAGCGTGTAGAAATGTAGAAATCGAAGTTGAAAAGGTTAATTTTCAGGTTAAATTTGATTGTCTGCTGTTCAGACCACGGAGAAAAGAGCAGATGGATATCGGACGTGTGGAATAAAATAAATAAATAAATAAAATCGGATCTGATCTGTCGGAAGCTGTTTAAAGTGAGATACAGCGAGGAACCTTGTCATCAGCATCAGCTCCCTGACTTCCCCCAACATCACCCGGATATCAATTTATATACATTCCAACAACTGAAGTCATGAAAATATTTCAATTGTTGTTGTTGTTGTTGTTGTTGTTGTTGTGGTTGTTAGATTATTAAGAATAATTTTAATAGCTTCAAAAAAATCCCAGTCTACTGGTAAATAATTAGTATTATAGCTACCGTTCCCACCCTGACGATGGTTAATAAATAGCCGAGGACGTTATTCCTCTTATACCACTACAATTTACCAACAATTACAATTTTCATTAATTAAAGAACCAAACTTCATACTTTTTTATCCACTGATAGTTTCATAATATATAATAATAATAATAATGTAGTTTGATTTAATGTTGGTGAAACAAGCTAGTTCCTGTTCTCACTTACATTATAGCAGCTATAAACAGTCGTTCCCTCACCAGCTTCTCTCTCTCTCTCTCTCTCTCTCTCTCTCTCTCTCTCTCTCTCTCTCGTTAATAAGACAAAAAAAAAAACGGAGCTTGTCATGTTCCCGAGAAACTGCAAAAAGCGTAAACTCCTCTATCCCGAAGACATCAGCTTTACCTCTGACTGTTACAAAGAGCTGACACTGGAGACTCCTTCCATTTTTTTTTTCCTCCATTTTTTTCTCCTTCCCTGACGTTTCATTTATATGGCGCGTCCACCACAAATGAGCTGTTACTATAGAAACGATAACGTATCAGAACGAGCGTATCGGTATAAACCTGGGATTTGCAGCTGCACTACTGTCAGAGCTGCTGTTCTAGAGAATTAATCAACACCTTCTGACCAATCAGGACACAGAATGAGATTTCTCCTAATGACTTTGGTGTGAACGTTGTGTTCAGGGTTAAAAATTGACTGAGGGGACGTTTTTATCTTTGAAGGCATGACGTTGAGTTGCGTGGGGTTTATGAGCTGTGACAAGCGTGAGATTTAATTTTTGTGCTCTTAAAACGTGTGTCAGGCCGATTAGCATCTAGGAGCTCGCTGGCGACGCACGCATGCACGCACACACACACACACACACACACACACACACACACACACACACACACAATACCATAATACATAATGTCCTGTGGTTAAGTGTCTGTTGGTGCTTTTACGTTAAAAACATTTTAAACTGAATTTAAAATTTTTTTTTTTTTTACAAAAAAAACCCTCACGATAGTATTTATCTATTTAATAATTGTTTAATATTTCTTTGTAGTATAAAAGTACAAAACATCAAATTGTGTGTTGTATGCTAGTAAACATGAAAATGGTGGTTACAATAATCTGTAGTTAAACACTCAGCATGATTCGTTTGCATCATTCTACTTACGCTAACTCTGCTAACTTGCTCGCTGCTAGCTAAAATCCATCATTAGCATTGTTAGTATGTTTTGGGTCAAATTTCAACCAGCACAATGGAATAAATCCATTACCTTTTACCGCCAGTCAGGAGTTAGCAAACTACGGATATCTGTACAATATCTGCAGTTACAAATTTAGCATAACTTCATTTGCATCATGTTAACTGTGCTAACTGAGCTGAGTGATCTCTGCTAGCTTAAATCCATCATTCTCTCTCTCATTGTTAGCATGTTTTTGTAAAGCTTAATTCACTTAAACTACAGATAATACATGTAGATTTGTGGTTACATCACCCTTTAATACCAGAGTCAGGAATTTGCAAACATGTAACAACACTAATAGAGAACATGCTAAATGTATGCTACATGCAGCGTTAAATAATTCTTTGGATGAAACAAAAAAATTACAAGTCTACTTTTAAAAGTGATGTGAGCATGCTAAGTGCTAAAGGCTACTGAAAACTAGTCTATGCTAATAAACAATGTGCTAAATGCCTTCATTTAATCATTAGCACAAATGAATATAGATACATTTGCACAATGCTAATGCTAGCTGTGCTAAAACAGTAGTACACCATGTTGATTCAAACCTTTCTTAGCATTGTGTTGTGCTGCATCTGCTTTTTTTTTTTCTTGGCATCATGTAATGTGTATTTTTTTTGGTTGCCAGAGGTCAAAGGTTAGGAGGTCTGAGGTGAGTCAGAAGGTCGGGGTCAGGGACGTGACGGGGGTCTGGACATGCTTTTCACGCTGATCACGAGCATGCCCTCCGGCGTCAGAGTCCCGCTAACAGACAGAGGGTCCATGTCCTCTGGCAGCAAAGACTTGTGGGTAAATTTGTCCGTGACACAGCCGTCGTCTCCGACCTGCGAGACGGAGAGAGCCGAGACACGACCTTTAATATTTACACACTGCAAAAAAACATTATACAGCAATTAGCAAGTAAAGTTATTATAAATACAGGCTAATTTATATATTACATTAGATATATAAAATAAATTAACTATAAAATAAATATAAGATTATTATTAATATGAAGTTTGAATCGTGAAAATGTCGTATTAATTTGGCAGATAATTTTTTTTAATGTTTAAATGTTTATTTTTTCTTATTTTAAGCATTTACTTACACAAGGAAGCAAAATTATCTGCAAAAAAATAGAATAAGCCCATTTTAAGGTTGCAGTATAATTTAATATTTATTTTATTTAATAAGTAAACAAATGATTGAATAAATGATTGAATAATAATAAGAAAAATTAGACAAATTTATTTATGATATTGTTACTTGCTAAGATTCCATTAATCACAGTGAGATAATACTTAAACAAACAAACAAATAGATGCCCTTTGTTTGTTTGTTTGTTTGTTTTGTTCACCAAAAACATATGAAAAAAGCAACTTTTTAGTTATTTAATTTTTTTAATTTTATTTAACAGTTCCCAGCTTGTCTTTCAAGGCTTAATATTTATTCGTATTTATTTTATATATACACTGCCCTCCAAAAGTTTGGAAACGCCTGAACAAAATAGGGTTTTTGGGCAATATCAGCATAAATCCTCTTTAGTTAGTGACCATTTTGCATTGATAATAAGGGACAACACTAGGCATCCGAGCAGTCAGTTTATTCAAACATTGACTTGATATATTACTCCAAGCCTCCTGGAGGATTGCCCAA
>CM040988.1:4204551-4249270 GCA_022985145.1 Pangasius djambal | reverse complement strand
AATTTGAGTATTTTTCTATGTTATGTTCATGTTTATGTTCATAAACTTTTTATTTAATAAAATATGTTTTCATAGTTTGTGTTGTCCCTTATTATCAATGCAAAATGGTCACTAACTAAAGAGGATTTATGCTGATATTGCCCAAAAACCCTATTTTGTTCAGGCGTTTCCAAACTTTTGGAGGGCAGTGTATATTTTCATATTTAAAGTTCATTCTATAGCTAATTTTTACTAATATGTATGTGTGTATATATATATGTGTATATATATATATATATGTATGTGTATATATGTATGTGTATATATCTGGGAATACTGGATAGCATTGAACACACACACACACCTTCTCAGCGTGAATAACGACGCTGCTGTTGAAGGCCATCACCACTATATCATGCGGCTCAAATCGACTGACGTCCACCGACGTGTAATAACGATCATCCACCCAGATCACTCCTGTACTGACTGAAACACACAGACGCTCAGTTACTGCTACAGTACCACCACCAAGTTGATTCTTTTCCTCTCACAGCATGTCCCCGAGTGTTTTATTCCTCTTACAACCACAGCAGTTTACCAACAAATACGATTTTTATTTATTACAGAACGACACATCGTACTATTTATTCGTTTAATGTTGTAATGTCAGTGAAACAAGTTAGTTCCTGTTGTCACTTACACTATAGCAGCTGTAACCAGCTGTTCCCTCACCAGCCTCTCCTTTTCTCTCTCTTGTTGTTAGTAAGACAAAAGAAATGACGCGGTTTGTCGTGTTTTGGTTCTGAGAAACCTCAAAGCATGAACTCTGTCCTGAACTCTGTCTGAAAATGTAAATTTACAGCTTTACCTCTGGCTGTTACAAAGCGCTGACACTGGAGACTCCTTCCATCAAAGTTACATAAACAGCTTCAGTGCATGTACACGCACCTGTTACTATAGAAACGATAATGTGCTAGAACGAGTGTGTTACTACCCTGTAACGTGTTTCACTCTTGATTTTATGAAGTCTGTTTACATCAGACTATCTCATGAAATTTATCATGTCTGTGTGTGTGTGTGTGTGTGTGTGTGTGTGTGTGTGTATGTGTGTGTGTGTGTGTGTGTGATTTCACGCCAACCTCACCCAGAGTGTCTGGAGCTAATGTGGTTTTAAGTGCCTGAAGCTCCTCTCTCTCTCTCTCTCTCTCTCTCTCTCACTCACGCACACACACTCTCTCTTCCTTGCTCTCTTTGTTGCACTCTCAATTTCTCTCTCTTTCTCTCTCTATTAGTCTGTCTCTCTATCTGTCACTCTGTCTCCCTCTCACACTCTGTTTTTCTGTCTCTCTCTATCAGACTCTTGCTCTCTCTCTATCTCTGTCTCTCTTTTTTTCTCTCTCAGCTTCTGTCTGTCTCTCTCTTTCTGTCTGTCTTTCTCTCTCTCTCTCTCTCTATTGGTCGCTTGGTCTCTCTTTCTCTGTCTCTCTCTCTCTCACACACACACACACACACACACACACACACACACACACACACACACACACACACACTCTCCGTTGCTCTCTTTGTTGCACTCTCTCTCTCTCTCTCTCTCTCTCTCTCTCGCTTTCTTTCTGTATGATGTAATGGTCAGTCTGGAGCCTAAACTCTGATGAATGTCGTCTGGGGAGAAATAACGCTGTGGGAGAAAAATGGCCACCTGCTCGCTCTCTCTTCCAGCGCTCACATCTCCTTCATAATTCAGCGCGAGGCGAATGTCTAACACTAAGACCAATATTTTACCATCTTGTTTAAATATAGATCATTACAAATCGTACAATTTGGTGGCGTCCAATCTATCTGTGGATTTTTCAAATAGCTATCATACAAGCCTTTTCTTATCATTTTCGTCTGTTTTGCTGTCACTTTACTATCCATTTAGATCAACTTTAAAAATTTCTCTCATTTCTCAACCGCACATCTCACCATGTGTGTCTCCATGGCTCCAGTCACCTTGGTAACCCCCCGTGTGGGATTTTCTGTCTCCCTGGCAACCTCCGAATGTTTCTCTCTCGCTCATGAACGACTCCGACTCGCCTTCGTGACCCCCGAAAAGTGCCGTTGCTCTCTGATCCAGGAAAGGCATGAAGAGGGGATCTGAAGGAGGAGAGGAAGCTTCCGTTTGGATGGACGTGATGCTGCTGCAGCTGTACCTCGCTGAAGAACGGAACGAGGATGAGGACGAACGAGAGGAAGAGCAGCTGGTCAGAGAGGTCATTGTGCTGGATGAACCAGAAGTTGGATTGTTGGAGCTGGAGAACTTTGCGGGTCTGATTTAAACCATGCCCTGGTGCATTGTGGGTCTGAACGGTGCTTTTCCTGTCTCCATACATGGCCTCTCTCCTGGCATTGGAGCTCCCGGAATAACCGAAGAGCTGATAAGACGTGGAAAAAGCTCTTCAGAAGACACTTCAGAAAGAGTGGGAGATACACAGGAACCAACCGTCCATCACAACTCCTCAACTTTCTCCACCAACCTGCTGTTTCTACATTCGGGTCTAAACGCCTGATTCCCGTATCATAAACTATTCAGTATATATGTAAACCCCATTTCTGGAAAAGTTGGCATATTTTCTAAAATGCAATGAGAACAAGAATCTGGGATTTGTTAATTCTCTTGAACCTTTATTTAACTGAAAATAGTACAACGAAAAGATTTCCAGTGTTTTCACTGACCAGCTTTTAATGTATTTTGTAAATATAAACAAATTAAAAAATTCATGCCTGCAACACACTCCAAAAAAAAAAAAAAGGTTGGGACAGTGGCATGTTTGTGTTACATCACCTTTCCTTTATTTACACTTTTTAATCGTTTCGGAACTGAGGATACTAATTGTTGCAGTTTTGTAATTTTTGCCCATTCTTTGCCCATTCTTGCTTGATACAAGACTTCAGCTGCTCAACAGTCGGTGGCCACCATTGTCTGATTCTCCTGTTCATGATGCACCATACATATTCACTTGGAGTCAGATCTGGACTGCTGGCAGGCCAGTCAAGCACACGCACTCTGTGTCTACGAAGCCACGCTGTTGTAGCACGTGCAGAATGAGGCCAGGCTTGGTGTCTTGCTGGAATAACTATGGACGTCCCAGGAAAAGATGTCACCTTTATGGCAGCATATGTCTCCCTAAAATCCCAGTACATGTCTCCACGTCAATGGTACCTTCACATGCAAGTCACCCATGCTGTGGGCACTGATGCACCCCATACCATGACAGGTGTTGGCTTTTGCACCTTTCGTGGATAACAGTCGGGAAGGTCCATTTCGTCTTTGGCACGGGGAACTCGACGTCTGTTTTCCCCAACAAGAAGTTACACGTGGACTCATCTGACCACAGCACACATTTCCACTGTCTTTCCGTCCATCTGAGATGAGCTTGGGCCCAGAGAACTCTATGGCATTTCTGCATGGAATTCTCCTCATGTAATAGAGTTTCAGGTTGCATTTCTTGATGCAGCGGTGGACTGTGTTAATTGACAGTAGTTTTCCGAAGTACTCCCAAGCCCATGTGGCTATATTTATCACAGTAGCATGATGGTTTCTCATGCAATGCAATCTAAGGGGTCGAAGGTCATGCACATTCAAAAGTTGTTTCTGGCCAAGCCCTACACAGACTGAGATTTCTCCGGATTCCCTGAATCTTTTCGCAATATTATGCACTGTAGATGGTGAAAGACGTAAATTCTTTGCAATCTTGCATTGACAAATGTTCTTTTTGAACTGATTGACTATTCTCTCATGAAGTCTGGCACAAAGTGGTGAGCCACAACCCATCTTTGCTTTGTGGATCCTCCTCTTATAACAAATCATGATACCCTCACCTGTTACCAATTCACCTGCTTAATGTAGAATGTTTCAAAACGGTGTAACCTGAATATTCTATAAACTTTTCACTCTTATTTTGCCTCTGTCCCAACAAATATACAAATATACCGCATCATGAAGACCAAGAAGAGATCAAAACAAGTCCAGGACAAAGTTCTGGAGAAATATCAGTTAGGGTTTGGATATAAAAAAAAATTCCTAAACTTTGAACCTCCTGCAGAGCAACATTAAATCTGTCAGTAAAAAATGTAAACAATGTGAAAGAATCGCAGCTCTGCCTAGAGGAGACCATCCACCCAAAGTCAGTGAGTGGGTAAAGAGGGGATTAGTCAGAGACACAACCAAGCGGACAAGCAGAACTCTGGACGTGATGCTACCACCACCGTGCTTCATGGGATTCTCAGGGTAATGAGCAGTGTTGGGATTAATTGTACTCTCTCACTAATCAAAAATTGGGACACAGCCCTCCTTTTCTGTGATCACTAATATTATTGGGACACAGCATTCCTGTACTGCTGTTGACTGTTTTGAAAACACAGCTTTCTCTCACTCTCTAACTGGGATACAGTGCAGTCCTTCCTTCACTGTCATCATTAATTTAAACACAGCCCTCTTTTAATCTTAGTCACTAATTTGGACGCACCATTTTATTACCAATTGTACACTACCCCATCCTCACTTCCTCACCTGTCAGTCACTATTTTTGACACAACTTTCCTTTGTTGTATTCAGTTCAATTTTATTTGTATAGCGCTTTTAACAATGGACATTGTCATAAAGCAGCTTTACAAAAATATATAAATTCAGGATATAAATTTTTAATTTATAGATTTATGCCTAATGAGTAAGCCAGAGGTGATGGTGGTGAGGAAAAACTCCCTGAGACGATATGAGGAAGAAACCTTGAGAGGAACCAGACTCAAAAGGAAAACCATCCTCATCTGGGTGACAACAGATGGTGCATCTATAAATAATTCCCTTCTATAACTGTGTACTACATGGGCAAAAAGTGCAATTGTGTAATGAGGAAATTCATTATAGTTTTCACATGAAGTCTATTTTGTTGATGTTATCAGCTGTTCACTGATAGAGACTTGAGTGCAAAACTGTTTATGGCAATTGCAGTCCTAAAGCTATCATAGCGTTTGTAGTCCTAAGCCATCTTCATGGTTTCTAAGTGGTACCATCCACAGTAATCAGATGTCCAGAGAGCAGAAGGGGTCAGGATCACTGATATCTCAGGAGTAGCATGTGTAGCTCGAGTGAGTGACAGAGAGAGAGACAGAGAGAGAGAGAGAAGTACAGATTATTAGGTATGCTTATTGTCATGTAATGTTAAGGACAATACACATTGTGTGCGGAGAGCAAGCAGGCACTCCGGCAAGACTAGCTATGATGGCATAACTAAAAGGGAGACCCAGAAGGTAACACAGACATGAGGCAGTATCCAAACATCCCAGTTCACCACAACACTCTATGCCCCTGAACCCTCAAGAGCTGTTCCTTTATGTAAGAAAAAAACTATTCACAAAAAGCCTTGACTAAACAAATATCTTTTCAGCCTAGACTTAAACACTGAGACTTAAACACTGTCTGAGTCCTGAATGCTAATTGGAAGGCTGTTCCATAACTGTGGGGCTTTATAAGAGGAAGCTCTGCCCCGTGCTGTAGCCTTCACTATTCAAGATACCAACAAATAGCCTGCACCTTTTGATCGAAGTTGGGATGACGGATCATAAAAGACCAGAAGTTTAATTTTTGAGTCATTTGTTTTAAGGTGCATATGTGATCATTATACCAGGGTGCAAGTTTTTTCTCTCTGATTATCTTTCTTTTAAGTGGAGCTACATTATCTAGAGCGTAGCAGAACTCTGACTCTAAGATTTCAGTTGCCTGATCAAGTTCTGTGGGGTCAGATGGTGATCCAATCATAATAATAACTGTGGGAGATGATTGATAAAAAATCTGTGCAGTAGCTGACATGAATGTACGTTTGATGCGGTAGCACAGCGAGATGAATATATTACGACTAAGACACAATTTAAAAGAGATAAGATAATGATCTGTGATAGCTTCAGACTGTGGAAATCTGACTATATTTTCTATATTTAATCCAAATGTTAGATCAAGAGTGTGACTGCCATTATGATTGGGTCCTGTTACATTCTGATTAACCCCTAGTGAATCTAGAATGGACACAACCACTGTTCTCAGAGGGTCTTCCAGGTTATCACAATGAATATTAACAATTCTCCAACAATTAATGCTTTGTGTAAAGAAACAACCAGGCTTGAGATGAAATCCACAAATTCACAAAGGAATTCAGAATATGGCCCTGGGGGTCTGTAAATAATAAGTAGCAGAATCGACTGTGTAGACTTATTTATTTTCGTGGCTACATATGTTATGTTAGTATAAAGAACTTCAAACACATTGAATTTATGTCTAGGGTTTTGTGTGATGCCTAGATTATCATTATAAATAGCTGTGACATCTCCTCATCTGCCAGTTAGATGGGGCTGATGTACAGTATATAACTGCATTCAGGGGGACTAGCTTCATTTAATGCTACATACTCATTTGGTTTAATCGGCGTTTCTGTTAAACACAGTATATTAAACTCCTGTTCAGCAATAGTTTCATTAACAATAGATCTAAGAGTTAAGAGTGTTAAGAGTGCTATACAAATAAATAAATTGAAATAAATTGAAATTTAGATCAGTGGTGCTGGCTGGCATTCAGTATGATCTAATTTTATGTTAAATAGGTTACTAAAACAAACTGAGTTTTTCTACATTTTTATTTCTACATTTTTCTTTAGCTTGGGGAACAGAAACAATCTCAATATAGTGAAACCTGAAGGACAACTCAGTGTAGCCAGCAGACGGTCGGTTTAGCCAGCTTGTCTGCTCCCTGGCCTTGGCTCTGGATTGTCACAAATTAACTAGGCCTATTGACTATGTGCTATGCTGCAAGAAATGAAAGCCCCACCTTCCTGAGTGGGATGGATACTGTCCCGCCTAAAAGGCCAGCCTTGCCCTCAAAACTACTCCAATTAACTATAAAGCCCACATTGTTTTCAGAGTGCCACCTGTGCATCCAGCAGTTCATCAACCATAACCTGCTGCAAGCTACATCATCACACTACATTGAGATGGGGCACAAGCGTACTACTGCATAGGACATTGCCTTTGCTAATTTACACACCTCTACAATGTTACTCTGACTGACGAAGGCATACATCATTAGCTCCTACGTGGAAAAACTACCTTTGAAAACTCGTGCTTGCCTAAGACCCTAAGATTACCTGCTATGTCCAGGTATACATTTAACTAGTGTTGCTGGTGCCCCTAAAGACCTAGCTAATTTCACATGCCGTAAGATAGAATCTCCTATAGCAAGAGCTCTTTCAAGTTTCTCAGCGGGTGCTTCACTGAGGAGAGCAAACCTGTTAGACACATGAAGCGGAGAGGAGTGGTGCTCCCATGGACGAGCCTTAGTGTTGGCTTTGGCTTTGCGATTATGCCGCCAAGTCGTCACCCGTTCGCCCTGCTATAAGGCTTCTTTCAGGGAATTGCTATCTCTGCCAAAGGCATCGCAAACCCTCTCTAGAGTCTGGATGCACATCTCTAATGCTGCAGTCTTCTCCGTCAGAGAGCTAATTAATATACACTTATCACAAATAAAGCTAGTACTAACGACAGCGGAAGAATGACTAAACATCCTGCACTCAACACACTGAACAAGCTGAATGTTTGCCATGTTGTGTTTAGCGCACCCTAGTTGAAGATTTGTTGACATTTTTTTAGACGGATCTGACATGGATGGCCTCAGCTCACTGTCTTTAGACAAAAAATGAAAGCGAGAAAGTTCCCGGAGAAAATGAAAATTTCGCAGAAAGGGAAAGTGAAAAATACAACAAATGAAAACAATAGCATAAATTATTGATGAAAAGAGGGAAAAAAACGAAGAAATTGGGACACAGCCCTCCATTACTGTCATCAGTAACTGGATTGAAACACAACATTCCTTTACTCTTGGTTACTGATTTGTACACTTTGTACACCACCCCTTCCTCACTTCCTCACCTGTCAGTCACTATTTGGGACACGACCTTCCCTTATTGTATTCTACTGGTTACTGATCCCACACTTATTGCTGGTTAATAATTGGATCACGACCTTCCCTTACTGATGATTACAGATTGGACAGACCCATCTCTTAGTATCAAACAGTAATCGGAACACATCCCACTAATAATGTTGCTCACTAAGTAAACACAGTCTTCCCTTACTGTCGGTCAAAAATTGGGACAGAGCCCTCCCATTCCCACAGGTCAGACTGTTCATTACTGCTGGCCAAAAATTGGGACACAGCCTTCCTTTGCTGTGATCAATAATTGAAATACAGCCCTCTCTTTATCTCGGTCACTAATTAGGACACAGTCCTCTCTTTGTACACTACCCCTTCCTCACCCATCAGTCATTATTTGGGACATGACCTTCCCTTATTCTGCATCACATATTTGATTGGTTACTGCTTTTACCCTTATTTGTTGGACAAAAATTGAATTAGGACATGACCTTCTCTTACTGTCTGTTATGGATTGTGACACAACGCTCTCTACAAGGTTCCCTTAATGTCACTCAAGAATTGGGACACAGCCGTTCCTTTACCACAGGTCAGACTG
Organism: Pangasius djambal; assembly: GCA_022985145.1. Lineage (NCBI taxonomy): Eukaryota > Metazoa > Chordata > Actinopteri > Siluriformes > Pangasiidae > Pangasius > Pangasius djambal. Next base: position 4,240,736 of record CM040988.1, on the reverse strand, counting down.
TCCCCTACTGCTGGTCAAAAATTGGGACACGGCCATCCATTACAGTCACTCACTAAGCATCAGGGGTTTTTTGTCTACATGTGAAAGTTGTATTGACGCATTTTTTTTTGCAAATAACATTGATCATTTTATTGATAAATTTAAAACAAGGCAGATGCAGAAAGAAAGTCATTATATTTCAAAACAACCAGCATTCAAATACTTCATTTCATGAAAAATAAAAACAATTAAATAAAGAAGAATAGAAAAAATAAGGTGAGTTAGTCATCATTTTAGTCAGAATTCAGTTGTAGATTTGCACTTCTTTCATGTGTGTGTGTGTGTGTGTGTGTGTGTGTGTCTGAGACCTTAGATGATCACAGAACGTCTTAATTAAGAGTGTGTGTGAACAGTTAAGACTGCTGTGTGTTCAGACGCTACTTTCTTTTATTCTTTTACCTCTCTTTCTATCATGCTGGATAGACATTTTGGACACAACTCCACCATCACACACACACACACACACACACACAAACACAGACATGCACGCTCAATGTCGACCCAGTTGTGTGTAACGAGGCCACTCGTGATGTGGTGTAACTGCCAAAAACCGAGTCAATCACTATGACAGGCAGCACAGACCACCAGTAACAGAAGAGCTTGGTGACGAGCCGAAGCCCCACCCACAAAACCATAAAATTCAGATAAGGTGAAAAGAAAGAGTGAGAGAAACAGGGAGAGAGACTGAGAGGAAGACAGAAAGAGTGAGAGAGATGCACAGACAGAAATAAAATTCTGATAAAGTGAAGAAAGTCAGATAGAAAGAGTGTGAGATACAGATAGAGATAAACAAAGATGGAGGTAGAGAAAGACAGAAACACTGAAGGAGAGACAGAGAGAGGGATAGAGAGCGATGGACAAAGACTTTTAGGTAGAACAGAGAGACAGAAAAGAAAGGGAGAGAGATAGATGGAGAGAAAAGCTTTAAAATGCAATGTACTAATCACCAACATCGTATAAACTATGGCGTTAACAAAATTGACGTATAGTCGATGGCACGCTTGGCGTTAAAGGCACGATGCGGTAAAATCCCCTGAGGTGCCAGAAAGCCCTGCGCGATATCCCCCACACACACACACACACACACACAGTATGGTTTTATAGTTGTTGTTATTATAGGTGTGGAGTGTATCTTATATAAAACAGCTCTTTTCTTATAGGGACTAACCACTGTCAAAAACATCATGTATTATCATCATGGCTGACAATTCGGTCCCCACAAAGAGCTGAATACATGTTCACAGTATTACAGTAGTGAGCATGAACAATACTGCACTCCAAAGAACTGTCTCATTATTGCACAACAGTGTTGGGTGCAAAAGTTTGTGCCCCCCATTGTTTATTGTGTTTGAATGAGGGGAAAAGTCTTCTATAAAGTAATATTTCTATTGATTTATCTACAAAGAACCATAACGTTTGGTATGTCCAAAAGAGCAAAAAAAAAAAAGAAAAAAAAAAAAAAAAGACAAAAACAGTTTGGATGCAGGTGCAGAAGACGCTGGAAAATCTATATTCAATTTTCCTTCTTTGTTCAAAGGGCACACAAACTTTTGCACTGAACCATAAACATTGAATCTGTGGAGAAATCTGAAACCTATGAATGATGGTGTGTTCTAGTAGCTAGCAACACAAACACCTACACACACACACACACACACGCACGCACACACACCGGTGGGGTTAGTGTCCAACATGCATACAAACTTCCCTGTCATTTTTAAAGCGACAGGTGAACAGGTGGGCGGGATTTCACCCATCCGTCAGAGCCAATCAAAATTTCACAAACAGGCAGACTGACAACCCTGGTAACATAGTGTGAGGGAACGGTTTATCGTCATGGTAACCACAGAACGACCGTCAGCAAACAAAATTAGCAACTGAACACGCCTGTGTGTGTACGTGAGAGAGGGGGAGTGAGTGAGAGAGAGAGAGAGAGAGAGAGAGAGAGAGAGAGAGAGTGCTTGACATTTATGGAGGATAAAGAGAAAAATGAGACGTTTCTCAGAGAGGGCACATCGCGCACGGTCACGTCGTTCCTCTCCAAAGAAATAAAGCTGAAGGACACAATTAAAGAAATGTGTTGAGTTTTTTTTCTGTCATAAAGAAAGAGAGAAGAGTGTTTCTGACGCATCACACGCTCACGGACACGCCGCGAAAAATCACATGTACAAAAATAGAACGACTTTCCCACAAACCCTGAAACGTCCTCGACACAAATCCTCGGGTGGATACAACACTTTTCTGTTCTTCACATCACGTGTAGATTTTTATGACAAAAAAAGCAAACAAAATACTGTGACAATAATAATAATAATAATAATAATAATAATAATAAGATTAAAAAACTAGTCCAGAAAAAAAAAAATCTAGCTTTTTTTTTTTTATGCTTGGTTTTGAAATACATTTTCCCGTCACGGTAGAAACATTCAACATTCCAGCATTTTCTCGGTGCGGATTGTGACGGCGGTCAGTTTGGCAGATTACGTTAAGAGTTTCTGTAGCAAGCAGCCATGCCCAAAGGATGCGCAACCAGGACCCAGAATGCAATGGGGCCTGTGATCTCGAGAAAAGGGGCGGAGCTAAACAGGACAGCCAAAATTCACAAATCCGTGCAAAAAGGGACTGGACGGTGCAAACCCGAGCGCTCGAGCATTCAACTTGCGACACATGCAGAAGAGAATTTTCAGTCTTTCATTCCTCTCGTTTTTTTTTTCGACATTTTTGTCACGTTCGTTTTTTTTTAACATCTTTTTCTTGTAAATGTTTTTAAAGGCGTGATCTCCAGTTCAAGTTCAACGTCTTCCTCTCCACCGCGCTGCAGAAAAGATTGTTGAGACGCTGTAAAAAAAAAAAAAAATATATATATATATATATATATATAGTCCACAACAGACAACTGTGTGTATGCAAATGCGAGGGGCGGAGTCTAAAACAAACATGCCGAATCAAACATTCCAAACAGAAACTGGGGTCTGACCAAAACAGAATGGCGGACGCTCATTGCTCTCTTTCTTCCTCTTCCTCCTCTGCGTCTTCATCTGCTTCTTCTTCTTCATCTTCCTCATCGAGCGACACCACGCCAGATGAAGCGACGTCTGAAACTTTCCTCCGTGCGGAATATTCTGGTGTGCACCAAGCCCCGCCCCTGCAGTCTTTGCAAGGTGCATCGTCGTCCTCGAACGTCTCAGAGAATGAATGGCCCCGCCTTTGCCCTGCCCGCTGGAGGTGTGCCAAAAGTAAGAGGTCCTCCCTGCCATGCAGAGCGCCCAGGATCTTAGCAGTGAGGTCGTCGCCACAGCGACCGAGGTCACGCAGCAGTGGGTGTGTCTCGTCCAGGCTGCACGTGCTGGACCCCAGTGTGTCCGGCGGTGACCCTGGTAACCCCGCCGGAGGTGAAAGGTCGACGGCGACGCCGCTTTCAGCCTCGCGCATCCGAGCCTCGCAGACTCGAGTGTGTATGAGGTCACGCAGGTAATGAGGGTACGAAGCGAGATCTGCAGAAAGACAACACGACGTGAGTGCGCGCGTAATACGTTTACACTTTTACTAATCACCACCTTCTGACCAATCAGAATCCAGGATTCAGCAGCGCTGTGGCGCAAAGCTGTTTAGTTTTCATTTGTTTTTTATTCCTAAGTAATTGCTATCGAAAATACAACAAAAGGGAAATCATTTAACCATGTACTTCCACATATTCTTTTTGCTCACAAATATTTTTAATAAAAGAATATTTTTATCATTATAATAATTTTATTAAACGTCACCCATCCCTATATGAGAGCTAAAATATTAAATATAAATTTAAGGGATAAAATTTGCATTTCAGGCAAATCTAAATCCAATTCACACCGCAAATGATATATTACAGTAATAACGTTAATAACTGTATTTAGAAAATGTATCAAACCAAATGTAGGTGCAATGATACCTGTAATAATAACACATGAAATAATAATTTATTATTTATATTATTTTTTTATTAATTGTTTGAGAAGTCACATTTTTATTCTGCTTGCAGTCAGGTCAGTACAAATCACAAAAACTCCGTCATTGTCCAAATACTTCCGGACCTGACTGTGTGTATATTTTTGATCTATTTTTTTTAACGTATCACTCATGTAACATTTATACACTTCTCTCGGTCTTTCAGCTCCACCTCTCTTTTTTTTATTGCTTTTCTTTTCTCTCTCCTCATCTCTTCTTCTCTCTGTCTGCACATTAAACTTGCAGGAGAAACGAAGCTGCGATATCAAATTGCGCCACGGAGCAAAATGAAAAGAGAGAGATAGAGAGAGAGAATAAATGAATGAAAGAATGAATAAATAAATGTGCCATGAGTCACACGCTGCCATCAAAAAAAAAAATAAAAAAATCACATTTCAAACCAAAGAATTGGCCTTTGGACAAAAGCGAGTTGGTAATGTACTGCTTTTATTATTATGATGATGATGATGATGATGATGATGACTATTTCTGCTCGGTGCTTGTTGAAAATATCTCTGAATGAAAGCAGGGCACTGGGACAGGACGACGTGTCCTGATTCACGTCAGAGTCAGTGCGAGTCCAGAGTCACGTCAGAAACACTGGAACACTCGCTCGCTCGCTACGTCAGTCTCCTCTCCTCGCCATTAACAGCAGCTTTATTCGCACGCAAACCTTTAGTTTACACTCTGGGTGCTGTTATGATGCGCGCTTTGGAAATTTACTTCACGCATATGAATGGAAACTGCAATCGTGGGCCAAACTTTGCCAGAAACACAGACTGAGGAGCTTGAAAAGAGCAATTAGGAATGAAAGAAATGGAGTGATAACAATAAAATATCAGCAAAAGGCTACTTCTGAATGAACTCTGGATTTTTTTCTGTATATAAAAGGACGTTTCGAGAAATAGCAAGTCTAATTTTATGGTATTTTTATGTCCCGATCTATTATTAGTAATATTAGTACCAAATTATTAGTAGTAGTAATAGCAGTAATAGTCGTAGTATTTATGTATGTGTTTATTTTTTTTTTTATTTATGACTGCAATTATTTCTGCTCAGTGCTCATTGAAAATGTTGAAATTTTTTCTTTATTTATTTATTAGTAGTAGTGGTAGTATTTATTTATTTATTTATTTATTTATTTATTTATCTTTTCCCTCTGTTTTTTTTTCAGCTTGTTAATGGGGTACTGTCCCTTTAAGAAATTGCGATTTTGTTTTTTAATCTCTTCCCTTTAAGAAGATTACATTTCCTTTCTTATCTTGAAATTAGTCATGAATAATTATGCATATTTTACAGGCTTTTGACTGCAAGGGCAGGGACTCGGGGTGTGTGTGTGTGTGTGTGTGTGTGTGTGTGTGTGTGTGTGTGTGTGTGTGTGTATACCTGTACTTTGTGTGGTGGGCTCGTTAGCAGACAGAAAATCCTCGTCGTATGAATCGTCGTTCGACTCGTCTCCGTCTACTGAAGACCAGGCTCGAAGTTTTGCCTCAGCAATGGCAAATTGTTCCGCCACACCTAAAACACACACACACACACACACACACACACACACACACACACACACACGCACACGCACACACAAATCATCAGCAAACACAAGCAGGTAGTCCTATATACCAAACAAATAGCACATGACTCCATAACGCACTTCTACACTACACACACACACACACACACACACACACACACACACACACACACACACACACTGTTTCAATATTTGAATGGTACACTCCAGTAGAGGGCGGGACATTGCCATGGAGACAGTTTAATTTTACGGCGCACGAAGCACTCAGGTGTTTGACTGACAGCACGATGACGCATGCCGATGACATCACACGTGAGTGTCCTCTACTGCCTATGACCTCGCTGTCGCATACACAAAATCACGAGTTTGCATTTACACACACACACACACAGACACACACACAGACACACACACAGACACACACACAGACACACACACAGACACACAGAAATATATGCTGACGTTTGATTGGCTGTATGATTCAGCAAGTGTGGATCAATTTCCTGCATCCTTTTAATCGACCAATCAGAGTGCAGTAGCCCCTCTCCCCTCCACCCCTCAATCTGTTCTGTACTGTGAAGATCAATTCAACCCATTCATCTAACACACACACACACACACACACACACACACTGCAGCCTTTTCTACTGGTGTTTGGCATTTTTCCCAGGAGTGGAGTTTGTGTGTGTGTGTGTATGAGAGAGAGAGAGAGAGAGAGAGAGAGAGAGAGAGAGAGAGAGAGAGAGAATATGCAGGCAGACAGCCAGCATCCTGCAGGTGATGTCACAAACACTCTCAACTGATTTTACACACACACACACACACACACACACACACACTCGTGGTAATTATACAGGGCCAATACTTTATAAAAATATCATCATAACTTTCAGGAAAGAGCTGCTTGGCTACGAAGTACGTTTAAACACTGTTTGCACTCCTGAGGTAAAAATCTGTCCTGTTCCCATGGCAACACACAGACATCCCATAATTCCCTTCACAGGGTGTGTGTTTACAATCTGCAGCTGCCTGTCTTTTTTCCATGGTTTAAGCGTTATTAGCATTTTTTAATGTTGCCATGAGATGAATCATAACTAGCCGACTAGCATGTTGCATTAGCTAGACAGCGCTAATCTGTGAGATTTATGAACACTGCAAAGAGAACGGAAGGTAGGTTGTAGCATGATTTAAAATATGATCATATTGTGTTAAGAGATTAGATTAAACGTTGGCTAGCTAGCTAAATAACTTTCTACAGCTAGCTGTGACCCGTCAGGTCAAGTCAGGTTAACTAGCTAACTAGTCATGTAATTCACCTTTTTCTAGGATATTTAATATCTTAATACATTAGATTGACTCTAAATACATAACTAGCTAGCTAACAAATTAACGCTAGCTTACATTAGCTAGCCAAGTGTAACCATGGAAACGGCTTCTGGACTGAAATCACTGTTAGAAAATAAAAATAATGGCAAAAATCAATAGTGAACGTTTAGGCTATAATCGTGGGCTCTTGTTCTGACAAGTTTCCTGCATGTCGTCTAGCTTGTAATATTTTTTTCAGTTTTGATTTAAAGTTGTATTAATGCTTGTAGATCACCAGAAATTGTTTCCATGGTACCCAATCCTGCTAGCTAGTTTTAAGAGTTACATTTGTTAGCTTACTCTTTTCATAATATACTGTATTATGAAAATATTTTAAACAAGGCTAAACTTTACCGCCGCTATTAGCCGTTTTACTTATCAGTCACATTAGCTTGCTACATTTAGTTAACTTAGCTAATTAATGTAACACAACCTGAGTGGCAGCAACTGTAGCTCGCTAAACATGCTGGTTACTAAAAATAAGTTAGTATGCTAGATAGGCTTTTAAATTTGTGTTTCCTTACATGTGCTAGTTAATTTTAACCGCAAAGTGACTTCTGGTAATACGCTAACACAAATACGGCTGGTAGCTACGATACAAAAACACACACACACACACACACACACTGACCAGCGGCGAAGCGGGCCTCCTGCTCGCCCTCGGACAGATCTGAATAGGAGTTGAAGTCGGACTCGAGGGCGTTGGGAGCGTCTGTGGGTTTGCACCATCCTTTCCACTCGATCAGATGAGCAACGCGTCCCTGCGCCATTGCCGTCGGCTTCGTCACGTGATCCTTTACCACCTGAGAGATACCTGCGCACGTGCACACACACACACACGCATACACACATATATTAAAGGAAGAAAGGGAGAAATGTAGAGGAGAAATGGGTGGATGTGTAGAAGTGTGTGTGTGTGTGTGTGTGTGTGTGTGTGTGTGTGTGTGTGTATACCATGAAGCGAGGATCTGGCAAGTGCTGCGATCTCCTGAATTGTGAGAGCTCTTCTGGATTTGGGCAACATGGTGACGGGGTCATCAACATTTACCTGAAAAAAAAAAAAAAGACTTGAAATGATGAGGATGATGATGGTGGTGATGATGAGGATGAAGAGAAGGAGGATGATGAGAGTGACGGTGATGATGGTGAGGTGGATGAGGATGATGATGGTGATGAGGAGGATGAAGATGATAAGGAGGATGAGGAAGATGAGGATGGTGAGGAGGATGAGGAAGATGAGGAGGAGGATGAGAATGATGAGGAGGAAGATGATAAGGAGGATCAGGAAGATGAGGATGGTGAGGAGGATGATAAGGAGGATGAGGAGGATGAGGATGATATTCTAGAATAATTCTATAAAGCAGCATTCAGACAAAATGTTCAAAGTTCACTGGAATGTGAAAGGATGTGTAAATGCGGGGAAAAGAAAGTGGTTCGCTTCCAGAAGTGGATCATTTTTAGGTCCTTTAAAAAAAAGTGTGTGCCAACAGGAAACAAGGGGCGGAGCTAAGAAAACAAAGGGTCTGGTAGATACTGAGTAGCGATAACGCCAGACTTCTGCCGTCATCCTGTTTCTCTTAATGCTGCTCAAGGTTGCAATGAATAAAAAATAAATTCTACACTTAAAAATTACACCACATCTGATTTTTGATCCAACTTGAAGGAAATAAATAAATAAATAAATAAATAAATAAGGTTGACTTCTTCCATGTGCATGAAATATCTCCACCATAAAATTAAAAATTCATGCCCTGATTTTCTGAGTGCAATGGAAACCACTTTTTTGAAATTTTAATTCAATTTAGTGAAATTCTACACACACTGACATAATGTGCAGCATTTTACTGAAAAACAAAATCTTATCAAAACTTAATTAAATTATTTGAATGTAGTTTTATCAGCAATGACACTAACAGTGTTTACAAGACGACTGAAAAATACATAAAAATACTATAATAATAATAATAATAATAATAATAACGATGATGTCTTTCTCTCCTACTATTTAACTCCAGCTCATTTCAGTTTTATATAAAACACATTAGTGATAATAACAGTAATGGATTAGCCTGTTAGCTCCCTATTTGAGGCGCGCGCTCTCTGAAGCTCCTTCGCCTGCTGACGTCACCGCGGCACCACGCTGCTTTTTATGGTCTCGGCTACGATGTGGCACGTGCACACGCTCGCCCGCCCGCCTTATTGTCCGTCCGTTTCAGGTTCAGTGTGTGTTCATTAACCGAGTGATCGCTTTTAACGTCTGACCCAAATACACAAAGCGCGCGCGAGCTCTGCTGCTGTTGCTGCTGCTGCTGATGATGATGAGTGATATCGAGGCGCATGATGAAGGACCCATGCACGGGATGTGTGTGTGTGTGTGTGTGTGTGTGTGTGCGTGCGAGTGTGTGTCAGGAGAAGGGGGGGGGATCATGTAATCTAGGTGTGTAAAATGACTTCCGCTTTAACCGCGTATATTCTTTGTACGCGCGCGCGATCTCTTTCACACACACACACACACACACTACCTGTTCGTAGGCCTGCTTGTGTGCAACTGGTCTCGCGCGCCTGACAGAATGAGCATAAAATTTAAAAACAACAACAACAACCCTAAAGCCAGCGCATGCGAGACAGCATCATCACGACGGTCTATAAATGAGGTTCCGGTGAGCTCGAGCGGCGCCTCATTCTCGTTGACGCCCTCTATATTGGCATTATTTAGCGCGCGAGCTCTCTCTCTCGCTCTCTCTCTCTCTCACAGCAACAAGCGCGCGCGCCACAGGTTTCATAACGGCACGGCCGACCGAACAATCCGAACGGCGCGCGCTGCTTCACTGTATTCACCACACACACGCTCGTCATAGAGATGCTCAATAATACAAGACAAGAGAAAGAGAAGGAGAGATGAGAGGTTTTGCTAGAGAGCGCGCGTGAAACATCGCGGCACACCAACACGTCGTTAGCAGGGGGGAAAGGGGGGCTTGGCTTGGGGACACGAATGCACGCACGCGCAGGCCGGTGTCCTGCCGAGCGCTTGGACAGCGACCTCCTATAACCGCACGAGCAAAAACAAAATATGATAATAATGAATGAATGTAAACCTCTCGAACGGTTAAGGCATGCACGCGTACGGACGGTGTCTCTCTCTCTCTCTCTCTCTCTCACACACACACACACACTGTGTATGATACAGGAAAAGGAAGAATTTAAAGAAAGAGAGAAAGAAAATAATAGAGTACCACAGTGGCCGGCTCGCCGCTCGCGCCGCAGAGGAACAGCAGCTTTTCCATGTGCAAACCGGCTGCACGAGACCAGACCGCTCCTCACAACAGACATGCCACGTCGCCGTTCAGTTAACGTTCTCTCTCTCTCTCTCTCTGTCTCTCTCTCTCTCTCTGTCTCTCTCTCTGTCTCTCCGCGCGTCCTCCCGGTCTCTAATTCTGTCGCCGAAAAACGAGCATTTCTATAGCAACCAGTCACCAAGGAACGGTTGTCTCCCCGGGGTTGATAAAGGGGGGAGTTGGGGGGGTCTGTGGGACAGCTCGTGTCGCCGCGATGCCCGGAATGACGTCACGCGCGTCACGTCACATCGAACGGTTACAGTTCAAAAAGGTGGCTCGCGCTCCAAATCAAAATCTCCCTCCACACACACACACACACACACACACAGGGAGCGCAGCGCTGCACGCTGACGCTTTATGTTAGATAAATGCTTTTAGTTTTAATTAATGAATTTATATCAATTAATAATTCATCCTGATCTAAACACAATCGCGTCTAAACGCTTCCTTTTGGATGCTGAAAGTTATGACCGGTACGTGCACGTGCCCTTTACCCGCTCGAGCTCCTTACTTCCGCCTTTTGGAAGTAGAGAGTAAATTCCTTTTCTGTTGAAGCTGCATTAATGTGTTGTAACTTCACACTCAAATCAAACTTTATATCGCAGAATATCGCGCTCTTTTTTTTTTTTTTTTTGTAAATCTCTTGGAGTTCTGTAACCAATAGGAGCCGTCTAATTTGATCACGTGATTCCCAAGTCGTTAAATAGCGACAGCTGATTAACTGAAAGCAGAAAAATATCAAAAAATTTGAGCCTGAAAGCTGAGAGAGCAGAAAGAGAAGGACTCGGTCAAAACAAAGTGATAATGTTCAGACAATTTAAGATAATCTCGTCTTCCTCCTCAGCCAGTACATGCTAAACTCTCAGAACTCGCTAATTAATGAGTTAGCTGTCGTGACAGCTGTCCCGGAACATTTAGCCACGAAACGTGTGTTAACAAAGCAAGCTAACTAAACTAGCAAATAATAGTGATGAACAAAATCCATGGTTGCTATGGTAACATTAGCTTAGCAAACGCTAGCACTTTCACAGTTAGACACTGAGGCTGGAAATGGAGACTCAAAGTGAAATCCCACTGTGTTCTGTGTTTCCTGCATGTTTACTCCTGCATATTCATAGACCTGGGAGCTGAGAACAGAACGAGCAGTTTAGTTATGCTAATTAGTTATGCTAATGAGCTAATCAGTACAGTGAGAGATGCTGAGGAAAATGAGTGAAGATAAGTTGGTTTCAGCTGAGGCTTGATTGAGAACAGCTTTGTTTAAATATACATTTAAAATCATTATGCTATCTTGTGTTTGCTCGGCTAAACCCTAAAGTGTGTCTTGTGTTTGCTCGGCTAAACACTATTGTGTCTGTTGCTAAAAACAATTTTGTTGTGTTTGTTAGGCTAAACACTAAACCACAAACTGTCTCTTGTGTTGTTTGTTAGTAGTTAGGCTAAACACTAACCATTCGGTATTTACTAGCGAACACATAATAGTTTAGTGTTTAGCCTTGTTTGCTAAATCTTGACTTGTGTTTGCTTTAAACTGGATTTATTAGCTAATATTTAATCGATTTCTTCTTTTAGTTTTTTGTTTTTTTGTACTTTATAAGGTAACATTAGGCATGACCGATCACATGTTAGCGTTAGCGAGGAGATTAACTACCGAATGAGAGGAATGGCACGTGAATGGCGCTCACAGTGAGACAACAAAGACTGCTATTTCTGGCGGCTCTTTATAACGGCTTGAGCGGTGTGTGGGAGACGTTCTCTTTTCCTTCTGTTTCGGCTCCCAGTGCTCGAAGCGGCTCGGTGGTGGGCGGCTGAAAGTACAGGAGTTCAGGATGCTGCTATTTCCAGACGCTCTGACACACACACAGCTTTTGAAAATAAAGCGTTGGCACCTCGAGGTAACGGTCCAGCTCCTCAAACGGTACGCTCAGGAGATGTGACAAACTGCTGCGTGTACTACTGCCCAAAAGCCTGAGGTCAGATAAGGAACTCTCAGCGCTCCAGTCCACCCGAAACCGTCCGCCCGCCGCTGTGGAGAGGAACAACATCGTCACGTGGCATAACAGCATACAGCGTGTTCGCGTACTGACTCGGCACCTGATATAGACTTAATATAAACTGCAATCTTCACGTCCTTTAATGATCTCAGAAGAGTGAAAGGAGTGCTTCTGAAATTACAATAAATTTAAATAATTTTTTTTTTTTTTTTAAATTAAAACCAAAATTCAGGATACACTGGAATGAACAAACAAACAAACTGAAAAGTCAAAAACCAAGTGCTGGATGCTGATTAATAATAATAATAATAATAATAATAATAAGCTTTTTGTATGGTTGCATAAACCTCTTAAGGCTTTATTTTTCCTTTTAGGCTAAATAACTAATAAATGCAACAATTTTCAGTCCTTTCAGCAGGACGTCACTCCCAAAAGCAAATATAGAAAATAGAAAACTTACAAATAACATATTTGTTCATCTGTAAGACATAATAAAATCATAAAAAAAAACTAATATATTTTTTGTAAATACATTTAAAAAATGTAATTCTTTAATATTTTAATCTTTTTTTAAATAAAGCACTATAAATATATACAATTAAATATTTTAGCATTACAGATGCACCAAAATTTCAGCTATTTTTTTTTTCTTTTTTACAAAAACAATGGAAAATTGATGCCATATTTGAATACGTTTCGAGTAGCCACTGTTTTATGAATTGAAATGAATTTATAATGAATTAGCAGAATAAAACGGTTAACAACAGCTAGCTAAGAGTCTGCGCTGATTATTCTTTGGATGATAACGAGAAATAAAATGATTCGATACATAAGATATAAGTTGGTTATTTTTAAAGTTCATGCCTTAAAGTCAAATATGTAGCATTAATACATATATCATGTTTAACTAAATATTGTTTTTTTCCCACTGTCCAAACATTTGGCATAAATTTTGAGATAAAGTGTCGATATTAGGTGCCATTGCCATAATATACAAAGATCCGCGACAGTCCTCGGTCAGTTACCATGGCAACCGAGTGCACTGTTTGGAACGAGGCAGCTCGTATTTTAGTGCATTGTTCTAAATACGGAACTTTCCTTCGTGCAGCGTTTCATTTCTGATGAAACTCATGCGTGCATTCACAAAGTCGCAGTAAAACATCGCACGGTTCTGTTTCAGGGCTTCATGCAACAGACTACAGACCCGCTGAAAGGAAATCTCAAGGGTTCACAAGCACGCGGATATCCGTGCATATCCGCCAGGAAGCAACCGTCACACCCAAATGCCACCGGTGACATCACTTCCTGCCCAACAGGCCATGCTATTTACAAATACTCAGTGCCTTTATGCATTATAGTTGAGTATTTAACGTTTACATTCTTAGATGTGAACTATAATAATAAGTACACCACAGTGCTGTTGAATTCTGGATTCTGATTGGTCGGAAAATGTTGATTCGTTTTCTGTAACAGCAGCTCTGACAGTAGTGCAGGTTTATATTAGTGTTCTCATTCTACTACGTTATCGTTTCCTACAGTTTTCTGTAACTGATTTAACATTTCTGGAAGGAGTCTCCAGTGCCAGCGCTTTGTGACAGTCAGAGCTGTGTTTTCTTTTTCTGGTCTTTTATAGCTGCTATAACTAAGTTAGCCACGTTCTGGAACATTTTCCAATCTTTTTCTAACCTGATTTTTGTTTGGACTCTTTCTCTAAAATTAGCTAGCTGGCTTTATTTATAGATGTTTTTGAACTAGAGCTAGCTAGATTTTCAGGGTTTTGTTCATTGACAGCTAGCTAGGCAGCTAATATTGTTGTGGGATATTAGTGGTATTCTACAAATATAAGATTTTGAAGGATATTGATTTCCCGATTCAAAGAAAAACACGAGCTTTACTTTTATGTTTACATTTTCCAGTTTTTTCTTCTTCTTCTCTGCAAACACTATCATGCTAAATGATTAGCATGACAGATCTCAAGCTACAGAGAAGATAGCACACAGGGTATTTATCACCAAAGTCTAGAAACTTGGTAATGTATATAAATATATATTTTTCTCTGAAATTAAAAGGTTTAAGGACGCATATAATTTAGCATAAGTACAAGCTTTAAGTACCTAAGTACCTTTTTGCATCAGGTGCTTCGGTCAACCTGCACTTATGCTAATTTCCCTGCGAGGCAGTGAAGTGGTATAAGTTACAGCTCTACTGTACCCTGCATTTCAGCACGGTCTATAAATGCCCTCACTACAGTGGCGACTTGGGTTGCACTTCCTCTTTATCACCGCACGTTTTATGTTCTGGTTGATACCCAATACGCCGCGGGTCTTTTCACCGCACACAGAGGCATGTGGGAGGCTACGGCCTCACCCCTCGACCCACTCAAGTCAATGAAATCAAATCCGTGCTGAAAGACATCGTCGCGTGTGAGGCGTTGTGTCGGAATAACGGACCACGGGTGCTTGAATTCTAGTGGACGTGGAAAAAGTAAACATGTCTCTCAGGATTCTTAGCATAAATCCAGAAACTGTAGTTTGGAATTACAGTTATGAATTACAGAAAAAGTGTTTAACACCTCTGACAATTCTGTTATGGTGTTAGATTACCTTTTACAGTGTTGAGTGAACAGCTACGGTGTTGAAATACCTCATATTACAGTGTGTTTCATGAATCATGAATCATGCTGGACTCGTTTTTAATCCCAAAATCCACACGCCTGTGGTGTTCAGTGTAACTTAAAAGCAGACGCTTACCGAGGTTCAGCTCGGATCCTGTGAGGATTTCAGTAATGAATCTGTTCTGATTCCAAAAATGACTCAGAATCAAATCATAAATGATTCACATTTTAATCAGAATCAGAGATCAATCAAAAATTTGAAATGTAGATTTACATTACATTTTCATTTCAAAGTGTTTATTTCTTGGTGTTTAATATATGTATTGATCGAATAAAAACATGTCGCGTTGATGTAACACCTAAAGTGTTGAATTACCTCTTTACTTTCCTGTAGTGTTCAGTCAAATTTTATGCAGTGAAGTAGCTCAGTGAATGGTGTTGTACAAGTATTTATAAAAGGTTAGCTGGCTAGAAATGAACACTGTAGATGTGTTGAAATAACTGGTAGTGTTCATTTAGCACAAACACTGTGTATAGCATTTAATAATCCAAATAAACAGTTCAGGTGTTAATATAATACTGTGTTTAAATATTGTGTTGTGTTAACTCTCACATTTCTGAATGCACATCTACAGTGTTCTTAAAAAACACACACAGACACAGTATGATCGAACTCAACACTGTAGGCGTTAATGCAACACTGGGAATTTTTCTTCTTGTCCCCGTTTGTCCGTATCGGGTCCATCTGGTGTGAGAAACATTCACTGCGTCACACTGAGCAACAGGCGGAAAGGTTCGAGGCCACCAGCAGTTCAGGCCATCTGGAAGACTGTGACGGATGAAATGACCTCACCCAAACTTAACATGGTGTGTGTGTGTGTGTGTGTCTTGGCTCTAAGCAGCGTTTGACTTTTATATTTTACAGCGGGGCTCGTCTCAGTCGTTGCCTGTGGGGAATTATAACGAGGCCGAACTGCAGTGAGGTAACACACTAATGACATCAATGACACCTGTATCTGTACCTGTATCTGTACTTCTACCTGTATCTGCACCTGTATCTATACCTGTACTTGTGTCTGCACCTGTATCTCCACCTGTACTTGTATCTCCACCTGTACTTGTGTCTGCACCTGTATCTCCACCTGTACTTGTGTCTGCACCTGTATCTGTACCTGCACCTGTATCTGTACCTGCACCTGCATGTGCACCTGCACCTGTATCTGCACCTGTATCTGTACATGCACCTGCAGCTGTATGTGCACCTGCACCTGTATCTGTACCTGCACCTG
Source organism: Pangasius djambal (assembly GCA_022985145.1). NCBI lineage: Eukaryota > Metazoa > Chordata > Actinopteri > Siluriformes > Pangasiidae > Pangasius > Pangasius djambal. The sequence goes on along the minus strand of CM040988.1, from coordinate 4,224,585 downwards.
TATGTGCACCTGTATCTGTACCTGTATCTGTATCTGCACCTGCACCTGTATCTGTACTTGCACCTGCACCTGTACCTGCACTTGTACCTGTATCTGCACCTGTACCTGTTTAGTGCTCCAAATATCCGTATCTGTACTCGGATTTAACCCCCCCCCCCCCCCCCCCCCCCCCCCCCCCCCCCCCCCCCCCCCCCCCCCCCCCGGGCATGGCCTAAACTCGAAGTTTATTACCAAACACACGCATGTCCTCCGACTACACTACTGAACATACACACGTCCCCCGACTACACTACTGAACACACACACGTCCTCCGACTACACTACTGAACACACACACGTCCTCCGACTACACTACTGAACACACACACGTCCTCCGACTACACTACTGAACACACACACGTCCTCTGACTACACTACTGAACAAACACGTCCTCCAACTACACTACTGAACACACACGTCCCCCAACAACACTACTGAACACACACATGTCCTCCGACTACACTACTGAACAAACACGTTCTCCGACTACACTACTGAACACACACACGTCCACCGACTACACTACTGAACACACACATGTCCTCCGACTACACTACTGAACACACACACCTCCTCCGACTACACTACTGAACACACACACGTCCCCCGACTACATTACTGAACACACACACGTCCTCCAACTAAATTACTGAACACACACACGCGTCCTCCGACTAAATTACTGAACACACACACGTCCCCCGACTACAATAGTGAACACACGCATGTCCCCTGACTACATTACTACACACACACACAAGTCCTCTGACTAAATTAAAGAACACATACATCCTCTGACTACACTACTGAACACACAAGGTCTCCAACTCTGTTACAGAACACATACACGTACTTGAAATACGTTACTGAACACCCACGTCCTCCAACTACATTACTGAACACAAACGTATTCTGACTACACTACTGATTGCGCACACACACATCCTCCGACTACATTACTGAACACACAAACATCCTCGGACTACATTACTGAACACAAACGTATTCTGACTACACTACTGAACACACACACCCTCTGATTACATTACTGAACACACTTACATCCTCCGACTACATTACTGAACACCCACGTCCTCCAACTACATTACTGAACACAAACGTATTCTGACTACACTACTGAACGCACACACACACACATCCTCCTACTACATTACTGAACACACACATGTCCGCTGACTGCATTACTGAACACACACAAGTCCTCCAACTCCATTACAGAACACATACACATACTTGAAATACTTTACTGAACACACACACGTCCTCTGACTACATTACTGAACACACACACACACGTCCTCTGACTACATTACTGAACACACATATCCAGAAAATTATTCCCAAAAAAGGAATAATTAATAAAAGAGGAATTGATCTTTTTGTTTCTGTTTGTTTTGTTATCTACAGAAGGCAATGTAAACAGATGTTTATACAAATATTTCGTTATAAATTTTCCCCACCAACTTGTCTGTTTTTAAGTGGTAATTATTACTTAATACTGACATTTTTAGACGAGGTTATCATACTGTGAAAAATTCACTTCTACTCTACAAGTGTCTCCAAACCTTGTTACATTACAGGAACTGTCTAACCAATATTTATTGTATTGGGGTGCCATTATTATTATTATTATTTTAATGTCTGAAAAACATTATTAATACAAAATTACAGTTTCATAGTCTGGTCATAAATTCAAAACATAACCCCATATATTACTTATGTATATATTCATTTTCATGAAGGGTGCGAATACTTTTGGAGCAACGTTATATTATATTCGTTCCGCGTGCGCGACCTCGTCCCTTAGCAACGGCGAAATGGGTTGCATCTTCATCATGCTCTTTTTTTTCCCCCCTTCATGCGTGTATTATAATCAGGTGTTGCAGGGTCGCGAGCGCAGCATCAGCAGCATACAGTCCGCATTATTCCCGTTTCCGTTCAACAGTCTCACACACACACGCGCGCGCTGCGGACCATCTACCGTCCACCATGCACTCACAAACACACACACGCACGCGCGCCCTCATCAAAATCCTGCAGAATCCACGCGTGCACAAAGCAACACGCTCGAGTCGAGATAGATAAAGCTCGGGCGTTATTTCACGTGCGCTGATCGGACACACAAGGTGCTCTCTCTCTCTCTCTCTCGTGCATCGCTCGTGCTCGGAGCAGGCAGAGCGGAAGTGCGGCGCTTACCTACGGGGGTCTTGGAGGCGACGCAGCCCATGCTTACACACTGACCTGCAGTGCATCAACACACACACACACACACACACACACACACTTTCTCTCTCTGGGGCGGAGAGAAACCCCTCGTTTCCGTGTCCCTCTCTTTAAGCGCGCGCTGCTCGTTTCCGCGTTTTTGTTTTGTTTTTTTAATTTAGTTCATCGGTTATATATATAACTTTCCTGTTTTGCTTTCCCGCACGTGGCCCATGCAACCATTCCTCCCTCTGTTTCCTGTTGTTTTTTTTATTCCTTTCTCTTCCCCCCCCCCACACTCACCACTACGTCACGCGGGGAAGACTCGACGCGTGTGTTTCAGCACCTCGGCGGCGGGACAGCGCGTGCGTGCTCGAGCTCCCAGGCGGTGGCCGCAGCATTGGTTGGCTCGGAGCTTCTTCTTCTTCTTTTTTGTTCTTCTTCACTCCTCCAATCTCCTCCGTCTGAAGTCCGCGCGCTTCCAGCAACGACGTTGTTTGTTTTTTTCTCTTTTGTTCTTTGCACGAGCGCAAAGCGGCAATAAATGAGTGAGAAATCCTGCAAGCGGAAACTGCGTTTAATAAATCGTGCTCGGTGTAGCTCCGCCTACGAGCCGAGATATATGGAGGCGGAACGAGTTGTGATTGGACAAACGAGAGAGAGAGAGAGAGAGAGAGAGAGAGAGAGAGTAACATTTACCTCAGTAACATTAGTAGTGTGTACATGATGCTTCACGTGAGCGGCGGTATAGCCAGTGCACGTGCAGGTAGACACGAGCGCTGACGTCACTGATTGGTTAATTGCATACACGTCTCTCTGTGCGCGTGAATAAAACAGCTACCCACCAGTTAAATTACTTCATTTAACCGCTCGAGCTCGTTACTTCCGCCTTTTAGAACGACACAATAAAAGGCAAATAAATGTATTTTTTATTTTGTCTACTTTAATGTATTACAATTTTACACTCACTTTTTTTCTCCTGAAATATTAAATTATTTAGTGCTGAAGTTGTGAAATTTGAAAGGTAATCCATGCTTTTTCAGGAAGTTCTACATCCAATAAAAGGCGTCTAATTTGATCACGTGATTTAGAAGGCTTATTTAACGTGATTTAATGAAGGCTAATTCCGTCTTCTTGCTTATTTGTCCAGCCAAAATCTTTCGGTTATAAACAAAATTAGAGGCTGTAGCTAAGACAGGGGAAAGGGAAGGAAATGGACAGCGCAAAACGGCAGTAGTTACATCTTTTTTTTGTGGCTATTTGCTGAAAGGAAACCCGTCCAATGTTCATCGGACGAGTGAGTCACGTGACTGGTTTTGCTGTCATTTGCTCAGGGTCGTCATGATTTTTAAAGCTGCAAACACTAAACAATCATATTAAAGCAGCAGTACACTTCATGTGAAGGTGCAGTGACACTGCGTTGCCACTAAAGGGCTCATTAGTGTACTATGCAGTATATTATACACTACACTCTAAACATGTTCTTTGGTCGTTTCTCTGATGGAACCCTAAACAAAGCGTTTTCCTGTTAGAATGGGTTCCAAGTAGAACCCTTCTGTAGACGCAAAATACCCATAATTATCCACTGATCCCTTAAGGAACCCTTGAAGAATCCTTAGTTCTAAGAGTGTGTGTATTAACTGGTCTGTCTGGTGGCTCCGCCTCTTTCTGCTACACAGTGCTTGTCTGCATGTTGGCCCCGCCCCATTCTGCTACATAGTGCGTCTGGTGGCCCCTCCCATTTCCAATACATAGAGCGAGTCCATCTGGTGGCCTCAACCCTTTCTGCTACTCAGAGCGAGCCTGTCTGTTGGTCCCGCATCTTTATGCTAAATAGAGCAAATCTGGCTTTTGGCTCCACCCATTTCTGCTACATAGAGTAGGTCTATCAGGTGGCTAGACCTATATCGACAAAATAGAGCTAGTTTGTCTGGTGGATCCACCCTTTTCCCCTACATAGAGCAGGTCTATTTTGTGGCTCCACCCCTTTCTCCTATGTAGAGCAGTTCTGTCTGGTGGCTCCGCCCTTTTCCCCCACATAGAGCAGGTCCATTTGGTGGCTCCACCCCTTTCGGCAACATAGAGCTCGTCTGTCTGTCTAAATTCGATATTTTTACGAAACTATTCTTTAAAATCTACGAGGTTAAATGAGGTTAACGCCATAATCCATAAAGTTAATTCAACAACATCAAGCTCACATTTTTATCTTATTTGAAAATGTGAGACTCGGCTTGCAGATGCCTGATGTGTGTGTGTGTGTGTGTGTGTGTGTGAGTGAGTGCATTGTGTAACCATGCGCCTACACACACTCTAAACATAGCGTCAAGCACTGACCCACACAGTTTCTCGCTTCTCCTGAACATCACACGTTGCTCAGACGCTTCAGATCTGGCAAGTGGGAGCGGTGAAAAGAAAGCAACAGAAACCCAAACCTCAGATGCATCACTGCAAAAAAAACAAAAAAACGGGGATTCTGGGAAAGGAGGCAGAGTTCACTTTTCAGGGTCAGTGATGGAAAACACGCTAAAAACAGAAAAAGAGATTCATAAGGAGTTCCTGAATGTTTAAGATTATTTTTAGTGTCAGATTCTAAAGCCAGAGTTTCAGTCTGGAAATCCTCACAGTAGTCTAGTGATTGTACTACCACCAGCCCCACCCCCTTTCTACGCTTAACCGTAACATGGCAAACACACGCCTTCCGATGCTGCTGCAATCATAATGCTGAAGTACATCAACACATCCGACATCCAAAACCTCATGCTGAACATGACGGCTTCTCTCTCACTGCCACTACAGTGACTGTTAACTGCCGCTTTAATGAGTAAATACATACACAAACAACACATAGGAAGATGAGATGTCACTCTGAAAGAAAGAAAGAAAGAAAGAAAGAAAGAAAAGAGGAAAGAGAGACAAAGATAGATAGAAAGAAAAAGAAAGAAAGAACTGATTATTGAGTCATAAGGCAAAGAGAGAGAAAGAAAAAAAGTGCAGAAAATCAACAGCAGAAGGAAAGAAGCCTCGCACTCTGTTTTTCTCTCTCTGTGTTTTTCTCTCTCTCTCTCTCTCACTCTGTCTGTCTCTGTGTGTTTCTCACTCTGTCTGTGTTTCTCTCTCTCTTTCTCGCTCTGTCTGTCTCTGTGCGTTTCTCACTCTGTCTGTCTCTGTCTGCCTCTCTCTCTCTCTCTCTCTCTCTGCCTCTCTCTCTCTCTCTCTCTCTCTGCATTAGTAAGCTGTGTTACAGCTCCTCCTTCAGTTGAACTGATGAATCTGTATCTCCTTTCGCTTTCTCTAAATTTTTAACCTTTCATAAACAATTTTGAATAATACAAAAAGAAAGAAAGCAAAAATGCAATCATGAGAAAGGAAAGGAAAAAGGAAGAAAGAAAATGAATGAGAAGTAAAGCAATCTGTGGATATGTAAACACGTTACAGCAAAAAAAAAAAAAAAAAAAAAAAAAAAAAAAGCTGATCTTTAAACATAGTGCATTATTTATTAACACTGGGAGGAACACCATACACCAGCACCCTCCCCCAATACACACACACACACACACACACACACACTCCTCTTCCTAATTAGCCACAGTGCATCAAACAGAGGAAGTGAACCACTGGTGTGTTTTCAAAATCTGTTTCGATTCACACACTCCGTGTGCATGAGGACTCGGAATACTACAAATATTTTTTAAAAAGTCCAAATATTGTAGCTAAAGTATTAAGGATTATGGGCTTAAATACGCTTTAAAAAAGAAAAACTAATGTTTATAAAGGTGAAGCTTTTTAAAAAAAAAATAATATATGGGACATTATTTCACATAAGTGCAACAGCATTTTAGAGCACTGTTAAAAACTGTTGCAACTTTATTCTCGAAATCATGTATTTTTATTTTTTTTTAAGCAGTGGCCCTAAAACATAAGAATATAAACATTATCATGAAACAGTTATTTTTATTATATTCAAATATGCACATGTTTATGTTAATTAGCTAAATTTGTTCAATTTAGTAATATTTTGTTTTATTTTAAATCATTAGTGTTTTTTTATTCTGTACACAAATGTTAGTGTGTAGCATTTTTTTCCCCTTTAAATTGTCTTATTGATGCACTAAAATCAAATCAGAATTTAACATTAAAGTTAGTGTTATATGTTTAATTAATTAATTATACTTTAACACTAATGTTTATGTTAAATTCTAATTCTAAACACATCAAGTTTCCCTTAACTATCATTATTTACTCATAATCATAAATCATTACAGTTTAGAGTTATTTAATTCTGCTTTCCTGAGTTTCTAAGACGTAAAGTTTATTTCATTTTAATGAGTTTTAGATTGATTTAAAATTTGATATCATAATTATCATAATTAGATTCATATATTCTCAGATTTATTTTATTCCTTTTCTAAATTATGAGCTGAGCAGGTGCACTAAATGAAATAAAAAATAACTTAAATATGAATATTAATGGTAGCATTATATATTTGTATTACAAATTAGCATTAAGTTAAAGCACAAATGTTTGTCAAATCATTATTCCTTATTATGGCTTATTATATGTATATGATAGTGTAGCACTCTTTCTACTGTGAGTGTAAAATTGATTTACAATAATTTAATGTGAGTTTATGCTTAATTAATTTCCAAGCCAGTTAGTATTAAACAAATACATGCGGGTAAAAATAAACAAGTAAATAAAAGAAGTGTAGATAAAATTAGCATCATGTTATTATTTTTAATCCGAAATTTTCAGCTACACCTTATAGGATTCCTTTCATTTAATGCACCCATGTATGTATACATTCAGCTATGAGTGATTAAATCAGGGCATGTTGGGGGCGGAGCTCCGTGCAGTGTAGCAGTGGTTCTGATTGGTTCCCACACAGGCTGCGTAGGCCATGGCGTGAGCGATGTAGCTCTGCTCATTAACGCCCTGGAACAGATGAGCCATGGGGCCTCGAGCCAACACAGCCACATCCTCGCCACCGTGAGTCTCTGAGTCGAGAGGAGCCGCCGCCTGCTGCACGTAATCCTTACTCCCTGAGACAGACAGACAGAGACAGAGAGGGTTCCGGCTTTCTACAACGGTTCTACATGAAACCTTTCCTAAAAGGAATATTGTCTGTTATTCCAATTATTGTCTGTTTATACAGAAAATGTTTAAGGGTTTTCCCAGACTAACAAGGAGGAAATCTGAAGAACCTGTTCCTGTTGTCACTTATGTTATAGCAGCTATAAACAGTCTTTCCCTCACTAGCCTCTATTTTTCTCTCTCTCTTTAAGTTAATAAGACAAAAAACACACAAACTGAAACCGCAAAAAAGTGTAAACTCCTCTGTCCTGAAGATGTTGGAAAACTTTAAGCTTTGCCTGTGATTGTTAACTGTTAACTGTTAACCTGACTTAGCTAGGTAGTTAAGTAATGTGTGTGTGTGTGTGTGTGTGTGTGTGTGTGTGTGTGTGTGTGTGTGTGTGTGTGTGTGCGTGTGTGTGTGTGTGTAGCCCTCACTGGTGTCCACTTGGCGGATGTCTGGTCGTTTGTTGTTGATGATTTTGTGTCCAGGGCCGTTTCCGTACATCAGAGTGGTATAGGGGAGCATATCCATCCCGAAGACAGGAGATTTACCTTAGACATGGAGAAACACACACACACACACACAAATTACAAACTTATCGTCTGCTTCTGTATCATGTTGTTCCTCTCAAACATCTAATATCTGTGCACACTTACCCAGAATGCTGTTGCCTCTGAAGGGATACCCGTTAAAGGAGAGCGAGTGGGAGTGGTCAGCAGTGACAAGGGTCAGTGTCTCTTCCTCATTGGTCAGCTCCAGCGCGCGGGCAACAGCGTTGTCAAGGGCGACAGTTTCATGCAGTGCCATAAAGGCACGGCTAGCATGGTGTCCTTGATCGATACGTCCACCTGCAGCCACAACACACTGATTACTGATCCGGTTCACCCCGGCGAGCGTGTCAAATAAGGAATAAAACCCTCAGTGCCATGCTGTTACAGGAAAAAACAATCAATGATGGGGTGGTGTGATGAAGTGGAGTCTCTGTTATCACCCGGAAGCTGATTACTCTCCTATAACAGCACGTCTCCAAGAGTTTTATTCCTCTTATTCCACAGCAGTTTACCAATGATTATAACGTCTCATTTCTTAAAGAATGACACCTTATACGTTTTATCCATTTAGAGTTATGCTTAATGTTAGACAGCTTCTGTTCTTCCTGTTCTCACGTACATGATAGCAGCGATAAACAGTCGTTCCTTCACCTGTTACAAAGTGCTGACACTTTTTACTGCCTCTTCATTCTTTTAAATTATTTACATTATACTTTTTTTTTTGTATTTAACCTTATATTATGTATTTCAGCTTTTACGGTACTTAACAGGGATATAACAAATCACTACTACAGTACGCAATATGTATGATGATATATAGATTTGCTCGCAAACTGACAGCCAAACAGTAGTGTTGCATTTTTTTTAAATATGAAAATCTGAATTTGGTAATTATTTTATGTAAAAAAGGATGAGTAATAAAAAACTGTAAATAAAATAAAATAAAATAAAATAAAATAAATAGCCATTTTATAAATCAGGGTTTGTAACTTTTTCTATTTTTCAAAATATATATTAAAAAAGTTATAAAACAATATTGTGATACCTGCAATGTATTTTGATGTAATTTATCACAATACTGATATTATATCATCATATTTCCCAGCACTGGTACTTACGTATGTAAAGTTTCCTCTGGCGATCAATAAAGTTTTATTTTATCTATCTGTTTGTTTAAATTTCCCTTTTTTTTGTGCTGTAGATAAAGATCTGCTCATACTGCAGCTTTAAATTCAGGAATCTAACCTTTCTAGCACTGCTGTATGCTAGAGTTTATAGTGTAGCGTTTAACGTTTTGCAGTTTCACAAGTTCACACACAAAAACCCTGTACACCTTAAATACACTTTTTTGTGCTTTTTGCTGAAATGTGTGTTTAACTGAGACATTTCTAAAATTGGGAATGAACTGATGAACAGCTAGCATGTTTTATTAGCGATTGTAAAGTTCTCTGCTGTAAGATATTTAAATGTCTGATGGTGAGTTAAATGAAACCCAGAAATTTTTCTTTATTTTGCGTTGTTCATTGTTGTGTGTGTAATTTCTGCATTTTCTGCAAAATGGATTAAATTCTAATTCATGTCGCACTTTTAAGGTTTTCATTTGACTCCCCTTCCGTACACAATTTTCCACATACAGTACACAAAGCTACATTAGCCTCGTCGCTCCAGTACAAACTGTTTATTCTCTACTGATATGTTTCCTGATTTGAAATGTTGCCATGCTGATGGAGTTAATATTACTCATTAATTTACTGCTGGATCAATTCGATTGGTTGGTAATTTGTTTGTTTGAAGTGTACCCTCCACTAGCAGAAAGAATCCTCTCGGGTTCTTCTGTAGGATGCGGATGGCTTTCTCAGTCGTCTCCGCGATGGAGGGATCCATGAGCGGGTCTCTCTCCATCTCGAACCTCAGATCACCAGGTTCAAACAGGGCTACAGAGAAAAATATAAAGTTATAGTAAAATAAAGTCACTGAATTAGTTCCTGTTGTCACAGCAGCGATAAACAGTCGTTCCCTCACCAGCCTTTCTTCATTCTCTCTTGAAGTTAATAAGACAAAAAACAAAAACGCAGTTTGTCATGTTACCGAAAAACCACAAAGCGTAAAGTCCTCCGCCCTGAAGATGTCGGAAAGCTTAATAACAGCTTTACCTCTGACTGTTACAGAGTGCTGACACTGGAGACTCCTTCCAGAAATGTTACATAAACATCTCATTACAAGAGGAAGACTTCACCAAATCAACGATTGCACACATCTGTAATCTGTTTCTGATTAGTGGAGCGTCTGCTGTACAAGTCCCTGTGAATGAGCTTTTAGTATAGAAACCTGTGATTTCCTTCTGACCAATCAGAATCCTCCTCACTGTTTATTATATTAATAGTAAATGATTATATCACACTCACCCATCAGGTAGTCCGTGGTCTCAGGGTCCACCGCGTCAAAGTCTGTCTTATTCCACACATAGTGAGCTACCTACAGACCACACGGACAAAGAAGCTTCTTTAGTTTTGCAATCGAGCCACGAGGCTACTGTAGTAATTGGAGCTTATAATCACCAGTTTAGCATCATCAGATAACACTGTTTTTACATAAATGGTTTCATAAAATGGCAGAATAAGTCTGTATTAAAAATAATCTTAATCAGTTCTACCGTACAAGCTCTGTCTTCAATCTTTAGGCCACACCCCCTACCCCTATCTGTCTTTCTTTCTGCTTCTGTCTCTCTTTCTATTGATCACTGCCTCTCTCTTTTATTGTCTCTTTCTCCATCTATACTCCTCTGTCTCCATGTCTCTGTCACTCCCTCTCTCTCTCTTTCTCCGTCTGTCTCTCTATCCTGTCTCTATCTACACTATCTCTGAGTCTTTGTTTCTCTTTCTGTCTCTGTCTGCCTCTCTTTCACATCCTATCTCTACCTTTCTCTTTTTCTCCTTCTGTTTCTCTCCCTCTCCCTCCATCTCTCTCTCCCTCTCCCTCTCTCCCTCTCTCTCTCTCTCTCTCTCTCTACCTTTCCCTCCTTCATGTCAATCCACTCATTTATGAGGTTGCGTTCATCCTCTCTCATGCCGGCTGAGTTCAGGTCCGTTGGGTACTCGGGGTCCGCTGTGCCTTTAGGGGTCATGTACTTACGGCCACCGCCAATAATCACCTACACACACACACACACACACACACACACACACACACACACACACACACACACACATTTACATTCACATTCAACACACACATTTAGAAAAGTACTATGCATAACACATACACAAAACCTATACATAATATAATTTTTGTTTATAACCAAATCTGGAAGTCTACTGAGTACACCTACACACGCACACACACACACACACACACACACACACACACACACACACACACACACACACACTCACATCGATGTCAGTGTTGGAGATGAGCTGGGAGGCGATGTCGGTGCAGCCGTCTCTCTTGGCCGCAGCGGGCATGTCAGCGTCGCTGTACCACTTCCTGCTGACACTGTGGGCATAAGAAGCCGCTGGAGTGGCGTGTTGTACACGTGTAGTCGTTACTATGCCAACTGACTTCCCTACACGCGCGCAAACACACACACACACAGGCATCTTACAGTTCGCTTTGATTAACAGTACTAAAATACTTATTCATAAATTCAATCCTGTGTTTATAAATTTTAATTTTATTCAGGATGATTATTAATTTTTAAGATAATTAACATAATAATAAAACGTGTTTATAATTGATATTAATATATTTCTATATGTTCACAGTGAACATATTTCAAGCAGTGAGACAGACAGAGACAAGCAGAGAGGCAGACAGACAGTGAGGCACACTAACAGATGTAGAGAGAGAGAGATAGGCAGGGAGAAAGACAACAAGACAGTGAGTCAGGCAGACAGACAGATAGAGTCGCATGCAGAAAAACAAATAGTGAGATAGTGACTGAGTCAGACAGACAGATAGGGATGGTGATACAGAAATACAGCAAGTGAGACAGTGAGTGAGACAGACAGAGAAGCAGACAGGCAGTGAGGCAGATAGACAGATGGAGAGACAGAAAGAGAGTAAGGCAGGCAGACAGAGTGAGACAGACAGAGAGTGAGACATATAAAGAGAACGATAGAGAGACAGACGGACAGACAGAGAGAGAAAGAGGCTGATGGAGAAAAAGACAGTCTGAGGCAGACAGACAGATGGAGAGCAAAAGAGACAGACTGATAGAGTGACAACGAGACAGGCAGACAGTTGTAGAGGGACAATGAGAGAGACAGCGAGTGAGACATACAGACTAGGATAGACAGAGAGACAGACGGGTGTATACCTGCATCTTTAGCCCATTTGAGGATGGACGTGACCTCATTTCCTGTCTGTGAGCGACACACGCCATTCTGCGCAGCAGCGCTCACACCCACAACATTCAGATTTGTCTTCACACCACACAGATATGCCGTCCCTGTCGCTCCGCTGTCCGGGATCTGGAAGTCTACTGAGTACACCTACACACGCACACACACACACACACACACACACACGCACACGCACACACATATATACTGTATATGTAACTTTGTTTGTGTAAAACAAATACACGTTTGTGTGTGTTTTTACCTTGGCAAGACCGACATAAGGGAATGTGTCCATGGTCATGACGGTCTCCTCTCCTGGACGTTCCTCCAGTTGGCCTTTCAGTATGCGAGCGGCTGTGATTGTGGTGATGCCCATACCTACACACACACACACACACACACACACACACACACACACACACACACACACAGAGCTTTTGTGAGGACCGTCCATAGACACAATGATTACTGTAGACAATTAAAAGAACACAGTTATATAATTTTAGATATTTCACATTCTCACCATCTCCGAGGAACAGCACAATGTTTTTGGCCACGTTAGTGTTGAGCTTCCTCCTGAGAGCCGAGTTCAGCGTCGCCTGAGCCTGAGTTCTCCAAAACTCCGGGTTCTTCTCGTCCACTGCAAAAAAAATAAAAAATAAAAATAAATTCAAAAAAATAAAAATAAAATAAATAAATAAAATAAAAATTCATTTAAATTCCAGCAGCTTCCAAATATCTCCAAATGTCCAACTCTGTAACACACTGATTGTATACTAGTACATTATAGTATACATGTGCATTACAATACAAAACACATTTTCTAAAAGTGTATATCTTTGTCAATTTTTATAGTTGCTTTCTGTTACATTTTTTCTGTGAACGATTTATTACCAAAATGCCAAAACTGTACATCATAATATGGATTTTTCTAGTACCTGACAAAATGGCTGTCTGCAAGTATTTCTACCACATTCTGTAACTTGTAGCACAATTAAAATATTACACAAAATATTACACAACCAAAAATTGATATTAAAGTTGGAAGAAGAATCTAGATATCTTAGATGTAAATGCTGTTTTGCTAACATTTAAGGGTTAATTTATATATGCATGTGTATTCCTGTGTAATGTATTTTTCGAAATTAAAATATGAAAACATAAAATATTAGCTGAAGGAAATTACACGAAATGTGAATTCAAAATGTTTATTACATTGTAAGGACTTCCCTGAGGCGGTCGGAAGAAAGCACAGGACACACACCAGGAACCGAATCATGATGACCAGCAGCAAGACCGAGCCGAAAGCGTCCTCTCGACTGCAGTGAACAGCTAATCGCACTCTGAAATCGTGGAGATTACAAATAACCCCTGAAGTCGCCAGTGGAAAAAAAACATAAAATCTTTATTGCTGGGTAAAGTTCCACCTGCATGGGAAAGGTTCATGAGCCAAGACGGAGATTATAGTTCACTTTCATCAATAGTGTGCAAACAAAAAAGACCCTACAAATATTATAAATAAAAAAATCAGTCAAACAAACAATAAATAAATAAAAACAAAAGAATAAAAATGGAATGATTATAAATAAATTGTGGGGTTTTTTTTTCGAATAAATGAATTAAAAGGTGCAAAGTTCTTGCTAATCTGTTGAGGAAAATCTAATTGGGAATAGCAATAAATCAGAATTAATAAGAACCACACCTGTATCAAAACTATTATCGAACAGAAATATTTATATTTATAAATTTCTAATGAGTTATTAATCAGTTGTTGTTCACAGTCACACATCTCATTCTTTTATATATTATGTTTACTTTACTGAAGATTAAAGTTCATTAATAATTAATGAGGCCTTTTTTTATTTTATTTTTATGACCTGCTTTATTACACACATTATCAGGAAAAGAAAAGATCACTTACGAGTTCATGAGAGCGGGATGATTCAAAGGAGGCGGGGTTAACAGATAAAAAGGGAATTTTATGGTTTGATAAAGGAACATTATGGTGAGACTCTACAGGTGTATATGAATTTTTTAAAAATAAAGATATCACACTTAATCTTCGCTAGTTATTTGCTGATTTTCTTATAATTATTTTCAAATTTCAAATAAAATAAAAAAATTGAGCCTTTGAATAATGTAACAATTAAAATGTTTATTTCAGTAAGTAGAAAGACTTTTACAGAAAAGTGAATTTTTTTTTATTGTTTAATCAAGAAAATACCATGCACTGTTATAAAATAACTTTTTTTTTTAACTTTTTTTTTTTGGAAGAAATTACTCTCTGCCCTCTTCCGCATACATGAGCTCACAGACACCCACGATTGGCCAGTGCTGCAGTGACAGGGCAGAGATAGTATGCCCCTCCCACCCAAAGAGCACAGCCAATTTTGTGCTCTTAGACTCCCGGCTGTGGCATTGTTAAGATTCGCACCCGATTTGAACTTCCTGAGAAGCTGTTGAACACATGCTTGAAAGCTCTCTGTTGACTGGGAAATAGTTAACATTAACATTGACTTAATGTTAATGTTAACATTAGCAAAAAAACCAAAAAAAAACTTTCATATTTACAGCATTTAGCCCTTATACAGAGAGACTTACAGTCTGGGAAGACTGTAATCTAAGGGAAGTTCATTCCCCCAGTTTGGTGCCAGACCAGAGAAGAGCCGTGATGCAGGTCTTCCTCGTACCCTGAGAGATGGTGCGACCAGTCGAGCAGTGCTAGAGGATTAGAGGGAGCGTGGTACAGTGCGGGGTGTGCTGCGGGAAGCCAGTGGAGGGAGTGGAGCAATGGGGTGGTGTGGGAGAACTTGGGGAGGTGGAAAACAAGTTGTGTAGCTGCATTCTGGATCCCAGCTTCTAAATGACTGTGCCCTCTAGCTATATTTAAAGAAAAAAAAGGTTGTTGAAAAAGATGCTATTTCTGGTATCCTCACAAAGTATATTTTTAACACTGAAAAACATCAGCGAACATCAGCTTTGACAAGATTATAATAATTTTATTTTTATTGTTATACTACCTTAGTCACTACACTTACTGAAATCCTCGATCATATTAATATTGATTTTGATTGTTCAGCTGCAAATCAACCATTTTTCAAATTGTTAAAATGTTAGCCTCAAATGTGCACGTATGCCGAGCAGACGTGAGTTTGATCATACGGACACAAGCAGGCGTACATTCTGACATGCTAAACATTAAATACAGAAACAGACGCGTGGAGTTTATACACATGCTCGCTTCACCTTCAGATATATACACCTCTGATGAATAAGAGAAGTGTGTGGAGTTCCATCACCATCTAGTGGTCCTGTCTTGTTTTCACTCACACAAACATACACACACACACACACACGCACACTGTGTCAAACACAAACATGTACAGGAATTTCAAACACACACACACACACACACACACACACACACACACACACACACACTTACAGACACAGTCTCTTAGACACACAAACAGCAAAATCTTAGCACACACCGTGTCAAACATAAACATGTGCACTGAAAATACTACACAGTTTAATAACATGAGGGAAATAAATGCACTCTCACACACACACACACACACACAATATCCGGTGTCCTTTATTGTCTAATTAAGTAATGTATAATAAGATTGACTTTACTATTTTACTCTTAGTTTCAATATCAATGTAAATGATATTGAAATAGATATATACAAGAGATAGATAGATAGATAGATAGATAGATAGATAGATAGATAGATAGATAGATAGATGTAAATAGTGCTCTGTAAACAGGATGTTTAGATAAATTTCAGGCTTCATATACAGATTCTCAAACAGAAAGTGAAATATAATCAAATTTATCCAATATTTCTCATTATATAAATACAAAATAAAACATGAATTTTATTAATTAAAGAATTAATGATTGCTATATATTTCTAGATATTTTTTTATTCATTTTACAGTTTCAAGCTTCAAATTTTCTTATTCTATTGGCAGGTTTATTTTAAGATTTTATTCAGATCCATTATGAATATTTCATTATAATATACATATACAGTTAGGTCCGGAAGTATTTGATCGAAGTGTAGACTTTCAGCTTTATTTTAAGAGGTTCCACAAAAATATGGCATTTATCATTTAGGAATTACAGCCATTTTCAGCAAAGTACCTCCATGTTCAGGGGCTCAAAGGTATTTGGACAATTGACTGACAAGAAGTTAATTGACCAGGTGCGGTCCATTCCCTCGTTACTTCAAGACAAATGAAGCAGATAAAAGGTCTGGAGTTGATATCAGGTATTGAGTTGGCATTTGGCAGCTGTTCAACTGGAGCTACCAATATGAAGTCCAAGGAGATCTCAATGCAAGTGAAGGAGGCCATCATTAGGCTGAAAAAAACAACATAAATCTATAAGAGAGATAGAGTTGTGGAGCCTCTTAAAATAATATATATATCTGACACAGCTTGCATATCCCATCCATTTTAGCAAGGTCCACACTATCATATTGTTAATATATCAATTAATATATCACAATGCTGAATGTGGATTGCTTATTTTTAATTTCTGACATTTTATCCTTCTGTTCTTCCTTAAAAAATACTCCAGCTCCAGTTTGTTTTTAGAGAGTAACAATGCAACAAATTTAAATCTGAACTAACATTTAGTGTGTAATTGTTTATTTATAGCCAACAAATGAGCTTGTATGAGCGTTCATCAGCTGACATTACTGCTTGAAAATTCCAGACCTACCGAAGTCCAGCCCTCTGTGTGATGCCTCGTTACAGCCACGATCACCTCGACGCTCTTAGTGGACACTATAAACTTTCCCTCAGCACAATCGAGGCTGTTGAACCTTCAAATACTTCCTAGTAATTTATAAATTAACTTTCGTTTTCTGGAAGTTTTATAATGTGCGTTCAGTTTTTAATCATAATCTCAGTGGGATGAGTGTCTGTGAACGTTGTGTGTCCTTGTGTTTGTGTCAGATCACTAAGCAGAGGACCTTGTTGTGTAAATATCAGTTTCCAAAGCACCAACTCTCTACTCTACTTCTACTGCTGTCTTTCAACTTCATCTTCTACTGCTGTCTTTCAACTTCTACTCTTGTCTTTTAACTTCCACTTTTACTTCTACTCCTGTCTTTCAACTTCTAACCCTGGATCATGTTTCTGTTTCATCATGTGCAGCAGTAAAAGACCTTGGTGTGATTATTGACTTCAGTCTTTCATTTGAAGCTCACGCAGATAACATTACTAGGATAGGTTTCTTTCATCTCAGAAATATTGCTAAGATAAGAAATATAATGTCACTACACGAAGCAGAAAAACTAGTTCATGCTTTTGTAACCTGTAGGTTGGATTATTGTAATGCCTTACTGTCTGGATGTTCCAGTAGATGCATAAACAAGCTCCAGTTAGTCCAGAATGCAGCAGCGAGAATCCTTACTAGAACCAGAAGATATGACCACATCACCCCTATCTTATCCACACTGCACTGGCTCCCAATCAAATTTCGTATTGATTATAAAATACTACTATTGACCTAGAAAGCACTGAATGGTCTAGCGCCTAAGTACCGGAGTGAATTTTTGGTCTTTAATGATTCGACACGCCTACTTCAATCAAAAGGTGCAGGCTATTTGTTGGTACCTTGAATAGTGAAGGCTACAGCAGGGGGCAGAGCTTTGTCTTACAAAGCCCCACAGTTATGCAATAGCCTTCCACTTAGTGTTCAGGACTCAGACACAGTCTCAGTGTTCCAGTCTAAGCTGAAACGACATTTGTTTAGTCAAGCCTTTTGTGAATATTTTTTTTTCCTTAGGTAAAAGAGCAGATCTGGAGGATTCACAGGCATAGAGTGTTGTGGTGAACTGGGATGTTTGGATGCCGTCGCCCCCCCCCCCACTCTCACACACACACACTCTCACACGTTCACTCAGGTTTGTTGATGGTGGAGTGGCTGGCTGCCTTATGTCCCAGGGTGCCCTCATGTCTGTGTTACCTTCTGGCTCTCCCTTTTAGTTATGTTGTCATAGCTAGTCTTGCTGGAGTCCCAGCTTGCTCTCCGCACACAATGTACATAGTCTTTAACCATTACGTGACAATTAGCATACCTAACAGTCTCTCTCTCTCTCTCTCTCTCTCTCTCTCTCTCTTTCTGTCTCTCTCTATCTTTGTCAAGCTACACATGCTACTCCTGAGATACCAGTGGTCCTGACCCCTTCTGCTCTCCGGACCTGCCTGATCCATCCTGATGCCCTACTTCTGGTTGGACTTCTCATTGATTGGAGATCGCTCGCTGGCCTGAAGATCATTAGGATTGCTGGGGATGTTGCCGCTTGGGGGATGGGGAGATGGCTTGGGGATCTCATATGGGGAGTTGATATGTGATGGCTTGGGACTGCGATTGCTGTAGTGGCTTTGGGGCTGCGGTTGCTGTGAGTAGTTTTGCACTCAGGTGAACAATGTATAGGTTCCACATACCAGACTTCATGTGAAAACTGTAATGAATTTACTGGTTGCACTATTTGTCCATGTAGTACACAGTTATAGAAAGGATTTGTTTATAATTGCACTATCCATTGTTACCCAGATGAGGATGGGTTCCCGTCTCAGTCTGGTTCCTCTCAAGGTTTCTTCCTCATATCGTCTCAGGGAGTTTTTCCTCGTCACCGTCACCCCTGACTCATTAGGGATAAATTCACATATTTACAATTTATTGTTATTTACTGTCCTTCAACTTCTACAGCTGTCTTCCAGCTTCCACTGCTGTCTTCCAACTTCTACAGCTGTCATTCAACTTCTACAGCTGTCTTCCAAATTATAATTTAGTTAAAAAATGTTAGGCACTTTAACTGAAATTAGAAGACAACATGGGCTCAATTCATGTGAAACATTACGAAGGTTAAGTTACACTGAGTCTTCATTCAAGTTTATACAAAGTAAAAAAAGATGGTAACAAAAATGTGACAGATTGACTTGTGTAGTGTAGGAATAAAAATAAAAAAGTAAAATTTCTGAGATTTTTGTAGAGAGAACATGGAATGTCTGAATAAAATAAATTGTGTTCAGGCATTTGTTTTAAACTATATTCAGTACAAATACACTAAAATAATACTTAAGTATAATAATAGTAATTATATAATTATAATTACTATAAAGTTACTTTGTTGGAAAGCCACAAGATCTTGCCCCACCCCTCACCCCAGATATTAACTCTTTTAACTATTAAATTTAACTTTTTTTTTTTTTTTTTTGCTTCTTACATGCAGTTCTGTGTTTTGTAATGATGATCAGATTGACTTTAATTATACGACGGGAAATATGAATCATGATGTGTTTTCTTGAGTTACTGTTCTATTAAATATTCTAAAGATGAGAAATACTAAAAGACATCACATCACAGTTACTATGAAAAGTCTGTTTCCGAATAACATTTACACATTTCCTAATAACAGACTTTCCTGAACACTGTGGTGTTAAAGCTGAGTTGTGTAAATTCTCAGTACTGTGTATAGTTCATGGAGTCAAACATGTGGAAGTCTTTAGATTTCCGCATGATTTACACTATTTAACCCAACACTGTGTTAATTCTGCACTGCAAGCTTTAGTTCAACACTGTAAACATTAATGGAACCATGTAAGAGTTAATTCTACATTATTTAACTATGTAAAGTGTGAAATTCAGGTAGAGCACTGTAGCTCAAACTGCAGGTGATTAATTCAGTTCTGTAAGTGTTGATTCCTGTTTCATTTAGAATTTCCTACAAAAATTGTATTAATAATTTTATATCTTTGAATGCCTAATTGACCACATT
>CM040988.1:4174658-4197367 GCA_022985145.1 Pangasius djambal | reverse complement strand
CAATTATACTACAGCTACACACAATTATACTACAACTTCACTTTGCATGTAACTGTAGCATAATTGCATGTAGCTGTAGTGTAACTGGATGTAGCTGTAGTATAATTGGTTGTAGCTGTAGTGTAAGTTCATGTAGCTGTAATATAATTGTGTGTAGCAGCAGTATAATTGCATGTAGTGGTAGTATAATTGCGTGTAGCTGTAGTACAGTTGCGTCTTCTTGTATATGCAGCTGTGTGTAGTGTAATTATGTATAATTGTAATTGTCACATCCTGACTCTCTTTGTATAATCTTTTTTCCAGAGTCCTTTTGTACACATAGGAAGCATCTGTGCAGCACAGCTCAGCCGGTTCAGGGCCTACATTGGCGGCGTTAAAGCGGTAAACTATCTAAAAATTCTAAAATAAAATTAAATACATTTCAAAAATACATACACAAACACAAAAGAAGAAACTTTATTTGTATCTTTATTTATATTTATATTTAAGTTTACAATGTAACTTTCATATAAGAAATGCTCAGAAATATTAAATGTTAATATAAAATTTTATATTTAATATTATATTTAAATATTTAATTAAAAATAGAAACAAGGTGATTATTATTATATATATTTATAATATATACTTTGTCATATTATTATTTATATATAGAAATATAAACATCTGTAACCTATAGCAGATCACATGACTTGACATTATTATTATTATTATTATTATTATTAGTGGTAGTAGTAGTATACACTATTATTTATATTAGATGATGTCTGTGTGTGTGTGTGTGTAATCCAGAGTGAGTCTGAGGACATCGAGCTGCTGGTTGTTGGTTCTGCTGTTGGAATTGCCTGCTGCTTCGGCTCACCCATCGGAGGTGAGAACAAACTATTTTTTTTATTTTATTTTTCTATTTCATTTATTTATTTTTTTTACTATTTTTTGTGAAAATGTGTGTTGCAGGTATCCTGTATGGTATAGAAGTGGCCACGTCATTCATCATGGTCCGGTGTTACTGGAAATCTTATGTTGCTGCTACCATCAGCGCCTTCATCTTCAGATTCCTGCCTATGTGGAGCGGATATAACGGTGTGTGTGTGTGTGTGTGTGTGTGTGTGCTCACACTGTCTCTGTATATTTAATACAAATATATTAATTTATTTAAAAAAATTCAGTATTTCTGAACTTGATCTCAATTATTTTCTGTATAAATTATATAAACATCATCTCTAACAGAAATTTGAGTTCGTATGTTAGTTTATTACTGAAACTGGTTGTTGGAAAAATATATATTTTAATGACATTTTATTTTTCCCAATGCTAATACTACTACTACTAATAATAATAATGATAATAATAATAAATTTTGTTTCTTTACAGAAACTATTATCCCTCTGTTTAACACCGATTTCCGTCTGGAATTTCCCTACGAACTCAATGAGATTCTGGCATTCACCATCCTTGGGTAAATTTATGTGTTCTATATATTTAGTAATTAGCATAAACTAAAGTTAAAACTACAAAAAACATTATTATGAACCAAGATATAATAATGAACTAAAATTAAAGGGAAAAAAATATTCCCTTCAAAGATAAATTATCACCACCTCCAACAACAAAAACAACCACAGTAATAATAATAATAATAATAATAATAATAATAATAATAATACAGTGCACAATTTTTTGCCAAAAATGGTTTTACTTATGTCAATGAAGTTTTCACAAATTGTATAGCTTATAATAAGAATAAAATGAACAATCACTAAATAAATGTTATTTGTTGGCATGATATTTCCATTAGAATTGTTTATGCTAAAATAAACATTTGATTATTAGATGTGTGTGTGTGTGTGTGGGTGTTTTAAGTGAATGTTACTGTTATTTTAGTATAAAATATAATTTCTCTCCCTGTTTATCTGTAGGATTCTGAGTGGGCTTTTTGGAGCGTTTTTTGTCTTCATGAACAGCATAATGGTGCGTTTCATCAGGAGCCCTCGACGCGTTAGCAGGTTCCTCGCCAAGACGTGAGTGGTTTATTCCAGTACAAGCACATCCAGATTCCCGTTTGCACAACAGGAAAACAAATGTGGAAGCTTAGAGATGATTTTTCTAGAATAAGATGTTTAGTTGTTTTTTTTTAATCAACACTTGATAGGAATACCAAACTTGCACTCCTGTCCATGTCTTGCCCTTTCTACTACAGGGTGTGAATTTGGTGAAGATTGGAGAACGGCAAAATTTTTTTTACCCATAAACAGTAAGGCGTTAGCTTTTGTGTTTTTAAGTGAAACATTTGATGTTCTCAGATTTGTCCCAAATTCATACCATTCATTAGGGAGGTCAAGACAAATACAGGAGTGCACTTAGTTTTTTCATTACACTACAAAGTTCAGTTATGGTGTTCATACCTGAATGCCAAATATTATGTATTATGAAATTATAATACAGCTGTACAGCTAAAGGCAATTACATTATAGCTAGATACAAACAATCATTGCTAGCTATCAAGTATAAGGGCCTAAATTTCTAATACTTGAACATGATGGAGATCAGAACCTCATATCTCACCTTTAAAGTGTGATAGGAATATCAAACTCACAAAAAGTATGCCTTTGTGGGGTTTTTTAGGGGGAAAATTCGACGTTCTCAGATTTTTCCCAAATACGTTAGGGAGGTCAAGACGTATACAGGAGTGCACTTAGATTTTTCCGATCACACTCCAAAGCTGAGATATGATGTTCAATTATACTATAGCTATACAGCTACAAGCAATCATACTACATCTACACGTAATCATACTACAGCTATATGTAATCATTCTACAGCTACACATAATCATACTACAGCTATACGTAATCATACTACAGCTACATGTAATCATATTACATCTACACGTAATCATTCTACAGCTACACGTAATCATATTACAGCTATACGTAATTATACTACAGCTACATGTAATCATACTACAGCTACACGTAATCATACTACAGCTACACGTAATCATACTACAGCTACACGTAAACATATTACATCTACACGTAATCATTCTACAGCTACACGTAATCATACTACAGCTATACGTAATCATTCTACAGCTACACGTAATCATAATACAGCTATACGTAATCATACTACAGCTACATGTATTCACATTACAGATACATGCAATTAAGCTATGTCTACATGCACTTATACTACAGCTATACAATTACTCACAATTTTATAATACGGATATTGAGCTATAAGCAATTACACCAAAGCTACACACAATTATACCACAGCTAAATGCAATTACACTACAGCTAATCAGCTAATTGCAGTTATATTACAGCTACACACATTTATGCTACAGATACATGCAATTACAGTACAGCTAGACACCGTTTCAATCATTCACGCTAGGTATAAGCGCCTAAATTTCTAATATATTATATTGACTTGAACATGATGAATAGCAGAACCTCATATCTCACCTTTGGAGTGTGATAGGAATACCAAACTCATTCTCCTGTCTACATCTTGCCCTACTGTGACTGGTGATGATAGGTGAATCATCCAAAAAAAAAAAATTTAGATTTTTCCCAAATTCGCACTGTTAGGGAGGTCAAGATGTATATAGGAGTGCACTTAGTTTTTTTCATATCGTATTCTAAAACTAAGATACGAGCTTGTAATTTCCAACATATTCCAGTCAAATTAATTGACAACATTTATGTAGACCCTTACATTTAGCCGGAAACGTTGCTCTTTTTAAAATATTTTAAAATATGTTATCAACACAACAATAAACAATAAATGTTTAATCAAAGTTATTTAGAGGTTATTACAGTACAAAACTGCAACAACTGTTTTAAACTATTGTCTTTAAAACTATATTAAAATGATTCAAACCCTTAAAGCAGTTCAAATGATTTAGAAGGAGGAGGCCATGTCAGGTTTCTTTGTCATATTATTATTGGTCAATTTATTATTCTACTAAAATTATTTGTAATGAATACTAGTTTGCTACACATCAATTGTTGTTTTTAAGATGTCACTAATTTCATTTCCCTAGTGTACACTTACATTTTTTTTTTTTTTGGATGTGAATATGGCAGAGGATCTCCTCCTGAAGTTTACACATAGGTCTCATTCCTTCAGCCCCTTCTCATCTAACAGACTTTACCTTAGCTAATAGAGAGAACGTCAGTGAGAACGTGTTAAAAGGATAACTGAAACATGACACTATTTTCCATGCAAAAAAATCATTAAAAAAATAAGTAAACTTTGGATTATATTATTTACCAGTGGTATATTTAATATATGAAAAATAAATGGAATGCAGAGCGGATTTCATCATTTAGTTTGAGATTGGTGATAGCTCCTAACACAGACCTGAGAAACTTCATAAAACTGGATATTAGTGAATAACTTGATTCCTGTCATTAAATAAAAACTTCTCTTAAATGTCATGGTGCTGTAAATGGCAAAAGAACCTGTTCTCATCCTAAAAGTATGGTGTGTGTGTGTAGCCGTGTGCTGTATCCTGCTATTGTCACGCTGGTCGTCTCCACGTTGACCTTTCCTCCTGGATTTGGACAGTTCATGGCAGGCGAGGTAACACACACACAATTACCATAATTAATTTGTAAGGGATACTATCCACGAGCACCTCCCTTAATCCAGATTTACGGCATATACTGTATCATATGGCATCACTTCCTGCTTGCCTCTCCTAACTTCCTGTACAGCTCACTCAGAGGGAAACTCTACTCGCACTTTTTGACAACCACACCTGGTCCAAACATCTCGAAGGCGACCATTTTGATCACAGTGATCATTCTGTGGCATGGAAACACCCGCAAGTCAATGTCTTCGTCACACTCACCATCTCCTTCATCATGAAGGTCAGAATGAAACACATTTTTAAAATTAATATTTAAATCACAGAGACAGGTTTATTACTAGTTGGAGAATCAAGCTTAAGGGTTAAAGTCTAATATTTGTGTTCAGTTCTTCATGTCAGCCGTGGCCATCTCCATGCCTGTCCCCTGTGGAGCTTTTGTACCTGCTTTCGTCATCGGTGAGTGGGTTCATGGTGTGTGCATGGGATCGTGACTTTTAGTCAATATACAATAATAATAATCAAGTTTTTTTTTCTGTTCTGGTCAGATTTGTGTTTGTAGATTGGCAGAATTTGTTCCTGTGCTTAAGTTTAGCTCATTAACACAAATGGACAGATTGATCGCTAGCTGCATCATTTGCTGTGATGAAACGTTTAGGAAATTCTAGAAATATCTGAAAGTATAATGAAGTAATAAAGTGGACGTGCGTGTGTGTGATTAGGTGCGGGTCTTGGCCGATTGGTCGGTGAGGTGGCGGCTGTTGTTCTACCTGAAGGAGTTCATTCAAACGGCACCGTTTACTCTTTAATACCTGGAAGCTACGCTGTAGCAGGTAACACACTGAAAAAAATATCCATGATCAAGGTTCTTGTCTCTTGAACCTGCAGCATTGTGTACTTTCTTTTGTTTGTTTGTAGGAGCAGCAGCAATGTCCGGTGCAGCCACTCATACCATCTCCACAGCCATGATTGTGTTCGAGCTGACTGGTCAGATCAACTTCCTTTTCCCAATAATATTCTCTGTTATAGTGGCTAATATTGTAGCCCAAAGTCTGCAGCCATCACTGTACGATTCGCTCATACGCATCCGGAAACTTCCGTATCCTGTACCGCTCAGCTGGGACCACGAGGAGTGAGTGCCCATCAGGATCTGTTCATCCTTATTACCTCTCATTATCTTTTGAAATCTACTTAAAAGTGATACAGGAACAGTTGTGTTGAAAAAGGGCCTCATTTATTAATCATTTGTAATTGTTTTGTTGCCAAACTGAACTAAAGATTCAAACCAGATTTACAACGGTTTTGCTGATTTTTTTCATACTCAAGTGTGTCTGCTGATCATATGTAAATGACAAATGACACACTGTAACACTTCCTCCTTTTATAGGGCACAATCACTGTCCTAATTAAATGGCTAGTCCTATTTGGCCTTAATTTATGGATTTGGAATTGCTTTCTTTCAAGTCATTAATATGAAATGACGAAGTTTCGTAAAATGTTCATTAAATTGGAATGTAATTGAAATAAATAAGTGATTTAAACTTACAGCCTAATCCATATATAAAATCACAGTAACTCAGTGACAATTACATGATTTGAAGGCGACTAATCGAGGTTCATATTAATGAGTCTCCTTATACGAAAATTTACACAATCTCCGGCTCAAAATGTAACAACTTGGGAGCAAAACATTGCATATATTTTCCCAATTAACTGGAGTTTCGTGAATAACACATTTCTTGTCTAAATTTCCCCTGCAAACAACTTACAAATAAGTTCATTTGTATCCAGCACAATAAATGAGGCCCAATGTCTCAATGGTTCCATCAGACACCAAACTTTTTTGGCATAAAAAAGACATTGGTGTCTGGTGGTTCCATCTTTAGTACGAGAATAATGTAGCTAACGGAAGTCATGAAAGTCTTTTATAGATAGACTGTAAACTATATACGTAAATTAGCAGTGGTGCTGGCTTACAAATTGGAGTTTCAAGTGGAACCACACTATCATCCTTATGACATTTAGCTTTCTGATACAATTACTCTGAAGGCAGAGTCTGTAGGAATGAAAAGAAGTGATTGTCTGATTGTCCAATAAGGCAGTCTCCCTAAGGTTCTAGCTTTAAGACAGCATACAATCTGTTTGTCTCTGTTTAGAAAGTCTGACATTCGTGTGGAGGACATCATGGTAAATGACGTGAAGTACATCACACTGAACTCCACTTACAGAGACCTGCAGAACCTCCTACTCACAAAACTCAGAACCCTCCCCTTGGTGAAGTCTGAAGGTACCTCCACCCATCCACTACGGACACTCGTCTAACATGCATCCTGCAGTCACAGTTTAAAGGCAGTGATGTCTTGGTGGTTCTCAGATTCTGTCTCTGTGCCTTCCCCAGAGTCAAAGATATTGCTGGGTTCTGTTGAGCGTGCGCAGTTGCAGATGCTGCTGTCCAATCAGCTCAGCCGCATACGGAGACTCAAATACCTCCATCAGCAAGCACAGAACAAGGATAGTGGCCATGAGGTCAGGAGTGCGGCAAGGGAGGTGGGCTTTAACATCAACACAAAGTACCCACACCTTTGGTATACCATTTGGTGTGTGGTTTGTTTTCAGATAGACCTGTATGCCTATTGAATTTGTCTACTAATAGTAAATCAAGGGTACTTGACCAGAAGAATCTTTACGTTTTTGTTCCTTAAAGACTCTAGGCCTAGACGTACTACTAGAAATTCATTATACAGGTTTCCAACACCTTACAAAGTATGTTGCAATAATAAGTTGGTATATTGATGTATGAAGGCTTGAAGGACCGTATGAATGACTTTTTGTTTACAACTCCTACCAAACAACATGCTTCTGTTCTGAAAAAACACAAATGTTTTAGGCGTTCAAGAGCAAGAATCTGTCTCTAAAGTTTTCACAGATGACTTGAGAACCTGAGACCTAGAAATACTTGGAAATAGCAGACCTTCTGCTTAAGTAGTCACCTATTCCCCCACTGAAACAGTGGTTTTTACGCTCAGGTGTTTGTACCTTCATTATAACTTCACTCCATGTTTTTAAACAAAAAAGGTGCAGAACAGAAAATAAAAAACAGAAAAATGTGAGGTAAGGACATTTAAACTCCTAACATTTTC
Source organism: Pangasius djambal (assembly GCA_022985145.1). NCBI lineage: Eukaryota > Metazoa > Chordata > Actinopteri > Siluriformes > Pangasiidae > Pangasius > Pangasius djambal. The sequence goes on along the minus strand of CM040988.1, from coordinate 4,189,624 downwards.
TAACTGTGAATGCCTTTCAGACCTCTGTAGATGGACCCTCCCACTCGTTTTCTTCTAAACCACTGATAATAGAGAGAGGTACAACACAAGACAGTGTGTCACACACATCCACAAACAAATCTATTAGTACAAATAAAGTACACAAGTACCTCTACTTTACAACCATAGTATACAATGGTACAAACTTGCTAAAGATGCTTCTTCTGTCTCATACTGACACACACAAATACTACTGGCAATTGCTCAAGGTAGAGCATGATTGCCTTGGTGGATCTCCAGATGGCCAAGGAGGCAGATCGGGGATCCACGGCCTCCACTGAAAGGGGGACATCAAAGCATAGCAGAGGTTAGCTGGCAATTGGGGCTTTTTGGTGGCAAGTTTCTCTTCTGATCATTGCTTGGTTCTCATTGTGCTTCCCATCCTTCATGTAGGCTTTGTCCTGTGCATCAAGTTTGGAGTACTGTCAAGTCAAGTAAAGTCAAGTGATTTTATTGTCGTTTCAACCATAGACAGCTAGTTAGTACACAGTGAAACGAAACAACATTCGTCCTGGACCAAGGTGCTACATAAAACAAAACACAGAACGACAGTAGACATTACATATATTTACATAAAGTGCACAGTGCAAACATGTGCAGATGGCACAAGACAGTACAAAAACGATCAAAACAAGACAACTGGCACGGTAAGTTCCAGTGCAGCACCGACTAGCACACAGTACTAATAAAGTGAATTTATGATAGTAGTGCAAAAGACTGACAAAATAAGTTAAGGTGGTAGTGCCCAAGGTGGTAGTGCCCAAGGTGGCAGTGAAGCTGAAGCTACTTTGGGCTCCTGTTCAGCCAGCTGGAGTTGGCTTAAAATTTGTTGCCCCAATCCAAATCTAGAATCACTTCCTGTGTACCAAATGTATTTATTTAGGGCTGCCTCATATGGGGGATCTTCAGGGCTGCTTTTTTTCTCTCTGTAAATGAGAGCTGCACTCCAGAAAGAAACGGAAATGCTTCTGCAAAGCAGAATTTCAGTGCACTTGATGCCCAGGAGAACCTTGAAGTAAGGGATCTTGACATTGGTCCTTTTTCTCTCTTTAAATAGGGCCTTTCTGATTCATTCATAGCCCATCTAACTGGGTGTTGGCCATGCAGCTGGTGTAGATTCGTAAGCAAGTGGAGTGTTTCTGGATCAGTCATGATACTGATTACATCCACCTACCTACAATTCATGTAACTATATCATCTCTAATGTCTTGCTCAGGTTACCAAGATCCAGAAGTTACCTTTAAGAGCCTCTTCTGTGCCCATTCTAGAGTGGACATAGAGGTAAGAGAGCTCTCATATCCAGCTTGAATCTCCTTTAGCCAGTCACATTACATTTCATCTTTCTGAATGATTTCCAAGTGCTATGGAAAAACTAGGAATACCAATGGTTTCTTTCCATCTAGGAGGATCCAGATGTAGAAGATACCATGACCATGAAAGAGGTGACAACTTCATACGTGCCATGTACACACATACAGGAAAGGTTGCAAATTCAGAGATGTACAGTTTTAATTCATTGCTTAGATCTGGATTTTCTAATCGAACCTTTTGAATATAAAAGAGTGGAACAATAAAAAAAAAATTCCTTTGGGTCCACTAGGGGGCTTTAGTTCATTATGTGTTTAAACTTTTGAGAACGTGTGTATCCCTATGACTGGGTCCAGATCATCGAGTGGGAGGAGCAACAGCTTGATGAAAAGGTCAACTTCAACCTCTGCAAGATTGACCCTGCCTCTGTACAGATAGTAGAACGAGCCTCACTGCAAAAGGTGTGTGAAAATCAGTGTGCTAACAACCATCTGTGTCAGACATTTCACTGTGAAGCTCACATCATTCTTTCTCCATATTTAGATCCACGAGATCTTCTCCATGATGGGTTTGGACCATGCATATGTCACCAGTGTTGGGAGTCTTATAGGGGTCGTGTCACGTCAAGAGGTGAGAAAAGAGCATATCTGGGTTTCTGGGAATTGCATATCTTAGATACGCAAGGGACTTTGCCAGTTCCAGAGCCCTGTAGTCTTTCAAACCAGCTAGAAACTGTTGTTCATGTATCCAAATGACTTCTTCAGTAACTGCAGGGTCATGTCAAAGAGTCATGACTTCATTGTGCTTACTCAGGACTCCATCAGTGGATGGTGGATAGATTTTAACCAACCAGACTTCTTGTGAAAACTGTGAATTTATTGGTTGCACAATTGCACTATTTGTAGATATAGTACACAATAATAGAAGGGATTTATTTATAATTGCACTATCCGTTGCACCCAGTTGAGGATGGGTTCCCTTTTGAGTCTGGTTCCTCTCAAGGTTTCTTCCTCATATTGTCTCAGGGAGTTTTTCCTTGCCACCGTTGCCTCTGGCTCGCTCATTAGGGATAAATTCACATATTTACAATATTTTTTTAATCCACTTATTTCTGTAAAGCTGCTTTGTGACAATGTCCATTGTTAAAAGTGCTATACAAATAAAATTGAATTGAATTGTTTGCTCTGTTGTGTCATAGCTGCGTAAGGGCTTTGAGACTTCAGTGAAGACAGCAGGAGCCAAAACACACCCCCCAATGTCCAGCTTTAGAAAGAGCAGCACCAGATTCAGGAAGACGCAAACACCAGAGGCCACGGAGCTCCACAACCTTCTGGGCAGCCAAACCAACCTGAACCAGCAGAGTTCATTGTGAAGGTGGTTCATGTGGGGATCAATCGGCAGACACGGAGGGGCCAGAGTTTTAAGTAAACAGGCAACCAGGGTTGCATGCTGGACCAAAAAAAAACCAAGATACTGAGATGATGTGCGATAAATTACTGCTAAATAATTTTACTGTTTGAATGTGATACTAAACCTGAAAATTAAATGATTTTTTTTTAGGTTTTCAACAATAGATAAATGATATGTTAATACATCTCTCTTTACTTTTGCAGAAAGTGCAAGATAAAAACATCAAGATTTCATCATCCATGAATCTTAATGATGGAATTTTTTGTTTATGCCCAGCTAACAATTAGCCTGAATCCCAAATGACCTCCTATTCTCTGTAGCTTTGTAGAATTGCACTGTATATCCTACACAGTACATGTAGTAGCAAAAATACATTTCACATTTCAATATTTACTTGAGCAAAAGTAAAAACTATTCTTACAGGTACGATTTATGTAATGCGGTCATGCTGCCTGACAAAATTTGCGATAAAGACAGTAGTCTCTTTTAAAAATCAAACTACAAACTACCAATTCCTAATTACATACAATCAAAATATTATGAATCATGCAACCCTTAACCCTTAGCATGTGTGTAAGAAACAACAAAATGCTTTTGTATTTGGTCTTATCAAGAAAACACAATACATACCTATTACTTCCCATCAATCAGGACTTTTGGCATTCTGAATAAAATCAATTTCACATTATTGCAACAATAAATACTCAGGCTCCTTACCGTCACACTTGTGTCCTGTTATTCTGTCTAAGGGTCCCATATTTGGACCAACCAAATATATCGCAACAATATTTTCCAATGTCGGTTGATCTCTAAGAAAGCTTTCAGGATAAAAAACACAGGATGTTTCTGGTGAACAGAAATACCGAAGTGCAAAACATATTGAGGAAAAATGTCTTAACACATTAGCGATGTTTCAGATGCTGAAAAGAGGACTTCAATTCTTGAAATTAAATGTTTTATAAAGCAAAGTGAAATGGTTTCGAAAAGTTGTAACTTGACAGTTAAATACAGGAACTGCCAGAGCGGGGGAAAAAGAAAATGAAACATCATTAAAGTTAGCATTTTTTTATTATTGAAAAGTTTAAACAAAAAAAAAAAACAATCAAAAAACTAAATATTTACAGGACTCTCCTGAAATGCGTTATGGTAGCTTTTCACACTATTTGTACTATTTTTGTCTTCCTTTTTAATTTTATTTTATTTATATAACACTTTTGCCTTTATTACAGTCAATATCTTAGTCAATCAGTTATTTTTTTCTAAGTTTTAGTATTGATTGTATTTTATAAAATGCACTACAGGATTCACACAGATTCAGTAAACCGGCTTTTTTTTTGTCCTCTATTTTTTTTGTCTTTTTTTTTTTAAACAAGTGGACAAAAGTTAATTCAGACAAATTCAGGGTGGCGGTTAGTGTAACTCCACCCCCTCAGCAGCAGCAGCAGCAGCAAAAAAAGATCAAAGTTCACCCTCCAGCTCCTTTTTTTTTTTTTTTTTTTTGCATCACGCAGAGCTGTCAGGAAGCAGTTCATTCCCCCTTTTAAACCACCCAATCACAGCCCTGGATTTTCCTTTTTTTTTTGTCCTGTTTAACAAACTCACTGGAGGGGAGAAAAAGGAAGAAAAAAAAAACAAAAAACAAAAAAACACAGCACTTCATTCTCCAGCCCAGAGTAAAGAGTTTCTCTCAAAATGACACTTCAAAGAGTTTCAAAAAATATAGAGCTCTCAGCAGCTTTTGATAATCACGCCGTTTTAGCGACACATCGTAGGCAGTGTGTGAGTTTAGTGACACCGAGCTGATGTCAAGAACTACTGAAACGATAATGGAACGAGATCTCCAGACTTCTTTATCCTCTCGGTGAATTGTGAAATTTTTATAATCAACAGTTTCTGCTCAAAAAACCTTCGCTAGCATAAAACCAGAAAGAAAAAAGGAAAAAAAAAAAAAAAAAACCCACACGATTCGAAGTTCAAATTTTTATCCACTTTCAAAACTGCAGCTTGTTTCAACGCCAGGAAATTTGTGAAATTGCGAAAGGAGCCAGGGCTTTAGCTGTTGTCCGATTCGTCTTCGGCCTCGCGGAGCCAAGTGAAAAACGCAGTGACTGATTTGAGGGCGACGCCCTTTCCTTGCTGCTCGGCTGGATCTTTACTCGACTCCCACTTGTAGAAGCCGTCCTCCTTAATGATGTCCTCGTCATAGAGCACGTCGAAAAACATCCGCAATAAGTCTAAATAAACACACACACACACACACACACATACAAAAGATTAGCTAGTTAGCAAGCAAGTTAATCCAACGTTCCTTCCTTGACTGAACAACATCTTGACAATGTGACAGGAAGCATTCAAAAACCCCTTACATTTATTACTCAGATTTAAGGTGGGCAGGACTAATGTTGGATAATGCATGTATAAGCTCGTCCTTCCACAATCACAAGGCTGATGTCACCCGTTTCACAACCACACATTCTCGCTACAATGGTCTGTTCAGATGCTGCATCCACAAGGATGGGAAAACTTCCCGTTATTTCAAAGTGTTCACGCATTGCCATTTTTTTCCCCTCAATGCTAAAAGTGGGACCTGTAGCTAGAGTTAGCACATAGCTGTGTTCGACTTTAACGTTAGCATGATCTCTTTCTAATATTTAATACAAATGAAGCGGATGAAATTTGTCAGTTGGGAATGCAAATGGGAATATAAACTAGAATTCCTATTCCCTTATATTTCCTATTTCCTTGGATACATGGCTTTTTTTTTAACGTATGCAAGTCGCCTCACTTCCGGGTTTGGTTGGAAAAATCTTCTAAGCTCCCAAAATTTCAATTCATAATTCCCACTTTTCCCAATGTGAATATCAATCAAGTGTACTCAGTAGAATATTAGGCCACGCCCATTAGGTGTTGCGAGTATTTACACACGCTGTACAGGGACACACTCACTTGGCGGCTGCTCCATCTGCACCATGAGGCTCTGTAACGCGTAGAGCGCCTGCAGCTCCTTCTGCTCATTATTAATGTAGCGCTGGAGCAGCTTGGCCCTCTGGGAAATCTCTTTAGAATCCACTTTATATGGTGTTTCACCTGTTTGCAGGAAGAGAAGGAAAGCTATTAAAAATGTACACAAACAGTCTGGAGGTTATTCTGCGTGTTACTAAAGCAGCTAGACTCACAAATGATAGCAGCCTGACACATGGAGGTCATCAGAGCTCGCACAAAGGTGTTCGATGAAGCCTGCTGCTCGTCCAGGTTCGCCTGATAAACGGCAAAGTGACATCAGTGGTGTGGTGTGTTTAGAAAACAAACACTCTCTCTCACACACACACACACACACACACACACACACACACACACACACACAGAGCAGTACCTCCACCCAGTTGTATATGCGCTGGTTGTCAGATTTGTCCTGCAGCAGTTGGTCCAGCTGTTTGGACATCTCCTCCATGCTCAGAGATTTCCTACTGCTACCAAATTTCACACACTCCTCACCCAGCGTGTAGTCCACTCCCTACACACACACACACACACACACACACACCTCTTTAAAAGTTTTACTTGTTCAGTTCACTAGTTGACCAGTTATACATTATTGGGTTATGAGGACGTGAAGAACGACAGAAGAAGTGAGAGGATGAGCAGGGAGAGGGAGTGAGGGAGTGATGGGCTGAGCAGGGATGAGGGAGTGATGGGCTGAGCAGGGATGAGGGAAGTAATGAGGAAGTGGTTTTTGATCAAACCTTCTCAGTCACAAACTTGTTGACATCTTCATCCTCAGACAGGAAGTCCTTCCAGCTAAGCCCCGCCTCCCTCCACATGGCTCCAACCTTCTTATGGCTCTGCACACATACGGAGATGTGTTTATTATAGATTATACCTCTCTATTCACTGACACACAGACACACACAGACACACACAGACACACACAGACACACACAGACACACACAGACACACACAGACACACACAGACACACACACACAGGGCGTACCATTCCTTTGCAGAGCAGGGTAAGGATGTGTGCTAGCAAATCTCCAGCTTTGCCGATAGGTACCAGAGGCTTAGCCACTTCCCTGCGGGTCAAAAGCCGTAATGAGAACAACGTAGATGACTTTCCTGTTTCATGCTCGGTTTCTCGGTTATCCGGTTCTGTGAGGATAGGGAGTGCTGTGTGTCTCACCTGAAGAGCGAGCCCATGGGAATCCCAGCTTCATGCAGCATGGGAGTGATCAGCTCAGCCAGGTAAACCCAGATATGAGGCACGTCAATGGCCATGTCCTCAGCCACCTCCAGCACCTCCATCAGCCTGAACACGAACACACACACACACACACACACACACACACACACACACACACACACACATAATTAATGAAGTAAACTCAAACTTTGACCATCCACATCATTAACATGCAATCTCTACACCAGACCACATTTATTCATTAGACTTTCTTATTCACACAGATTCTGGTTCTGGTGTACTTCTGAGGACCTTTGAGGTCTCTACAACACATACGAAAAGATGCCACAAGTCTCAAAAGCACACACACACGATAATACTTATTGTTGCAATTTCGTTTCTAAAGCACACAAAAAAACCCACAAGTCTCAGTCTCTTGCTCTCTCTCTCTCACACACACACACACACACACACACACACACACACACACACACACACACACCCTTTGTGGTACTGCTGTGGAGACAGCGTTCCAGCTTTGACCAGTTGGTGCAGCAGTAAGCCCGTGTGCTCTCTGGCGATGGTGCTGCGCTCCAGAGTCGACTCGATTCCCGTCCTCACAAACACGTAGAGCAGTGAGGCGGAGTTCAGCTCGCTCACACACTGCAGCGCCTCCTGTAGGACAGCAGGACACACACACCACCAACACTGGGTTATGGTGCCAGCCTTCACATAATACTCCATAAGCAGAAAAGTGTGCGTACGGTTTTTCCTTTGTAAAACATTTTGCGGTAGCTGCTGCACTGAAAATTCAGACCCAGTCAGACCCCCTGAGGAAATTAATTAATTGTTCTCTTTTACGTAATACCTGTATAATAGTAGCGTTTTTCGTTGCCACTCGCTGCATCATCGTTATCAGTGTCTACTTGTTATTAAAAGTATATCTACCCTAACAACCAGTAAAATCAACAATAATCAAAAGCGACACAGCGGCAAGCTTAAAAACAATGCAACAACTGAAAAACAACATGTCTACGTAGAGCAGTCTAGTTCACTAAGATCACATTTATTTGCATTGACTAGATGGTTAATGCTAGCTAACAAAGTAGCCTGCCATTACGTTCCTTTTTTACGTTATGCCATGTTTGTTTTTGTTTCACAAAATAGTAGCAAGCTGCAAAACAATGACAAACTGCTGTTAGCTGATTCGTTAATGTTGGGTTTGTTAGTGATCTAGCGTTAGACAGATATCGCTGTAGATATAGGTGTGTTGACATTCACGGCCATATATCTAATGGATTGCTCAGGTGTGTGTGTGTGTGTGTGTGTGTGTGTGTGTGTGTGTGTGTGTGTGTATACCTTCATGTCATTGATGTGCAAGTATTCCTCGATGATGGCAGTGGATTTCTTCTCGAGCTCCTCAGAACTTAGAGCTGGTTTAGCCGGAGCAGGAGGTGGTGTGGAGACAGGTTCTCTCTTCACTACACACACACACACACACACACACACACACACACACACACACATCATACACTCTCCAAATGCATTAAACCGTGGGACATTCCCAGTAGGGTTCAAAGGTTTAGGCCCATCATCAAGATCAGTTTTAAAAGTGATGTTCCTCAACCAAGCTGAAATCATTCGTCACTAATCCAAACTAGTGTGTTATTGATGAACAGCTGTAAAGACGGTAATGAGGTCCTAATAGTGTCAATATCAGGTAACAGTGTGTGTGTGTGTTAGGAGCTAGATGTGTAGCTGAGTTGACCGAGTAAGTCCCAAGTTGCCTGTCTGGCTTTCTAAAGTTCTGATACGAGACCACAGTAGCCAAAATATTGGCTAGCGAAGAATTGTTACACGTCACTGTTTAAAATGTATTTCTGGGAAATTTGAGATTCTAACTGAGGAAATCGCTGGATCATCATGTCTGATTTGCATAGATGATGCTTGGACCCCTATGGTGTTGATTATATCTCTGTAACAGCACGGCTCTGACTGTAGTTCTGGCTGTAATTAATTAATCTGGTTACATTAATGCGCTCGTTCTAATACGTTATCATTTCCATAGCAACAGCTCATTCACAGGGACTTGTATGTGTTGATATGGTGCAGTTTTCTGTAAGGAGATGTTTATTTAACATTTATGGAAGGAGTCTCCAGTGTCAGTGCTTTGTAACAGTCAGAGGTAAAGCTGTCAAGTTTTCTGGCATCTTCAGGATAGAGGAGTTTACGCTTTCATGGACGTTCCACAACATTAACTGTAACTATAAACTGATAAAAAGTATGACCTTTCGTTCTTTAATAAATAAAAAGTTGGTAAATTACTGTAGTATAAGAGGAATAAAACACTCAGGGACATGCTGTTACATAAATAATAATAATAATAATAATAATAATAATAATAATAATAATAATAGTAACTCCACTTCATTACACCACCCCAACATGGATTATTTTCCTATAACAGCACAACACACCCAGTGTTTATTCATTCATACATTACGTAAAATATTAAAGTGCTGACTGTGGTGTGGAGTGTACTGACCGTTGTCTTTGCTGGGTGCTCGATCTCTCTCTCGCTCTCGTTCACGCACTCTTGCTCGTTCTCGCTCGTCGGTCATGCTAGCGACTCGCCGCACCGCCTCCGTTGGTCTTTGCTCCCACTCGTCTTTTTCTCGGCTGAAGCTGCGCTTACTGATGGCAGGTCGGTTTCGGTCCGAACCGCGTTCGAGACGGTCACCGCGGTCACCACGCTCTCGACTTGAGCTGCCCCTGTTCATGAAGGTGAGAGAGAAAATAAAAGGTTGATTTAGGAAACGGTCCACAATGCCCTCGTGTCACTGAGCTAGGACAGATGGATGGACAGATGGGAGACTGTATGGAGGGTAAAGGAAAAGCATGCCCTCTGACCTTTGTGGTACTCTTCTTTCTGTGTCTATGTTGGAGGACGATGAGGAGGAAGAAGGCTGCTGGAGGGCAGAGAAGCGATTCAGTGTGCTCGTACGGCTCGAGTCTTGAGCTGCAAACACACACACACACACACACTCACCATTGTGTATATAGTAATTATACAGAAAGAGTCACTTAGCTAGAATGTTAATTAACTAGCAAACAGAATTAAGTAAATGTAGTTGCAGCTGTAACATAAAAATACAATCATTGCAAAAAAGTACAATTATTTGTTTGTCTATAATTGTGACTCAGATTGTTAGAACACAGCAAATAATTCAGTAATGAAAAGGACTCTCAAACTTTTTTTTGGCAACTGTCAGCTACATAAACCTCAATTTAAACTTTACTGGTTGTGTTTGCACTTCTAAAAAGATTAAAGAAATTATATATTTAAATTATAAGTTATACCGCTATATAAATACCGTAAATAATACCACACTTTATTTATGGAGCATTTTTCATACACGTGGTAGCTCAAAGGGTTAAAAAAAAATATATAAAGCAACATAAATGTTACAAATATATATCTATTAAAGAAAGTAAAAATATAAACACAAACTGAACAATAATAAAATACACAAAAATAGAATAAAATGTTTTTTAATTAGTAATTTTAAAACAAAATAAAATAAAAGATGAAAAACAGCATATATAATGAGAAGAGCAGTGGTCCTAAAATGAAACCTTGTGGAACTCCAAAGAGAGTCCAAAGAATTAAAAGAAAGGTTCTACTCAACAATCATCTATTCAACTACTGAGATCGAGTAAGAGTGATTTTATGTGCATTAGTACTGAGCCTCAGTCTCTGTGGAAATACAATTAAACATATCTATGGCCTATTATGCCAGTAACACACACAAACTCTCTCACACACACACGCACACAGTCAAAACTCACCACTATCACTGGGTTTAGCCCCTGAGCCCCCACTGCTCCCTTTGCCCCAGCTGCCCCAGGATCCTTTGCCACCAGGGGCAAGTAGCTGGTTGTTAAAGTCCAGGGCTCCAGGCTGTGAAATGAGAGAGAAACAACAGCAAAGACTAAAAGTAAGTAGTTTATTGGTGTGTGTGTGTGTGTGTGTGTGTATTTTTTTTTTGTAATTCATTCAATAGTAATAATATATTCATGTATCATACATATATAACATGCATATGCATATAAATACAGACTCTAACGATATTAGTTCCTGTTCCCATTTACAATATAGCGGCTTTACAGCATTTCCCAAATTAAAAAAAAAACAAAAACTGTAGCTTCCCACGTTACAGACAAACCAGAAAGCTTAAACCTGGAATGTTGGAAAACTGAAGTTACAGCTTTCTCTCTGACTGTTACAAAGCGCTGATACTGGAGACTCCTTCTATAAATTTTAAATAAACGTTTTCTTAATTCGTTTATTATTAGTGTATCGTCCACTGTACAAGTCCCTGTTACTATAGCAACGATAATGTACTAAAACGAGCGCATTAATATAAAACTCTTCTGACCAGTCAGGATGATGTTGATGGGCAGTGAAGATCACCATCAAAAAAAATATGTTCTTGTTCTTACTAGGAAATGTTCTAATGGCTCCAATAATCCAGTTATACGGTGAATTATCTCTTGACATTAGTTAACTGGTTCTAATTGTAAGTGAGATGATACCTTGGTGATCTTGCTGAGGCGACTGGTGTCGATGGGTCGGTTCTTGGTGGAGATGGGCACCGTGTTCCAGCCGTCGTCCGGTGGTGGGTTGTTACGGTGTGAGGTGGGGCCAACACCGCGGGGGCCCAGGGTCACACCTCCTCCTCCTCCAACTCCTCGTGTCTCCTTCTTGGACAGGAGCTGCTGCTGGACTTTAATCTGCTCTCGCTGCTCCTCCATCTCAGCGTCCTTGTGGATCTGCTCTATTGTCTTGGGGCCCTGGTCTCCTCGCCTGGGCACCCAGTTATTCTAAAATAATTGTGAATAAGGAAGATCATATTTGTAGATTTGCAAAAAGTGGAAATATAAATTTACCAGTGCGTTATTGGTATTTACGGTAGTTGCGCTACTCCTGGGTTTACGGTAGTTATGCTGCTTTCGACTAAAGCTCTGAAGCTGGAATTTCTGACTTCCGACTAGTGAAAATAAATAAATAAAAAAAAAAAATAAAAAAAAATCAAAGAACACACCCCTCAACTCAGAAGTCCTACACGGAAAGCCGGGAAGGTGTCCTCAACCGCAAGTGACAACAAATCATCATGGCTGCTCACAGCATCAACAGTAAACAATATTAGTATATACTTTAAATCAATCAGCATACAGACATTTTTACTTGTTAAATCTATAACATTGACTTATACAGTTCATCGTTTTTGAGGAGGTAAATATAAATCACTTAGCGTATATCACTAAAGTTACACAGCTAGATTGCTGCTAAGAGAAGACAAACATGGAAGCGTGGAGGTCGTAAAACCGAACTTTGACTTCCCACTTGAGTTAAGACGAATGCAGCATTAGCACGTCGACTTTTTTAACACCAAATAGCAAAGTCAAGACAGTTTATTTTCTTACGCTTCATATGTAAATGTAAAGTCTGTTTAGAAATTTGTTTACATCGCTCAAGTTCTAAGTTAGACAAAGTCAGTTTCGCTATATGTAGCAATGATTAGCATATCCCTCAGGAACATTAGCTACAGCGCTAGTTCTGTATGCATACAGCACACAACCACTAAGGCATTCAAAGCATTTCAAAGCTAAAATGTTCATAGCCACCATCCTGAATTACACTTATAAACAATGAGATTGTCATTTCCTGGATCTAAATTAAAAATGTTCTGAAAATCCCAAAGGCGTGCTACATGCAAACAAATCAGGAGGATTCGTCTCTGGAAGAACACATTCTCCAGAAAACTGAATGAGTGAGCTGCAATCTACTGCCAACACCCATCTAATTACACCCATGTAATTTAGCTCACACACACACACACACACACACACTCACTTCATGGTCTCTAGTACTTCCACAGAAATGAAACTTTGGTTGTTTCCAAGAAGCTTGGCATGGGAATGTGTGTGTGTGTGTGTGTGTGTGTGTGTGTGTGTGTGTGTGTGTGTGTGTGTGTGAGTGAGAAAGGTCAATGACAGAGATAAAGCAAAACCTACTAGAACTACACACATTAAAATACACACACATTTATAAACTGATAAAAGTTTACATGCTAATATCAATTATAAGTAGGGGAAATAAGGAAATGTAATAAGGGGGCAGGGCTTAATACAGTGATTTGAAGAAGCTGGTTGGATATTGGTGTGAGATGGACACCTGGTGCAGTATAACAGCTTAAAACACACACACACACACACTTCAGCTTTAATTCAAGGGGTTTAACAATAATATTGCACTAATTGTTTATTGCCTTTTTTTTTTTTTTTGAAGTCCCTTCATTTTCACAGGCTCACAAGTAATTGAGAAATGGTCTGATAAACAGTTTCACAGTTTGAAGAGATAAAGGGTCTGGAGTTGATTCCAAGTGTCGAATTTGCATGTGGTAGCTGTTCAGCTGTTCACTATGCAGTCCAAAGAGGTGTCGATGCAAGTGAAGGAGGCCATCATTAGGCTGAAAAAACAAAACAGACCTCAAAGAAGGAATGCCCTGGCAAGCTCAGGAACACCAAAAGGCCTGGAAAACCACGGAAGACAACTAAAGTGGATGATCGCAGAATTCTTTCCTTGATGAAGGAAAAACCCCTTCACAACATCTAGCCAAGAACACTACAGAACACTCTGGAGGACGTAGGTGCATCACTGGCAAAGTCTACAATCAAGAAACGCCTTCATAAATGTAAATACAGAGGGTTCACCTCAAGATACAAATCACTGGTAACACTCCAGAACAGAAAGGCCAGATTAGACTTTGCTACACAATATCTAAAAAAGCCAGCCCAGTTGTGGAACAAGATTCTCTGGAGAAGGAAAGGAAGGGATCGTGATCCAAAGCATAGCACATCAGTCAAAAATCTGGAGGCAGTGTTATGGCATGGGCATGTATGGCTGCCAAAAGAACTGGGTCACCGGTGTTTATTGATGATGTGACTGCTGATAGAAGTAGCAGGATGAATTCTGAAGTGTAGAGAGCTATACTTTCAGTCAAATGCTGAAAAACTGATAGGACAGCGCTTCACAGTACAGATGGATAATGACCCAAATCATACCGCAACAGCAAGCCAAGAGCTTCTTAAGGCAAAGAAGTGAAATGTTATTAAACCCAATAGAGCTGCTTTTCACTTACTGAAGACAAAACTGAAGGCAGAAAGACCCACAAACAAGCAGCAACTGAAGGCAGCTGCAGTAAAAGGCCTGGCAAAGCATCTCCAGGGAGGAAACTCAGCATTTAGTGATGTCCATGGGCTCCAGATTTCAGGCAGTCATTGACTGCAAAGGATTTGCATTCAAGTATTAAAAACAATCCTTATATTTATAATTATGTTAGTTTGACCAATTACTTCTGAGTCTGTGAAAATGGAGGGACACCATTTGTGATCCACTGTGGTGGTGTACAGAAGCAAAATTACATATCATTACACACACACACACACACACACACACACACACAGTGTGCATTCCCTAATGTTCCTTATTCTTATTCTAACATAACTATTAATTCTGATTCATGTTTGCTGTGTTTAATTTGATGCAAGTCTTATTTTTGATTTCTGTCCTGGATTTTGTACAGTGATCTTAAGTTTGAGAAATGTGTTGCATAAATAAAATGTATTATTATTTACCCGTCTCAGGTCGATGACATCCTGCAGCATGAACCGGATTCTGGAGGACGTCTTCCTCTCTTTAATGATCTTCTCCATCTGGTTAAAATACTGATCCATACGAGGCTGGAGACAGAAAGGAAGGAAGGAAGGAATTAAGAAGAAAAAAAAAAAAAAAACTCCTTCACTTCCTGGAGATACATATAGCAAATATCCTAACAGGATTCAGACAGACTGATGTAATTTTCAGACTGAAAATCTGGAAGAAAAAAACAAAAACAAAAAAACAATAACCAAAAAAAAAAAACGTTATGAACAATATGTCCTGCAAATCTCCTAGTGTTTTA
>CM040988.1:4164658-4169658 GCA_022985145.1 Pangasius djambal | reverse complement strand
TGGATTCAGAATAAAGAAAGGAAGAAAGACACACAGGCTTAAAAATTATAAGATACAATGAAAGCAAAGACTGTAACTAAGCGCAAAACTAAAGGCGATAGTGAGACTGGTATGTGGCACAAGAGTGGGAAACTACCAGCTGGACACCACACAGTGTGTGTGTGTGTCATTTAATCATTACAAAAAGCCAAAAAATCATAACCCGTTGATACCCTCCTTACCTGCTCTGGCTGCCGTGATGGGAGGTGTGGCTTTCTCACCGTTAGACTGTGTAATGGCTCCGCCCTCTGACATGGGCAGAACCGACTGGGTAAGAGGAGAAAATGATGAGTTAAACGGTAAGTCACTGTGGCGCATATGATGTGTGTGTCCATTTTGCAGAAGACATTTACTGACAAATTTGACACTGTGAAAACTTCATTGGCTCTTGGGGGAAAAAAAAAAAAAAAACAAACATGGAAATTTCTTAGTAATGAAAGAGTATGTTACCTGTGGAGGCGTAGGTGTGGAGGCACTGCGGCCCCCGGACATTATCTCCTCCGTGATATCTTTGCCTCCTTGATTAGGGTCTCGTATCCTTATCTGGGGGGAAAAAGTTAGCATTAACATTAACATTTCTCACATGCAAGAATTAAAAAAAAAAAGAATGAGCGAGAGTGAACGAGCGATAGTAAAGAAAGAACAAGCGAGAGAGAGGGGAAGGAATGCTGAGGAGTTGAGTGACTCCTGTTATGGAGTTACTCTGTGCATTTGCTCTCTCACACACACAGACACACACACACACAGACACACACACACACAGACACACACACACACAGACACACACACACACTTTCGTTCTACCTAAAGTCAGAGAAAAAGCTAAACACACACACACACACACACGCACACACACACACACAGAGATCCAGCAGCTGTTTGTCCATCTTACCTATCTCAAGTATGTGAAAAGCTTGACGCAATCGAGTTCTCTCTCACACACACACAGAGGCATGAACCAGCACATTTGCTAGCCATGCTAAAGGCCCGAAGGCCTGTTTAGTCCTGGAGCCCGAGTCTAAACCCAGCCCGACTCTATACACACACACGCCCACACCACCACCTATGCACACACAAACACACAGACACACACACACACACACACCCTGGGCCTTCAAGTTCGCTCGCATGCGCACACAAACACATGCACACACATGCACGCATGCACATAGAGAAAAATTAGAGAGAGTGTAAGAGGAGAGAGAGGCCTTGTGAAATGAGTGCAGTGGAATGTGTACACACCCACCGAACGAGAGACAGACACAGACTCGAGAGAGAGAGAGAGAGAGAGAGAGAGAGAGAGAGAGAGAGAGAAAAATATGGGGAGGATATTCCCCTTCCGGCACAGAGAGTGGGCGGGAAAGGGAGTCGAGCCACGTGGACCTGCTGAGTTGTGCTGACTTGTCCTTCTCTCACACTCACACACACACACACACACACACACACACACACACACACACACACACACACACACACACCATAGATAGCAAAGCCTAGAATGGTAGAATGACTGTGCAGTATCAGAACAGCTAACCATAAGGTGTGTGTGCTTTAGTCAAAGTCACATTAAACTAAACACACAGACCCACACCCACACACACACAGCCTGTTGCTCACTCTTTCTGCCCCAATCTTCCTCCCTGTTCTGTCGTTCTCCTCGTCATTCAGTCTCAATCTTCTTGTTCCACTGCGTTAGCTACACGACTTGCTCACACGCTTTGGGCAGCATGCGGGGGGGGTGAGCGTCCAGTGGGTCAAAGTTCACCCAGTTAAACGTCTACCAGCTGCACGCCCCCATAAACACCAGATTCACATGACTAACATGACTAGAGTTGCATGTCTTCTCGAGTTTAACAAAACTACATCAACGTGACATTTTACTGCAGATTTGCCATCCAGAGCAGTAAGACGTGTTCTCTGAACACCATTCCACTGCCTCTGCAGTTCTGGCACATTTCTTTCTTAAATTGCTGTTAAACACCATAAACAAAATACTGTATTGACCAGCTGCATTTCTGCTGCTAATTAGTATGCTATGTTTACATTTACAACATTTATTATTATACTGAAATATCTCTTTGCACCTTATTCCAGACTAGAACTGTGTACTGGTCGGCACTGCCCTGTCCTTTACTCTGCCTATTGTCCTGTTTAGTAATTGTTGTACTGTCTTGTGCTTTTATTATTATTATTTTTTTTTTACACGTTTGCACATGTGCACTTTATGCAGTTCTGTGTATGTCTTTGTAGTCTTGTTTACAATTAACAGAGCTCAAGGACTAGAGCAGTAAAATTACTAGAGATCAAAGACTACAGCAGTAAAATTACTAGAGATCAAAGACAATAGCAGTAAAATTACTAGAGATCAAAGATTATGGTGGTAAAATTACTAGAGATCAAAGACTAGAGCAGTAAAATTACTAGAGATCAAAGACTACAGCAGTAAAATTACTAGAGATCAAAGACTACAGCAGTAAAATTACTAGAGATCAAAGATTATGGTGGTAAAATTACTAGAGATCAAAGACTAGAGCAGGGAAATGACTATTCATATTATTTTCATGTCCTTCCAGAGCTCAGCTCCTCTCCTCTGAACTTTGCCCAATTTAACCCTAATCACAATCATTGTCTACATCAACAATCACATCCCTGACTGCAAATATTTTAGAGGGGGTGGGGGGGGGACTTATTTCAACATGTGCAGTGATGTTTCTATTTAATATTTAGACTTTTCTTTAGCGCAACAGCAGATGATGACTGACGCTCACCTGTTTGCGTTCCCGTTTGGCCGGTGCTGCGTGCTGTGGAGGGGGCGGGGCTTGCTGCTGCTGGGGGGTGGGGTTCATGAGGACAGGTGCCGTGGCTACAGGAGGAGTGAACTGGGGCTGGGCGGGGTAGTACGCTCCAGCTACAACACAACACACAAATTAAAAAAAAAAAAAAGTAAAGGATCAAAAGGATTTCATCAGGGGTCCGATCCCTTTTTTCCCCTGAAGATATTTTCTTGCGTTCATGACATGAACCATTTATACTGTTTCTGACTTTGAAAAAATTGGTCTGATTACATTTTTCCAGCATCGTTAAATCACAGCATACACGTATACATACACACACAAGCAACACAGCACTAGTGACTTCACTAGCATCACTGTATACACTGGTTATTCTACACTAGGTCAAAAGTATGTGCGCCCCTGACCATCACACCCATATATGTTTCTTCCCCAAACTGTTACCACAAAGTTGGAAGCACACAATTGTAAAGAATGTCTTTGTATGCTGTAGCTTTACGGTTTCCCTTCACTAAGAGAAACTAAGAAGCTCAAACCTGTTCCAGCATGATAATGCCCCTGTGCACAAAACGAGCTCCATGAAGACATGGTGTGTGAATGTTGGAGTGTCCCACACAGAGCTCTGACCTCGACCCCGCTGAACACCTTTGGGATGAACTGGAACACCGTCTGCACCCCAGGCCTCCTCACCAACATCAGTGTCTGACCTCACTAATGCTCTTGTAGCTGAATGAACACAAATCCCCACAGCCACGCTCCAACATCTCCAATGAGTGGAGCTTATTATAACAGAAAAGGAGAAATAAAACTGGAATGAGATGTTCAACAGGCACACACGGGTGTTTCCACTAGATTTTGGAGTGTGGCTGTGGGGATTAGTGCTCATTCAGCTACAAGAGCATTAGTGAGGTCAGGCACTGATGTTGGGTGAGGAGGTCTGGGGTGCAGTCGGTGCTCCAGTTCATCCCAAAGGTGTTCAGTGGTGTGAGGGCCAGGGGTACACATACTTTTGGCCATATAATGTATAAGCAATTTTCAAGCTTTAATCATCAGTTTTAAGTAGGCTCTGTATCATAAAAACATATATACTATAATACACATATATACTAACTTCTAAAAGCTAAATAAAAGTACACCTCATGCACCTTCCCAGGTAAAAGACCAAATGAAACTTCACCTTAATGTTACGCTTTAAATCCAATTTCTTGTTAAATATGCAAAAACATAACATGTAGCTAAACATTTCACCTGGGAAGGTGCATGAAGTGTACCTTTGTTTAGCCTTTAGCGGTACATCAGTCATCCTGAAGGTCAAATGATCTATTTTAAATTATTGTTAAAGGTTCATTAGATTCATGATGTCAGAGTAAAACATACAGTACTGTGCAAAAGTCTTAGGCACGTGTAAAGAAATGCTGTAGAGCAAAGATGCCTTCAAAAAGTAATGAAACTAAAATGTTTCTACATTAAAAAAATACTATAAAGAGCAGAAACAAAGTAAACATTTGGTGCGACGATCCTTCTCTTAAAAAAAAAAAAAAAAAAAAAAAAAGAGCAGTCTCAGGTGCAGTGTGTGCAGTTTTATAAGGAAATGAGCTGTAAGTGTTACTGAGCATCTTGCAGAAGCAGCCGCAGTTCTTCTGGAGACCTTGACTGTCGCGCTCGCTTCTTATTTCTGCAGCGAAACCCAGCATTATGGGTTTTTTTTTTTTCTGAAAAGTGTCTCTTATGTAATCTGCTTTCTTTACTGACATACAAGCAGTTTTCTGTAACATTTAATTTTGTGCTGGAAAACCAATGTTTGGAATCTAAAATGTTTTTGTACTGAATCAATAACGTAGAAGTCATAAAATAAAAATCTATAACAAAGTTTGTACTAAAAAAAGGGGGGGGGGGCAAGACTTTTGCACAGTACTGTATATATTAAAGGTACAAAAGATGTATCCTTAACAGTACAACACCAGCAACTGTTAATACTGCTACCTTTATTTCTGAGAGTGTAATGATAAAGTTGTGTTTGTTCAATACCAGAAATCATTTTGTTTCTCTTTTTAAGAATGTTTCTGCGCATTTAACAAGAAATACGATTTAAACACAAACATTAAGGTAAAGTTTGATTTGGCTTTGATATTTGTTAAACTGGGGACCGGAGTTTAGGGGGGAAAAAAA
>CM040988.1:4137432-4152817 GCA_022985145.1 Pangasius djambal | reverse complement strand
AGCTCCAGACTTCAGGCAGCCATTGACTGCAAAGGATTTTCATCCAAGTATTAAAATTATGGTTATATTTACAATTATGTCACTTTGTCCAAATACCTTTGAGCCCCTGAAAATGGAGGTACATTGCTGAAAATGGCTGTAATTCCTAAATGATAAATGCTATATTTTTGTGGAACCTCTTAAAATAAAGCTGAAGGTCTACACTTCGATCACATCTTGATTGTTTTATTTCAAATCCATTGTGGTGGTGCATAAAGGCAAAATCACAAAAACTCTGTCATTGCCCAAATACTTCCGGACCTAACCGTGTGTGTGCATTGGATTGTTCCTTAGATGTCAGACTTCCAGCTAGTAAGCAGAAATCAAGACCACAAGATATCCAAGACAATTTTACTGAGAGGTGATGATATGCCAGGATGCAGACAGAAACAACAACAACAATAATAATAATAATAATAATAATAATAGAGACAGAGAACATACAGTTTAATCACCAAACATTAGGGTTAGCTAAATATTTTGCTAGTATGAGGTTGAATATGTCAGACATATTGTGCTGTCTGTAAACATAATGTAGCTAATAAAATCTTATTTTCTGGGGATAAGTATTTTACTGCCCTGTTTGCAAAATCAGGCACCAAATTGCATCAGATTGCTATGATTGTTAATTTTTTACTTCTGATGTGTACTAAGGCCTGGTTTAGGCTTGACAGGTGAGTTTGTTTATATATATATATATATATATATATGAGTGGCATTGTTCACACACTCACCTGTGTACCTTATTTACATCTGAGGGATTAAATATGACATCCACTAGACAGCACGTCAGAACCAAAACATCCCCGTTCATCAGGTTTCCAATTCGAAGTGTAAAATGTTCAGTGATTTCATGCACAGCAATGTTAAACACACCTAAAACTTTCCGCAGTCATCGTGACTGTTGTCATGATGTGTTTCTCAAATTGACAACTGACCTTACATTCAGTATAAATATTTATTACACTAGAAACTGTAGAAAACTGATCCGCAGACATCTTGCAGATACCTTTCTGTAGGTTGAAGGCTGCAAGAGTGGCTTTTAATACTCAAACACTAATTAGAATAGGAAAACCAGTTGGTGTGTGACTTGGTAACAGACTAGAATAGTACACAAATATGTGACTTGAGACACAGTACTAGTTTGTTTAGTCAGTAGTGGTCACATGGTGTTATACTGCCCCCCGTTTATGTTGGTATTACACGACATGGACACGTAGCGTTAATTTCTGACATTGTGCACAAGTGATGCTCCAAATGGCCACAGGATACCTGTGGCAGCCATCTTGCATGGGTATCTCTATAACAATTTTAGGACAGATATTGACCATTTTGTTTCCAGACCTGGAATTATGTGTGTTTATGTAGTATGGTGAAATTAAAATGAAACATGCACAATTTACTGACCACATTATTTCATTTATTTTTCACATCATAACAGTAAAACATAACAAAACCAACAAAATGGGGAAAAATAATTAACCAGGGCTAAACATGTTTGTTATGATATATTTTTTTAAAAAAAACAAGGAAGAAAAACAGAAGGAGAAGGAAACCTGTGCTGCTGTGTCTGATCTATCAGTCATGGATCAGAACATGGTGTAGTTGAGGTCCCGGTTATGAGTGTGTGAGTAACGCTTTGTGTGTGTGTGTGTGTGTGTGTGTGTGTGTGTGTGTGTGTGTGTGTGTGTGTGTGTGTGTGTGTTTAGGCATCGTAGTTGGGGTTTTTGCGCAGGATGACGAAGCCCTCGAGGATGGGCGTGACCGGGAGGTACTCCTCTGTCGCCAGCTCGGCTCTCTCTCCGTGCGCCAGCAGCACCGGCGTGGTGTGTGTCTGAAAACCGGTGATGGCTTTAGGTTTGCCTGCCTGTCCCACCACATCCACGGCCTGGAGATGATGGAAAAAAAAAACCAAACAAAACAAAACAGAGAGAACAGAGGGGTGTAAACTGATTGTCACACATTACACAGATCAGAGCCTAGGACAGCGGCACACACCGGAATGCCGAAGCTTTGGTTATGACATCCTCTCAATCCTGTGTTCACAATAGCAATTTCTCAATCTTAGGCATATTAGGTCTGACGCTGTGAAGAAGCGCCAAATCCAAACAGCGGTCTTAAATGATTCCTCGGACCAATCCTATGGCGCATGTAGTGCGACGTTTCGACAGTTCCCCGTTCACAAGTCTAGCTCTGCAATTAGTTTGCGCAAAAATCAAAGAACCTGTCATATAAGGCACCTGGTTAAATGTGTACAGAGACGGTACTAAGAAAATTAAACCTTGGAAGAAAGCAGCAGAGATCATTGGTTCCTCTGGTGAATGTATGTAGCCAGTACAGCTAGTCGAGCACGTAACAGAACAAAGCGTTTGTGTTTAAAATTGTAGTAACTTTACCACACACACACACACACACACACCTGTCCCACACGGACGGACACAGGTAGAGGCCGGAGCTCCTCGTCGAACGTGACGAGCATACGAGGCTGCATCGCTGCTACCAGGCCATACAGGACGTAGTGAGACTTCCCCAAAATGACTGCAGAATAAGGAGGGGAAAAAAAAAAAAGAACAAATAATAATCAGTAAGTTTAATCAGGGTTTGATTCAGAATATTTATACAGACGAACCGAGCTGCTCTCTTACTGTTTTTCACATCCAGGAAGGACACTAGGACCGTGAGGAGTCCGGCCACCGCCACCTGACTCATGAGCTGTCTGTCACTGTGGTACGGACACAACGTCAGCGTCCCTTTACCCAGATGTGTCAGTCCCTACACACACACACACACACACACACACACACACACACACACACACACAATTATAGCAGAACAAAATGACACTCACATTACACCACAGCACTGCTGAATTCTGGATTGTGATTGGTCAGAAGGTGTTGATTAATTTCCTGACAATAGCGCAGCTGCATATCACAGGTTTATATTAATGCACTCATTCTATATATGTTATACGCTATAGTTTCTATAGTAACAGCTCACTCACAACAGGCACGCCACATGAACGGACTTAAAAAAATAAAAAATAAAAAAAAAATCGCCGATATGGTGAAGTTTTCTGTAAGAAGATGTCTATGTAACATTTATGGAAGGAGTCTCCAGTGTTAGCATTCTGTAACAGTCACAGGTAAAGCTGTAACTTTTTAAGTATGTTGTAAAACTTACTTAAAAAGTTACAGCTTTACCTGTGACTGTTACAGAATGTTTTTTTTGTGTCTTATTCACTTGAAGAGAGAGAAAAGGAGAGGTTGGAGAGGTATCAACTGTTTATAGCTGCTATAACTGAAGTGAGAACAGAACTAGCTCATATAAACAATTTTAAAGTGTTGGTAAATTACTGTGGTGTAAGAGGAATCAACTACTCTGGGACATGCTGTTGCAGGAAACTAATCTCATGTCGGTGTAGTAACAGTAAGTAATCAGTATTTTACCTGAGCCAGTCGGACCATGAACAGGTTGTTGGGGTCCTTGGCATGGTACTGGGCCAGCTGACGGAGCATGGCTGCTAGACGAGCGTTGTTGGTACCTGAAAAAGAAAGAAAGAAACACACGTACAGAGTGTGAGGTCATCCCTGTGGTAGATTTCAGTACTCCGATTTCTCAGATTAATGGCCTGAATGACATCACACTCAGATTCAGATGTGTGTCCAATGAACAGCACGTTTAAACATTTCTGATTCTCTGATGCCGAGTGTAATTAACATGTAATATCAGCCATGAAGGCCTTTTTTTAAGCATTTTACCACCACATCTGGGAAAAATGTTGATATATAAACATGATACAATACTGATATAGTGATAAACTGTCAAAACACACTTTTTTAAAAGAGATATCACGGGTACTGTGTTACCTTTGTATAACTATTTTTAATAACAGTTACAATCTCAGGTGATTTCTATGGTTTTGAATATTTCAACTTGTAAATTGTTATGGTAATACCTTTTTTTAAAAATTTTTTTTTTTAAAGTTGATTTCTACTGGCCTGAATCTTTAAAATTGCAAAATGATTAAAAAAAAAAAAAAAAAAAAAAAAAAAAAAAAAAAAAAAAAAAAAAAAAAAAAAAAAAAAAAAAAAAAAAAAAAAAAAAAAAAAAAAAAAACTCATTTTCAGGGTAATTTATTTTGTAGATAAAGTTTGTTAAAGTATAATCAAACTAATTTTTATTAACAGTTTGTTTTTAAATTGTCACAATGCACTTTTCCAAAATTTCGTGGATATCACAATATCATTTTAAAATAAAAAAAAAAAAAATTACAAAACTCAGCTGCTTTCTACTGTTTTAAATCTGTTCAAATTGTAAAATGTTTAAAGAAAACTATAAAATTGAAACACTTTTTTTTTTTTTACAGATATAAAAAAATATTCTCAGTGTAATTTCTTTTGAATACAAATAAAAGTATCATCAAGCTATATTTTTAAGGGTTTATTTTTAAAAATGCAACAACAGCATTTGCTGGTAGTTTGTTACGGAACCTAAAGGTCACAATACATTTTGTGTATCGCAGAAATATCGCTAAATCTGCCTCACTTTTATCGTCACTATGCCCATCCACTGGCCACGACGAATTGTTCTCTAGCTAACTCAATCTTTATCCCAGTTGCCTAGCAACAGCGTTCTCTCGACTTGAGATACTCAGAACAGCGAGTGTGTGTATCGTGTGTGTGTGTGTGTGTGTGTGGTGACGGTCCACTCACCGCTGCCCACCATGCCCATGGCGAAGATGGAGTTGTGCGAGACCTCGGGGTCAGCGTCGTGAGAGAACTTGCTGAGTGTGTCCAGGATGTTGAGTCTGGGGTTGGACACGGAGATGAGCGCTAACGCTAACGGCACCGCTCTGCGCAGGGTGGGCTCGCCGTATCGCAACTACAGAGAGATGGAAAAAGGGGGGAGGAAAAAAAAACGAAGGGAAGAAAGGAAAGAGTGAAGGAGAACAAGTTAACAATCCAAACAGAGGAAAATGATGCATCAGGCAGATTTATCTTTGTTTCATCTCGACGCAAGTGTAACTCGAAGTTTAAAGGACTAACCAGGTGACCAAATGTACGGAGCGCCATCTCTGATCCGATTTCCTCTCCCATGGCGATGAGTGCAATACCCAGCACGGCCACACCCTACATCAGGAGCAGCAGAGTGCATCAAGATTCAACAATTAATTCAAAATCAATTACAATGATTTAGGATTCACACACACACACACACACACACACACACACACACACCTGGTGTGAGCCCATGTCTGCTGCGGTTTCTTTCTTTTCCTTATCTTTTTTGTCCTTCTTGTCCTTGTCATCATCTTTGTCCTTGGTGTCGTAGTGCTCGCTGCAGATGTGCAACAGCTGCTGAACCTTCAGGACGTTCCCCGAGCCTGAGAGAGAGAAGAAATGTAACGTAAGCCAAATGTTCTGGACCTGCGTGTGACTCAAGAGCTGCGTACTTGCTGTTATTTCTTTTTGAATTTTTTTTGGGTCTAAAATATCATCTATATTGGCAGCAAGTGTACTGTGTGTGTGTGTGTATGTTTAAAAATCTTACCTGCATATGCACAGATGTCCACGAGTGTGTTTGCGAAGCTGCGGAATGGCTCTGGGACAACCTGTAATGCTGCCAGAGTGGTCTCGATCGCCTCGCCCTTGCCTACACACACACACACACACACACTACATCATTTCTGTATCTACTGGTTAGCTTCTGTTTTGATCTCTTTTGCTTTCCCCCTCAGTGTGGCTCGTTTGAATGATGCACATTTGAGCACAGACCAAAGCAGCCTCCTCTTCCAAGCTAAAGCAAACCAAACTCAAGACAAGAACCAAACAGGCATTGTTTTTTGGCATTTCCGCTACTAAAACTGTCATGAAAAACACAAACTGATGCAAAAGACCAAGGTAGAGTGAAAAAGAACATAAAAGATATTAAAAAAAAAACTCTCATGTAGTACACAAAATTACTGATTATTTGAAATATTAAATATTTTACTTTAACTTTTAATATAATTTAATTAAACATAATATAAGAAAGAAATGTATATATTTTTAGGTGTGTTATTTAGCTGCTTCCATTCGCTCCATGCTCACTTGATTTTTGTTTTTCAGTTTGTTTAACCCGGATCAGACCAGACCATATACTCTGATTCGGGTTAAACAAACACGCTTAAAGGAAGTGCCTTAAAATCAACAACGTCAAACGTAGCTTTGAAGTCATAATGCATTAATACCAATTAATAATAATAATGATAATAATAATAATAATAGCCATCTTGTTTTGAGACAAGTTATGCTATAAATTCAACACCCCCATTCTGTGGACATATGGTACAGTCCTGAGTCCCGGTCCTTTTACCGAGGTGGTTAAGTCCGAGGCCGAGGGGGAGCCAGCGCGCGTATGTGTCCTTCAGCTCCTGCTCGCTCTTCTCCATGATGGTCTGGAGGATAGTGGAGGTGACGTCACCATTACACGAGCCGACAGCAATCATACCGCACGCCAGAGCGGTCACACCTGCCACCTAAACACACACACACACAACCATTACAAGTTGTTTTAATGGCAGACACTGGATATTGTATGTTTGGTCTCTATGTGATGATCATACCTCCATGCTGGACTTCGAGTCTCCCATGACCGGCAGGAGCAGCGACAAGACGTCTTCTCTGTTAGATCCTGCATAGGCCAGACCCAGCCTAGGTAAACGGAAAGGGTCAAAGGTTAATCTCTGTTATCAGACCACAGAATCTGGACACACAGTGAAACCAGGTTTATCCAAAATGGCTACACATTAAACAAACAAACAAAAAAACAGTCTTGCTGTGTGAGTGTGTGTTACCCAAAGATGGCTCCTATCCTCATGACGTTGCTGTTGTGTAGGACATAGTCAGAGAGGAGGGCAAGAGCAGGGTCACACTCATTACGAACTCCGGAGTTCACGATACCGCAAGCCAGCAAAGCCCCGGACTAGAGAGAAACAAATACAGTAAAGAAATAATATCGTAAACGTTAACGCTGATGCCTTGTAAGACGGACATGATCGTTTAATGAAAAATGCATGTAGAAGAGAAAGTGTGTGTGCGTGTGTGTGCGCGCACCTTTATGTAGTCCTCTGAGGAGTAGAGATACTTGTCAATCTGAGTGAGACCACCGTCCACGTCCCACAGCAGGATCATACCCAGAGACGCAGCAGCACTCAGCATTCCTACCCACACACACACACACAAACACAAACACACACAGAGCATATGTAGGGATCTATGCAATCTTATTACAAAATGATTCAAGATCATTTAAAACACAGACACACACATCAACACTGGAATAAAAACAAACAATCCTTTACTGTTTTACATAAAAATATAATGAGGCAACAATTAGTCTACAATCACTGTTAGAATAGATAAATATTTTAAGAAAAGATATTAAATAAATAAAATGGAAATTAAATAAATAAATGGAATTAAGCTAGCATTTTAAGATCCTGAGTAACACAGCAATCTAAAGTTAAGAGACAGAGGGACACTGGCTTTAATAAATTATGCTGAGTTTTGAGTCGTACAGCATGACCAGGAGCGTCACGGTAAGACTGGGACACCCCAATTTAACTGAAGAGCGTCTTTAAAAAAACATTTTTAGATTCCACGGCCAACTGAGAATTTTGTGCACAATGCATCTAGGGGTGAGCGATGCAATGCGAAAAATAACATCACCATTCTCAAAGGCATTTCTACTACACACAAAAAAAAAAAACGGTTTGGTTTATATAATGTCTACAAAAGATATTATATATATATATATATATATATATATATATATATTTAGAAAAAAAAAAAAAAGAAGAAGAAGAAAAAAAAAAAGTTTTCTAAAGAACACAATAACCATGATAACTCAGAAAAACATACTGTAACATAATTTATCACCGGTATTATATTTTCATATTGCCCTGCCGTAGCCACTCATGGGCGTGTCTATGTGACATCATTTCAGCACGCTAATCCTCGTCTAGTATAAACCGTCACCCTGGTATCTGTAATGTGAGACAGGGACATGCTAAATGGAGGTGCCAACCGTCTACGACTAAATGGGGTTAAAAAATCCGCCATGTTGAGAGAGAGAGAGAGAGAGAGAGAGAGAGAGAGAGAGAGAGAGAGAGGAAGAGAGAGTGTCCGTGTCTCTCACCGTGGTCCTTGTTCTTGTACAGCCACTTGTTGCCGTCCTCAGTGAGCAGTTTGTCCTGTCCGAACGCTGCGTTAACGAAGCCGTTTACGAATGAGGAGGCGAGGTTCATACGGGCGGAGTCCACCTGAGAGCCGCTGCCACAGAATCCTGACAGGGAGAGAGAGAGCAAAACGACAAGAAAAGGGGTTTTCATTTTAACAAACACAAAGTACACTCTTCAGCTTGATACGCAATACGCAGTGAATTCCGTTACTGAAATGGCTTCAAAAAATGTTGATTATAAGATGTTGATACATACGAAAAATAAGAAAAACACGTGTAGCCTACAGATATTCTAAAAGGCAAGACAAAACATTTCTGTTGTAAAAAGAAAAAAAAATTCTTTTGTAAGAAGAGTCAAAAAAAAAAAAAAAAAGCCCAGAAGCAAAATATTTTAAAACAGAATTAAAAAGGAACTGAGGAAAGAAATTCTGCCATAAAAACGTAAGAATAAAAGAAGGAAAAAGATAAGGTCTTACTGTTGTTCTCCAGGTGGGTTTTGTAAATGTCGTCTGGCACTTTGGGCTCCATGATGTCCAGCTGTGTAAAGATCACAGGAAAGAAAACCACAATTTGTTTATGTAAGAATTCTCAGAAAAAGGTTATTTAAAAAAAAAAAAAAAAAAAAAAAAAAAAAAAAAAAGTCAGCTGTTCAAGAGTGCAGGAAAAAAAAAACAACACCACACACCTCACGTGCGAGGGCAAGGAAGTTGCTGTTGAGCTGCACGTTGGACATGATCTCCGTCAGGTCCTCGTAGTCCTCCACGTCCTCGTTCAGCTCCAGGAACATGCCGTGTCGACCCAGCATGAACGCCATCTCCTTCTGAACCACGCTACACACACGACGCAAAGAAATCAGAGAATTCTGAGGAACATCATTATTTTCTAAACTGAATAAATTGCATGATGTGGTGGCTCCATAAAGACACAAAAAGGTGCCAAAACTTTTACCCTAATCAAAAAGTCCCGATTGAAGATGTGCCCTTAAGCCTAAACATCCCAAATGTACACTTCTTGGGCTCTAACTAATATTTCCAACATGTTTTCATTACTTTATTTTTTTTCTGGTGTTTATGACTTCATAGATTTTGGATTATTGGTTTTAATTACACAATATAACAGCCTTATGTTAGCTGTTAATTTATTTATGTAATATTGTAGTTAATAAAACATTATCTAGCTTGCTAGTGATCTTCACTAACTATTAAAATCACATAAGTACTGCTATTAACTAAGCTATGCTAGCTAGTTAAGCTTATATCAGTCTAGGAGTGATGATGTCATTGCTTGCAACTGGCTCAAGCTCTGGGCCTAAAAGTCAGGATTACGTGTGTGTGTGTGTGTGAGAGAGAGTGAGAGTGAGAGAGATCTTACATATCCTTGCAGGAGGTGAAGATGTTCTCCACCAGCTCAACGTCGTTGAGCATCAGCGCCAGCCTGAGGGCTTCTGGGTAACGGTTGAACTTGCGGAAAATGTTGAGCGCACACTTGAGCAGGGCCGAGTTCTCCGGCTCGGGAACGTAGCTCACACAGCTGGTGGGATTGAAAACGTGGTTTTATGCTACAGAAGAAAGATACAGTGTGTGTGTGTGTGTGTATGTGTGTGTGTGTGAGAGAGAGAGAGTGAGAGAGCGACACACTCACCTAGTGAGGTACAGGCAGACCTTGGCGTAGGCGTTCTCGTCGATGTACGTGTCGAGCATGTCGAGCCGCTCGATCTCCATGAGCAGGTCGCAGGCCTCGTGCTCGGCGTTGTGCGCCATGTTGTAGGGAACGATCTCCTTCACCAGCTTCAACAGTGTCTCCTGCTGCGCCTTGTCTCCTTCCTCCAGCTCCTGCCACTCTTTAGCTACCTCGCCCGCCAGGTGCCTACACACACACACACACACACACACGATTACCACATCTGATATGTTTACTTGATTTATTTCTGCAACGTGGATGTGATGTTCGGTACCTGACGTATTCGTGGCCCCAGGATGCGAGTTCCTCCTGTGAGCCGAGCAGGCGGTATTTCAGACACTCTCTCTCGCCGCTCATCGTCATGGCCAGGACCGACACCACGTCAGCGCAGAAACGCTGAGAGCGCACACACAGATGGCTAAACTGATTCATTTTCTATAACAGCACCTCTGATAGCAGGTTTATATTAATGCACTCGCTCTAATATGTCATCGTTTCTACAGTAACAGCTCACTCACAGAGACCGACTGCATGGAAACTAATAAAACAAAACAAAAAAAAAACTTGCATAATCGTGATTTTTTTTTGTAAAGAGAAATTGATTTAACGTTTATGGAAAGAATCTCTAGTGTCAGCAGCTGTAGTATCAACACACCTTGTTCTCGCCAGGTGCCATGCCCTCATAGATCTCTTTGAGTTTGCCGTAGTGCGGCCGCAGGAACTTGAGCGGTTTGGGCACTGAGGTCATGGACGTGGTGGAGGAACGAATCTGCCGACGCAGCTCCTCCAGTGCAGGGCAATGGAGAGACGTGTCCTCCTCCTGAGACACACAGCAAGGAGAAGAACAGGCACGAGAAGTTTATTCAAGCTGAAATTGTGGTCATGTAAACCAAAATGGAGCGCAAAAAATTATGGTTTTATGTCCAAGTGCTTACATGTAAACATTTCAGTGAAAAATGTCAGTAAAAAAAAAAAGAAAAAAAAAAGAGCCTTTATAATATTTCAAAACATAGAAATTCATTGAATGCTGATAATTTATTGTCTAGAAGTAACTCCCTCCGTCATCTACGCATTTACTGAGGCTTTTAAAAATTCAGAATTGTGCCAAAACAAATCAGTTACATCTGAGAAAACAATCAAACAACTCTCTAATGAATTAAATGATCCTCTAATGATTCTAATGAATCAGATGACTCTCCAATGAATCAAATGATTATCAAATCATTATAGTGAATCAAATGACTCTCTAATGATTCTAACGAATCAAATGATCCTCTAATTAATTAAATAATCATCAAATTATTAGAGTGAATCGAATGATTCTCTAATGATTTCATAGGAGTGCTTCATGGTTAATCTGACCAGCACCATGAACACATGAAGCATCATTTTTTTAACTTAATGTGGGGAAAATAGACTTCTCTGTCCAATTATCTACAAATTTTTGTTTTTACTGACAACTGTTTTTAAACAAGTCATATCAGTTGACTCTAATCAGGCCAGAGCGAGTAAATAAAATGAAAAATCTATGAACGTCTGTGAAAACTCTTTCCTTTCTGACCTAAAGTCTCTCGCTCTGATGACTCTAAAGAATCACAAGATTCTGTAACGGATCTAAACGATTTAGTGTGGGTCAAACAACTGATTCGTGGAAAAATAAATGTCAAACTTGTTTAACAAGCAAAACTACACTTTATAAATACATGTAAAATTAATTTGGGCATTTTTTAAAAACTTTAATTCAACAAAAATGAATAATGTCCAGTATTTACACTGCAAAGAGCTATAATCAAGCTCCTGATGTTTATCTACTTCTTTTTTTTTTTTTGCATTTTACCTCATTTGGCTGGTGACGTTAATGTAAATAACTGCAAATTCTCATATTTAGGTGATGAAAATCATTAATGTGTGTACAGTAATGAGAATATTGGTGTGCATGTAAACAAACTGAGTGACTCAATGAACAAGATTTCTTCTTTAGAAAAGCCAAAAACTCACACTCAGTCTCTCCACCATCATTTCCAGCTCCTCCTGCAGCTGCTTGTCCTCCTCTGACTGAAAAATATCAACAATGAACACACAGAATATTGCAGAAAATCAGTAAGAGTCTTTATGAATGAATCCTGAGAGTGTGCATTAGAGCTAAACTGTGGGAATAAACACAGTCACCTCGTCATTCATGAAGGATTTATTACTGCCTAAAATCTTCAAAATATCATTTATCTCAACAGAACGGTGTTAAATTATGGACCTTTTATTTTATATCATAATTACAGCGTCTAAATACGTCCATTCACGCGATAATAAGTGCTTTATGTGCTAAAACCTCGACATTGTGACTAGCGCTTCATGCTAGCTTAAACGGCACGCGACAAAACCCGCCTCCCGCGCTGCGATTGGCTGACTAACTCAACTCGTGCTTATAACTCCCCTGCTGATTGGTCAGTCAGTATGAACGCTCAACCAACAACAGTAACGAAAGTGACGTTTGCCGTAATACGGGTGGGGAAAAACCACCCCGCTGCTAGCTAGCTAGGTCGTGCTAATAAACTAGGTTGTCATTTTACTTCAAACAAGCTACAGTTCATAGTTATTTTTTGATACAGAGATGATAGTGTTTATAATGAAAATAACGACAACTAGCTGATTATTCAGTCGAATTTAATAATGTGAACAAAGGAAAAACAAACCAAAGAACAGCTAGCTAGCGAGAGATGCTAGTGACTAGCATAAAACTTGCATGTCAAATGAGTCCCTATTCCACATAAACACCACTACACAGAGTGAACACGTGAATTATTCTACACCCTGTGTAGTGCGCTTATACAGGGAATAAAGAGTGGTTTAGGATGCGGCCGGTGAATAAGCCGCAGCGCTAACGCTAACGCTATGGAGGCAGTGACTCAGGTAAATTAGCCCCGCTGTCCCAGCGTTCACACTCACCAGCTCCTGCTCTTCTTTCTTCTCTTTATCCTTCCCCGCGGGCTGTTTATCCTTCTCGTCCGTTTTCTCGGTTTGGGTTTTATCTTTATTCTTTGACTCCTCCATCGTTGCAAAAAAAAAAAAATACTATATAGAAGATTTATCCGACAATCCTAAATAAAATAAAGCAGCCGGGTGTTTCGACTTCGACTTCTTCTACCACAGCTGTGCTGGTCGATTGGGTTGAATTATGAACTCGCACTCCCTCTAGCGGCCACACTGCGGAATTACACAACACGCGGGTTATTACATTAAATCTTCTCTGCCTCAGTGCTGCCATCTATCGGTGATTCTGTTAGTTTGAGAAGTTCATGCCTTCTGTTAAGCTGCAGTAGTAATAATAATAATAATAATAATAATAATAATAATAATAGTAACAAAAAACTCAACAGAAACGTGTATATTTACTGATTTTGTTTTTGTTCACTTGTAACTATATTAACCTTTAAGCTCCTCCCAATTCACAGTCACAGTCAATATACAGTAGGGTACAGTAGGGTGAGACAACACTGGAAACCTGGGATTTTCAACAAAGAAAGGAAATGTTCAATATCTTAAATATTCAGCATGCAATATTATGTACTATTTCAATTCAATTCAACTTCATAGTGATTCTTTACAGTATATACAGGAGTGTGCAGTATAACAAAATGTCATTCACATAACGTATGTATTCGGGTATGTAAAGTGCATTATGAACAGATAATAGATGTATTATGAGTGAATGTATTATAAGTGGCTGTACTAAATGCAGAGCTGTAAAATAGTTTTATTTATTTATTTTATTTTATTATTAAATTATTAAAAATATTATATTATTATTATTATATAACCAGGAGGCCCCACTGAGATCAAAAATCTCTTTTATAAGAGAGACCTGGCCAGGGTAGCAACCATACAAACTTATGCAACATAATATATAAAAAAAAAAAAACCAAAAAAACACAGAGACCTCTCAAGAAAAACAATCACATGCCTCCTTCACCCTTCACCACATTCTTTATGATGCCCTTAAATTCATCATTGGATATAAATGTGTCTAATGTTAAACCATTATTCCAAAAAAATAAAATTATTCCATGTCCAAGGGGCATGACAGTAAAATGCAGTTTTCCCAGATCTGTCAAAACATTAAAAAACAGCCACCAGAGCTGAAACAAAGAAAGGTTTACCCAGTATCGCTTTATAGCTAAAAATATACCAGTGCTGTTTTCTGCGAGTGGTCAATGATGTCCAGCCCACCAAATCATAAAGAATGCAATGGTGAGTAAGAGACTTTACATTTGTAACGTAAGGACGCACAGTACACCGAATCAAGGCTCCGAGGAAGGGAGGACGCTGCGTGCATATACAATATCACCGTAATCAATCACAGGCAAAAAAAAGTAGCTACCACGAGTTTCTTTCTTGGCATTTAAAGTAAAACAAGATTTATTTCTAAAATAAAAGTCAATCTTTACTTTGAGCTTCCTAACTACAGCGTGTCCCGAAAGTCTCCATACGTAGGGGAAATTAACACTTTTTAAAAAATGTAACTTTATTTACAAAACACCATCTGCATGATTGCCATTTCTTTGTAAACACACACGGAGTCGTCTCTCGCACTCATGCTGAACTCGTGTTAACACATCTGGTGTTATGCATGTAATTGCACTTCGAATGCATTCATTTAAATGATCTTAGTGCTGTATCTTTTCCTATTACGCCATGGCCTTCTCGTGCCACCACAGGTAAAAATCAAGTGGGCTTCGATCTGGATCTCGGAATATAACATAAACTATAAAAGGTATGAAAAATTTTGAAGACATTTTGCTAAAAAGTCTTAATTTCCCTTATGTATGGAGACTTTTGGGACACCCTGTAGATTAGCAATCTGTACATTAAATACAACCTTGTCGTCTAGCCACATACCCAAGAACTTGTACAAGGATGTGAAAATACTAGCATCATCAAGCAGCTGTGAGCGAGCTTTTGAGGAGAGCATTTGTTTGAGAAGAACTTTGCTTTCTGAGCATTCAAAACCAATTGTAAACTCAAAGAGCAGTTTGTAATGACTTAAATGCAATCTGAAGCTCTTGCACTGCTTGTACTATGGAGGGAGCATATGTATAAATAACAGTGTCATCTGCACACAGGTGTAATTTTGCTTGAATGTCGTTACCCAAGTCATTTATAAAAACAGAAAACAAAATAGGTCTCAAAATGGAACAGTGCAATATTTGTAGGTCGCTATTTAAATTTGAGTCAATTTGTGATCTTGAGGTCAGCTTTTCCTCGTGTCTTCTCTCTTCCGCTGAAGCGTGTGTTCAGATGACACTCTGATGGATATGACCTTCAGCTTGAGCTTTTACACAAACTTCTGGAGCTCAGGTGAGCACTGTCATTAAAGCAAAACTAAATGTTACTGGGTTTACATTAAATTTTATACTAACCTTTCAAAATGGCACAATAGATAGACAGA
>CM040988.1:4043365-4105611 GCA_022985145.1 Pangasius djambal | reverse complement strand
TCCACAAATCCAAAAGTCTTTGAACAACACCAAGACACACCAATTGCATGTAATCATGAGGAAAGCAACTAACCATCCCTATATTGGTTTCAGACAGAGGTGAATGTCCTAAGTGGTGATCTTCATCTACAGCTTGCTTAAAAGACTCATCAGTCCTTAGAGATGCATGAATCTCTGGGAACGTCATGCGATGGTTAGTGTAAACACCTGACTGAACACACTTGTCACATCCAGAATAGCCAGTATGAGTTTTAATGCATTTAACAAAGGCTCTAGGCTGGAGCATCACATATAACTGAAGTTATGTTTAACCAAAAAATCTTACCATTTATAACAAATCCTTCTGTCAATCTATTTATCTCCTTTACAAGAGCACCTAAGTAGTCTGAAACAGGGTTTGGCTTTTTAATACCACAAAATAAAGCAATTAAAAATGGCTTTTTATTAACACAGTCCTGCAAAATACCCAACACTGGCCAGAACTGAAGAGATGAACTTTTAAAGGCCATCTATATTTGGCTGTAACCTGAACACATGTCTATCAGGAACTTTAAAGGACAGGTTTTCAAGCGTTTTACCAAAGGATTTTAATAAAGCCAGGCAGTACTGGACTTTTTCAATCAGGAGATGGACGGGGTGTGTCTGTCAGACACTTATTCAGAATCTTCTGGAGATACAAATTTATTCTGTAGCATTCCATGACTGGAATCAACACTGCAGCGAAACAAGAGGACGTCATGGAGTTGGGTTCTGTTTTTCCAAGTCATGAAATGAAGACGGAGTCAAGCATCTCCAAAGATCAGCTTCAGACGGCAGTGTTGGAGGTGTTGAACAAGTTTTATAACTGAAATATCAACACCTAGACTCATGTTGGAGTGGAAGAGCTGCTATACTGAAGATAGCAAAAACCCTCCAATGGATGACCCTGAACTTGAGGAGGACATAGAGCAGATTACTTCAGACGATCCAAATGTCCAGCCCTCTACTTCACACAGACTTCCTCTGTGATTCCTCATATCAGTAAGGATGTCATGATGTTCAGCGTGGATAGGGTGATATCACTCGTTCTGCCCCAGACTGAGACAGCTTTATCATCTGGGAGCTCTCGAACTTTGGAGAGAATTTCTGATGAGACCGTGTCCATGGATTTCTCAGATTGGAGATCAGCCTTAATTGAAGAAGTCAGTTCAGCATCTCTGACTTCTGAGACAGAGGCTGAAAATCTTGAGAGCTCCGTGTTGCTGGCAGAGATGATGGTGAAGGACGTGGTGGAGGAGAAGGTAGACGAGAAGGACAAGGTAGAGATGAGGTGGAGCAAAAGTCCAAGAGTCCTCCAAGGTCTGGTAATCAGCGTTTTCGTGAGGTTCCAAGTGTCCTGTCAGCAGATAGCACCACTGAGAGCTTCTACTGCCCCTCACAAATCAGCTTGTTCACTAAAGATATTGTGAGATCTGCTCTGGACAGGGTGGTAGCAGTGAACTCTGAGCAAGAGGCACTGTTTGCTCAGCATAGATCAGACGAAGCCTCCAGTGAGTCGGATTCACCCCCTGGTAGTCCTTGGGGGGAGACTGATGGACCAGCTGGAAGTCAAAAAGGCACCAATAATCCTTTTAGACTTCGTGGGGGTAACACTGCAAGCCACTTAAGCTCGGAGACAAGGAATGCCCCCTGTGAAACCCTACTGGGAATTCAGTACAAGGTAGCAAGTGGGAACCTTTCTGACTGGACGGAGCCGACTGTCGCACCTGAAAACATGGTGATAATCATGGACCTGATCACTGAAATACTGAGAGTGAGCACACCTGAAGACTCCACTGATGCTTGCAGCTCAAAATGTGAGAACGCCATCGGAAACACCCCAGCTGGTGAGTAAGAGGAAAATACTACATCCATCATTTTATTATAATCATTCAGAGCTCTAGAAACCCAATTCTTTCAGCTGAACTGATTCCCGTTTCTTTTTGAATCAAAGGTGGAAAACGAAAGATGAAGAAGCCAATACGTGATTTCTTCAAAAGAGCCTGGCAGACGATAAAGGGAATTTTCACCTCTGGGAGACGATCCAACAAGATCCACCCAAATGGCTAACCCCTTAAACCCCTAAAGCTGCTTTCACACTAAAAAACAACAAATGAACAAATTTCTTACAAATTTATGTTACATTATAAAGGTAAAATATTAACACTGAAATATTCCCTACTGGGCAAATCATTAAGCTCCTCATATTGGCTCAAAAACAAATACAATTAAAAATTTTTTTTTTAAAAGCCCTCTTTTAATTAAAAACTTCCCAGTGTGAAAGCCTTATTTAACTTACAAAATTTTCAATTACTACTCTAAATTATTATATATTTTGTAAAATCTTTCAGGAAATGTGCTTTTTAAAATCCTAAATTTATGCATTAAAGCAGACACAGAACTCCACTGATCCACTGTTTAATGAGGCAGTGCTTTTCTGATTGGTTAAGGAGGCAGCACTCTTCTAATTGTTTAGGAGGCAGCATACTTCTGATTGGATAAGGAGGCAGTGCTCTTCTGATTGGTTAAGGAGGCAGTGCTCTTCTGATTGGTTAGGAGGCAGCACTCTTCTAATTGGTTAGGAAGCAGCATACTTCTGATTGGATAAGGAGGCAGTGCTCTTCTGAATGGATAAGCATGCAGTGCTCTTCTGATTGGATAAGGAGGCAGTGCTCTTCTGATTGGTTAAGGAGGCAGCACTTTTCTAATTGGTTAGGAGGCAGAATACTTCTGATTGGATAAAGAGGCAGTGCTCTTCTGATTGGATAAGCAGGCAGTGCTCTTCTGATTGGTTAAGGAGGCATTGCTCCTTTGATTGGTTAAGGCTGCAGTTCTCTTCTGATTGGTTAAGGAGGCAGTGCTCTACTGATTGGATAAGGAGGCAGTGCACTTCTGATTGGATAAGGAGGCAGTGTTCTTCTGATTGGTTAAGGAGGCAGCACTCTTCTAATTGGTTAGGAGGCAGCTTACTTCTGATTGGATAAAGAGGCAGTGCTCTTCTGATTGGATAAGCAGGCAGTGCTCTTCTGATTGGTTAAGGAGGCATTGCTCCTTTGATTGGTTAAGACTGCAGTTCTCTTCTGATTGGTTAAGGAGGCAGTGCTCTTCTGATTAATTAAGCAGCACCAGTCTGATTGGAAGACTAGAGATTTATAAAGCAGTGTTTGGTGTGACCCAGATGAGGATGGGTTCCCTTCTGAGTTTAGTTTCTCTCAAGGTATCTTCCTCATGTTATCTCAGGGAGTTTTTCCTTGCCACCATCACCTCTGGCTTGCTCATTGGGGATATAAATTTACACCCAGATTTATATACAACTGTGTTGTGTTAAAAGAAAGCACTTAAAAAACTGTTTTCATTCTTTATTTTCACAGATCCAGTTTGGACATGTGGTTATCTGATAGGTTATCTCATATGAGTTTATTATTTATTAGCTTCTTAAAGAAGCTTTGGAACATGTTAATAATGATCAATTTATTGATTTTGTATAAAACTTGTCTTCCATCATCAAAAAATTACAAACTTAATTAATGTCTTATGTCACCTGACTGCTAACTCAATAAAGCAGAATATATTTTAAATGGCTTTTTATTTTTTAAATTGCTTTAAATGACATCCAGTGATTTTATTTGTAGCCATTATTTATTAATTTTGTGCTTGTAGTTCTTATCATCATCATCACCACTAATGACTGTAGTGTCATTATTATTCCTCACACTGTCTACTTTTGAATATCTGCAAAATGAACATGTTTTACATTTTATTTGATCAATTAATTCAGCCACCCGTAAAAGAATAGGAAAGCACACAGGCTTCTGATTTACCCATGCTGGTAGTTTAACAGGCTAACTTACCACCCATGAGTAGCCACTGTTTATCATTTTGTCTCTATCTACCAGATCTTCCTCATATAGTCCAAAATGCACACCAATAGGAATGGTTTTCCCCTTATTAAACACTCCCAATCCTGTGTCAGGAATGCCAGACGTCTGAATGTCTAACCTGAATGACGCTTGAATGTCTAACCCCGGAGGAAGGGTCTGTCTCGTTCGGTGTGCCACTGTCTGTCTGGCTCGGTGTGCCACACCGATGGGTACAGGGGTATCAGGGATGAAAAAGGCCGGACCATCAACCTCATAATTGTTGAAATAGGAGCTGCAAAACTCACAGTCTGGAAAGAAAAATGCAAGAAAGGAAAGAAATAATTTGCTAAATTAAACAATTAAATGCAATTGTAAAACAAAAGAAGAGTTTATGGTTAACTGTTTTTTTCCAATTCTACCCTTTCTAGGCTTCCAACATTGTTATTACATTAGCCACTCACTAATAATATTAACTATAATATGTTAAGTAATATTTACTATTTTCTAGGAGTATTAAATTATACTATATTTAATATTTACTAGAAATATTAACAAATATTTATTGCTTATTGGTAATATTATTTAATGTTCACCATTTTACTAGTAATATTATTTAACACATTGTTTATTAGTAATATTAATTAATGTATGCTATGTACTTGTAATATTAATATAAATGTATTTATTAATTAATATATTTAATATTTTTCTGGGAACTATTA
Organism: Pangasius djambal; assembly: GCA_022985145.1. NCBI lineage: Eukaryota > Metazoa > Chordata > Actinopteri > Siluriformes > Pangasiidae > Pangasius > Pangasius djambal. The sequence continues at coordinate 4,101,011 of CM040988.1, read as the reverse complement.
AAAAAGTAATCAAAATACTAATATAATTAAGCACATTTTATTAGGAATATTAGGCTATATTCGTAATAGTAAGTAATATTTACTGTTTGCTAGTAACATTAAGTAATATATATGTATTCTACTTACTTGAAATATATTTACTATTTTCTAATAATATTATTTAATATTTAGGAATTTTTAGAATATTTATAATAGGAACTTTAAGCAATATTTATTGTTTATTAGTAATATTAAGTAATACCTACTATTTACTAGTAATATTAATATAACTGTATTTATTAGTTAAGTAATATTTATTAACGATATTTAATATTTTCATTTTAACTAAAAATCTTTGATTTAATTGGATAAATCATTTTTTAGACATACTTTTTGTTGTTGTTGTTATTATTGTTATTATTATTATTATTATTATTATTATTATTATTATTATTATTATTATTATTATTATTATTATTTCCTCAGCCCTGTGGCAGAGAATATAATTAGAGGATGAAAATAACTGTAACTGATTAAGTCTGTGCTTGATTTCATGCTGATGATGAGTTATTTAATGAACAACATCGCCTGAGGTTCTCTTTGCTTTTGTGCAATACAAGTTACACAAAATTCAGAATTTCAATATTCAGAATGGCATAAAGCTGCAAAAAAAAAAAAAAAAAAAAAAAAAAAAAAAAAAAAAAAAAACTGCCAGCTCATACCTTACTAAATATTAAACCTCCCTAGTGCACTATAGAGTGTAGGTGGTGTTTATGGATAGTGGCTGTGGGTCTCACAGAGATAAACATCATCTTCAGATCTTTCCTCTGGATCTTCCTAATCATCTTCCTCAGATGATGCCTAGTCCCTTGAGGAGATCGCTTTCTTCATCATCACTGTCTAGTTCCAGAGTCTCTTCCTTTACATAGTCCTTTAATACACACACACACACACACACACACGAGTCAGACACACACTCAACCTGTGACAGAAATCCATCATTAATTACGTTTACACTAACCGGACTGATGTGGTCCACAACTCGTCTGTAGTTCTCCATTCTGTTGTTCCACAAAGTTTGATGTCTCCTCATTTTCTTCTGATTTCATTATAAGAGAGGTCTAAAAGTGTAAAATGATATAACATCAGCAACAATAAGATTATTATTATTATTATTATTATTATTATTATTATTATTATTATTATTATTATTATCATCACTACTACTACTACTACTACTACTACTACTACTACTAATAATAATGACAACACCATATAAACCAGATAAATTTATATTATTGTTATATTTATATTATGACTTACAATATATATATATATATATATATATATATATATATATATATATATATATATATATATATATATATATATAATAAAAATTAGTAGCCAAAAATTAGTAAAATTAGTAACCACTTTTTTGTCATTAATAAATCTTACAAAAAAACGTACACATTATTATGTATTATTATGTATTATAATGTAGAATATTAAAACAATACTAATTTTAAACAAACAAACAAAAATAAATAAATAGACAGATTAAAAAAGTAAGTAAACAAACAAACAAACAAATAAATACATAGCTGCTGCATTCTTCATCAATGAAAAAAAGAATAACCTCAACAAAAAAAAAATCTCATTTACGTTTTAAATTACACAATATATTATATTGCAAAATATAAAAAAACATCATTAATATTTAATATTTAATATTTCTACAACAATGATTAAAGACAGTAATCTTTTTTCATCAATAAATCTCAACAGTAATTTTACTTTTATTAGTAAGTGCTAGTTTACTTAGATAAATTGATAATTAATTAATAACTAATTAATACTAATTATTGTCTATCTTACAGCTTTTACATTAATATATTATTTTTTCTTAAACAGTAAATAATTACTAAGCTACCTACACAATAAAACATCTCACCAGGCTGAATCCCAAATCTCTCCCTATTGTATATAAAGTGCACTAGGTCAAGTGTTTAAACCATTACGCCACACCCTATGTAGTGCACTTATGAGAGTTGAAGTCAGATAGATAACTCGCCTTGTGCTGTAGAGATAACATCTCACACACACACAGTTACAAGATTTTATTATTTAAACTCGATTAAATACAAGCAAAAGAGATTTTTTTTCTTCTGTGGTTATGTATTTATTTATTTATTATTATTATTATTATTATTATTATTATTATTATTATTAGTAGTAGTAGTAGTAGTAGTAGTATTAGTATTATTATTTTTTTTTTTGTACAAGAGCCACATCTTTTTTTTTTTAAAACTTCAGGCTGCACAGCTGATCACCTCTTTTTGTGAGAGCATATAACCAAGGAATAAAACACATGGGGTGTGCTGCTATAGGAAAATAATCAACAATGGACTGGTGTGGTGAAGGTGAGTTGCTGTTACCAACCGAAGTTGATTATTTTCTTATAACAGCACGCCACGAAGTGTTTTATTCCACTTATACCACAGCAATTCGCCAAAGTCTATAAATTTCTATTTATTAAAGGACAGCATAGCATAGCATACCTTTTATCCATTTATAGTTACATTTAATGTTGTGGAACGTCGGCGAAAACAGCTGTTGCCCGACCAGCCTTTCCTTTTTGCTTTGTCTTTAGGTTAATAAGATAAAAAAAGGGCTTGTCATGTTATAGAGAAACCGCAAAACTCCTCTGTTATGAAGTTACTATGTTTTAAGACACCTTTGCCGCATGTTAATATGAGAACACTCACAAACACACAGTAACCAAATCATGAGCAAGTAACGCAACAGCAGATGGCTCCAAAGAGCTTTGAATAACACGAGACCACTGCCTCTGTGTGTGTGTGCGTGTGTGTGGGCATTTCGAGAAAAAGCAGCCCCATATAGTGCAACCGTAGCTCTGAGGAGAAAGCTCTGTTTGTGTGTGTGTGTGTGTGTGTGTGTGTGTGTGTGTGTGTGTGTGTGTGAAACCCCATGGGAGCTGTAGTAATGCCCTGTAAAAGAAGCCTGCAAGTGACACAAGCACAAATGCTGTGAGTTTTATTCTTCTATGTGCCTCAAAAGAAAATCCATACACAACACTACACAATACTACAATACTCCCTTACTATGCATAATACTACAGAGTACTGCAATAGTCCACATTACTCTCTTACACATTACTCCTCTACACAGTAATCCACAATATTCCCTTATTATTCACAATATTATACTTTAACATTCCACAATACACAATACTTACAACACTTACAATACTAAGGCACTCCACAGTATTCCCTTAGTCTCCCCATACTACACAATACTTCAATATTCCCTTATTATACACAATACTTCAATATACCATGATATTTCCTCATTATATACAATACTACAGAATACTTCAGCATTCCACAAATATTCCCTTACTATGCACAATACTACACAATACTTCAATATTCCACAATATTCCCTTTTATACACAATACTTCAATATTCCACAATATTCCCTTACAATACTATGACGCTCCACATACTACACAATACTGCTCATACTACACAATACTTCAATATTCCGTGATATTTTCTCATCATACACAAAACCACAGAATACTTCAGTATTCCACAAATACTACACAATACTTCAGTATTCCACAATACTCCCTTACAACAGTCCACAATATCATCCAATCTATACAAATTGCAATATTACACCAATACAATAATTTTATACTATACATAATCCTACACAACAGAAAGCTCAGTACACAATATCCCCATACAAAAGACAGTAACTCTCAATACAATACAATATAATACACAATTATAAATAATACTCCACAATATTCCTGCACTATACAAAAGCCTTACAACACAATACTTACGTTATACTCATATGATACACAGTACTTTACAATACTCCAGTATATACTATATACAATACCTGAGTACTCTATACTATTCCCATACTACACATAGTACCTTACAATACACCACAGTATTGCCATATTATATACACAATACTTCAGAATATTCCACTATATTTCGTTACTCCAAATATCTTACAATACACCAGAATATTTCCATACTATATACAATTCTTCACAATATTCCACTATATTCCCTTACCTCACAACACTCCATAGTATTTCTATGCAATACCTCACAATGCGTCACGCTATTCCTATACTACACACGATACCTTACAATACTTCACAATATTCCAATACTATATACAGCACCTCACAATAATCCACAGTATTCTCACGCTACACATGATGCCTTACAATACTCCATAAAATTCTTATACTATACAAAAGACCAATAGCTCTATGCATATACAGTATTTAACAAATTTTAGTTATATAAATGCTACACATACAAACACTGCACCGTGGAAGTTGAGATTCATATTTCATGCACTAAACAGTTCCAGTCGGTGTAATTACAGTATGTTATATATATGTTTTATACAACGGTTCATTTCGGTTGACTAATTTGATTGGACAAGCGGCGTTCTGAGAGTGCTGGTATCTCATAGAACAGTAAAGGTACTGTGTATTACTCTGCATGTCTGTGTTCACTATATATAATTCCAATATTAGCAATACTTCGTTACACTGAAACCGTTACTACACTTACTACGAGTTGTCAGTCAGTATGTGCGTTACCGTGGCAACTCCCCACGCTCTATCTAACTGTGGCTTCTATGGGAACTATTTTCTTTGAGCAAAAATAAACAAAATATTTGGCCATACAATGTCTCTATATTACTATGTTACTCTATATTAATTTGCTGTTTATAGAACCGTTGTATAAAAGTGATATCACTCCGCAATTGTGCTGCTGTACTGAATATCAGCACGGCTCTGATTACCTGTGATTACCTGCGGCCTTGTGCCTACGGCCGCATCACCGCCGAGCTGATATTCAGTACAGCGACACTATTCTTCACGCAACATTATTTAATTATATGTTATACAACATTTCATTATACAATATTTTCTTTTAGATCCCAAAAATGCCTTCTCAATGTCTGGTTTATATTGCACATTTTTAAGCAGTAGTGTAAGACTAGGTTAGGTAATAGACACAGAGAGATAGAGAGAGTTGCTGTTTTTCTCATATTACAGATTCACTTTTGATGAAATTTAAGGTTTAGTGGGAAAAAAAAAATCTGATTCTATCAGACTCTGAACAGAAGCTGTCATTAAGGCAGTGCTGAACAATTTGATCTTAAACACCTGTCTGGGATGAACAAATAGGCCTTAGAATCTAGTGAAGTGTGTGTGTGTGTGTGTGTGTGTGTGTGTGTGTGTGTGTGTGTAGCAGAGAAGGCACAGGCTAAAGCTCTTAGTGTGAGACTCATTCTGGTCTTCATTCAGAACTAATCGAAAGATGGTATATGAGATAGAAAAAGGATGAGGGAGCGTGCAAAAGAGAGAGAGAGAGAGAGAGAGAGAGAGAGAGAGAGAGAGAGAGAGACAGGTAGAGGGAATCCTACACTGACCTGCTTTTCTGGATGATTCATTGGCTTTCGTTTTCAGATTCTCAGGAGGATTTCAGCTGGACAGAAACTCACATAAACACTGACAAGCCCATCTGCATTCACATTGTGTGTGTGTGTGTGTGTGTGTGAGGCAGCACTGCACCAGGATTTCCCCTGATAAATATTCAAAAATAAATAATATCCATATTCCTACACTGTATAGACCAGAACGCTTACAGATATTCCTGATCTCAAACTGCCGGGATTTAAGTCGAGCCATCTCTAAGTGTTTAAATGTGCACTTAGCCAGGCCTCTGAGAGTTAAAACACCAACATCCCTTGAGATGTGATTAAACCAACTCAAACACACACACAAACACACACTCACACACACACGGGCACTATGCTCAGTAATTACAGCCGAAAGCTCCTCAAAGTTCACGCTCTATAATTCATTCCTGCATTGACCGCATGGGACGCAACCTCATTTGTCAACAAATTATTTCTCACTTAATGAGAGAGGAGTTAAGAGCTTCGACATGTTAGATTGATCGCACGTTTTACTTTTATTAATAAAAGTAGCTGCATGTGTCAGGGTTTAACATCATCTGTATAACAGGAGACACTAAAGTATCACCAGGTATGAAACTCCATGTACGCTCGTTACAGTACTTGAGTACATGGTTCATTGTAACAGTACTTTTTTTGGAGTAAGGTTAAAGCACAATACTTTTACTTGAGCGTTTTAAAAAGAAAATATTTTACTTTGCTACAATTAGTTTTGATCACTGTTACAGAATAAAAAAAAAATTCATTTAAATCTGTAAGACTGTAAGCAAAAAAATTAAGTAAATAAAGCAAAATAAAGCCTGCCAAAAGTCTACACGTCAGTGATTAAAAATGAGTGTGAGACACGTATCTTAGTTCCAATCAGCTCCAATTTGTCACATACACACAATTAGCAAGTTAGTGCTCTCCACCAAGCATGTCAAGGCTACACCATTGTGCTGTCTGGAGAAACATATCAGTATGGGATTTGTTTTCCAGACCTATGCATGTGTGTTAAGTAATGGTGTATACACAGAGATGGGCATGTCTTTACGATGCTTATTACACCATACAGTATATGTGCCATGCATACCTCATTTAATACACACTGAGGTTTTGATCTTTATTATAAAGTGCTTGGTGTAGGAGGCGTGGCCACGCATGATGTCACGTGACCATGACATGTCTGTGCTAGGAACTCAGTAACTTACCTAAAGCCTTCTGAAGCGTCACATTTCCGACACTTTTAAATGTATATTTTTTTGTTCTGGGTTTTAAACCCAATTTCTAGACGATCAAAAAGAGAAAAGAACTAAAAGCACAAAAGCTCGTTGTAACATGTCAGTGTTATGTCACCATTATCCATAATTTTCATTGGAGGAGTTTGATGTTTGATATCATGACAGTTATGACACATACTTTATGACAAGTGTCACAAGATATTATGTGTTGTGTTACATCATGAAAATCACTCTACGTTAATTTTATTGAAAATCGAAAACAGTTCTGAATAAAGGAATGAATGAATTTAACTCGATGCATGTATGAGTGTGTGTGTGTGTGTGTGTGTGTGTGTGTGTATAATCAGGTATCAGGCAGCAATTTTAATCGCAGTGTCAAATCTGCTGTCGTCCGTCATTCTTTTCCGGAAGGTGTGTTGATGAAACAGAGAGAAAGCAGGATTGAACATGCCGCATTCGTTTAGTGCTGTGATCTCAGAGACGAGCTGATATAGGACTCACTCCTTCTCTCATAACACTCTCTTGTTTCTCTCTCACTCACTCTCTGTCTTATTCTCTCCATCCAGGAATCACTTATCCTCCTCATTCGTCTTTCATCTCCTTCATTGTTACCATTTCTTTCTCTTTCTCGTTTCGTCTCAGACCCCTGCTGTGCGCTTGCAGACTTCTCTGATATTATATACATGGTTTATTTCAGATTGTTTTTCAAATACAAAGCAGATAGATAGATAGATAGATAGATCACTTTATTAATCTCAGATGGAAATTCACAGATTAAAGCAGCAATCCAAAAAGTAGAATGTACAAGCAAGAGTATTCAGAATAATAATAAAAATAAAAATTATACCATATATTTTGGAGGAAAATAACATTAAAGCCTTATGTTAACCTAAATATGATGATAGTATCTTTATATCCATCAATCACTAAGCTTTGGATTTATTCTTCACTGGTAAGGTAGGATTCTAATCTTTGTGTATTATCTACTTGACTCCGTTGGATCTAGTCTTATGCCTTTAGTATTGTTGATTCTGTAGTGTTGTTGGAAGTGTCTGTTGGTCTATGATAATTAGTTCATGAAGTTATAGTTACCTCTCCAATCAACCGTCTCATTGTTGTCTTCTACAGCCCTCCTGGTCCCCTAGGAGACTTTCTTGAAGAAATGGACATGCTCCTCAGTCTTTTCCCTATTGACAGCACCCCTCTCACTCTCCTAGGAGACTTCAACCTCCACACTCACAAGCTCCAGTCCTCTTGCCTTCTTCCTCTTCTGCATTCCATCTCCCTGATATTCAACAGCTGCCCTCCCACACACAAGGGAGGAAATGTCCTGAACCTGGTCTTCATTTGCCACTCTCCAGCTACAGACATCAATGCTACCCCTCTCCACATCTCCAATCATCGCTTGGTATCCTTGACCATCACCCTCCCTATCCTGCCTAACATCAGCTATCAATATTTCTCTCCCACTCGCTGAAACCTCCACTCTGTCTCCCCTTCCTCTATAGCCTGTGTATCATCCCTTCCAACCCTGACGCCTTTTCCTCTCTATCACTGGAGTTAGCCACCGCTCTTCACTTTCCTCATCCATGGACCTCCTCTGCCCTCTATCTTCTAAACCCAGGAAGCTTTTTCACCCTGTTCCTTGGCTGTCAGATGTGTTGCATAGCAGTCACAGAGAATTAAGAGCAGCAGAGAGAAAGTGGAGGAAATCGCAACTCGATAAGGATACCGCACTCTCCTGTCCAAATTTCCCTCTGATTTGACTTTTTCTAAGGAAAAGCTAGAAGCTTCTGCACAAGATCCTCGCAAGATCCACAACATCTTTTCTTCACTTCTTAACCCACTGGATCCTCCTTCACCATCCTCCCTGTTTGCTGATGACATTGCCACCTTTTTTGATGGGAAGATTGAAAAAATTTGCCAGACCTTCACTCTTACAAAACACATATTCAGGATTCCCCTTCTCTTTCTTAGATACATTTTTCTTCTCTATCAGTAGAAGAGATCCTACATGTCATCCTGTCCTGCAATCCAATGCTCAAGACTATCTCACAAGACCTCTTCCCCTTCATTGCTACTAGCATTAATGACTCCATAACATCTGGTCATATACCAACTGCATTCAAGACAGCAAGAGTTATTCCCATCCTGAAGAAACCCTATCTGGATCCCTCGGATATCAGCAACTACCGACCACTACCGCTTCTCTCTTTTTTCTTGGAGCAAACTCCAAGATCCTAACCAGTCTGGCTTCAAAAAGGCACATTCCACAGAAATTGCCCTTGTGGCCATCACTGAGAAGCTCCATGCCACTAGATTAGCCAAACTGTCATGAGTCCTCATGCTCCTTGACCTTTCAGCAGTGTTTGACACAGTCAGCCACAAGAATGTCTTGTCCATCCTCATGAGTCTTGGAATTTGTGGCACAGAATGGCAATGGTTTGCTTCCTACCTTGAGGGACAGGCATATCAGGTGACATTGAGGGGATCCACATCTGTTCCACACAGACTCAGTGCTTGGTCCTCTTCTGCTCTTCCTCTATACTCACTCTCTTGGTGAGGACATATCCTCCCATGGGTATTCAGACCACCACTATGCAGATGATGCTCAACTCATCCTCTCCTTCCCTCCTTCAGATTCTCATGTTTCTGCTCAGATCTCTTCATGGATGGCAGCTCATAAGCTGAAAGTCTATCAAAAAGCAAAAGTTACCTGCTGTTCATCACAGGTAATTCATCCCCATGTCAGGATCTTGTGATCTCCCTGGACAAGTCTCAGTCCTACCCTTCGGTCACTGCTCACAACCCTGAGTTAACCCTGGACAATCAGCTGTTCTTCTCTTCTCACATTGCTAATCTGACACACTCATGCTGATTTCTCTTTCACAACATCAGAAAGATTCATCCATTCTATCCACACAGGCCACTCAGGTGCTTGTCCCTTACCATTTTGAGACAGGACTACTACAACTAGCTCCGGGCAGGCCTTTATTTAAATGTAATACATGTGAAAGTAGTCAAACAAATGTTAAACAAATGACTACTTGAGTAAAAGTAGTAAATTACCTAGTAGAAAATTAAAACAAATACCTGTAAAATCCCCCAAGTGGGTTTGTCACTCACTATAAAGTCTAAAATTTATATTTCAGGAATTATACAAAATTATGTAACCTCATGTAAAGCCACTGATATTAAACCCTACAGAAAGTATATATCTCGCCTGTGCATCACATTCTCTGCTTGCTAGCTAGGTAGCATGGCTAATATTTGCATGCTTCTGTTTATGACTATCTGTTAATATCTATTATAATATCTATTATTAAGTGTAATAATAAATGGATTACAAACATGTTATTTAACAAACAAAAAATGTGTAATCATTGATATGGTGACGTTTTCTATAAGGAGATATTTTACATTTATGGAAGCAGTCTCCAGTGTCAGAGCAAAAGCTGTACCTGTAAGTTGAGTTTTATATTTTTGTCTTATTAATTTGAAGAGAGAGGGAAAAAAGAGGCATGTGAGGGAGCAACTGCTTATAGCTGCTATAACGTAAGTGAGAACAAGAACTGACTTGTTTCAACATTAAAAGTACGGAGTGTTGGTCTTTAATAAATAAAGCATTGTAATTTGTGAAACATTGCCGTGGTATTAGAGGAATAAAACACTTAGTCTAGATTTAAGTGTAATATTTAAATGATTCCAGGATGATTAATAAACTTCTGCTCAGAACACTTCCCCATATATAATAAGACCACATATAAAATATGTAAAAGTCGAAGAACATCAAAGCGTTGAGTCATGGTAGTGAGCAGTATATGGGATAAATAATAGAGGAAAAGTGGACTGTTACCTCCCACACACTGGGCTATTCAGCTGTCGTTTGGTCATCTCTCCGCACTCAGAGTGTGCTATTTGGGCAGTTTTATGACATCTTCCCACTGCCCTCCATCACACTCTCGCCTTTTGTTCTGTTTTTTTCCATCTCCTGAATCATTTAATCTTTTCCTGTGTTACCTTGGACTGGCTTTTTACTTCAGTCTGAATCATCTTTGGGTGTTTTTAGTGAGAGAAAGCAAAGAACAACATAATTACAGTTGAAAATCTGGGAATTTTCCTACTGTTAAATGAGGCGCATTTGGACGATCAAACTTTGTGTAACACCTTGACCTTTTCTACTTTCTGAGTCAAAGTTGGTACACATAGTACATAACTCATGGCTGTCTTCCTGATAACTACCTACACTACACTTTTAAATGACAAATCTTTTAATGTAATCTAGAATTGTTTTTGCAGTGTGAAGTAAGACTAAAGTGCTAAAGTGCTTTCAAATAACAAGGGTGCAACATCTAGTCTGGATATTTGATGGCAAAGGGTGGTCCATAACATGGCTCAGAGAACAAGGTAAACACAGTGCCAATGGAAAAATCTATAGTTTTTTTTTTTTTTCCAGGAACAAGAAGAGGTCAAAATTGAGAGCTAGCAGAAAGGAAATGCTAGCCTGTGGAAAAAATTTGAAAATTATTTAAAAACTTGCAAAAGCAGACAAATGAGACCTAAAAGAACTTGTCCCACAAGCCCATGTCCTGTTTTGCGGTTTCTCGGTAACATGACAAGCTTTTTTTTGCATATTATTAACGTCAAGAGAGAGAAAAAGAGAAGCTGGTGAGGAACGAATGTTTATAGCTGCTATAACATAAGTGACAACAGGTTCCTCAACATTAAATGTAACTATAAACCATTAAAACTGTGATATATTGTTCATGAATTATTAAAAATTCTAATTGTTGGCAAATTGCTGTGGTACAAGCGGAATAACACACTTCAGGCTCTGCTGATTATTTTCCTGTAATAGCACAACCCATTGTGTTTTATTCATGACATTTTATATTATTATATATAATCTGTAAATAGCTCAAATGGTGAACAAAACAGGAAGCATTTGTTTTATTAACCAGGTGAAGTTCAGATGACCTGAAATGACCTGCTGGTTCTTTTTCAGCTTTTAAGTCAGCAGCACGGACCTCGCATGCTCCCTCCCTGAATATGTGCCATTATTCCAATATATTTCAATCAATTTATACACATTATTCTGCTCTGATTCTCTCATTTTGTGCTTCGCCAGCTGTCCTGGACCACACAAATCCTCTCAGCTCCTTTTAAATTCATTTCCATTTTTGCAGAAGAGATCACGATTCTGATTTATATCTCCTGCATGCCTTTATTTCACCATGAAATACAGAATAGTTTTGGAGCAAAAGCAAATTTAGACACGTTTTCTACACATACACACACACACACACACACATATATATATATATATATATATATATATATATATATATATATATGCAATCTGACAATTTGCGTCTTTAGTTTTTGCATTGGAGATATGAGATTTAAGCACATGAGCAATGATTAGCAACACACACAGACACACACTTCAACATGCTGCTTCAAGCTGTTAATTATCATTTATTCTGCTTTTATGTAGGGTTTAGTGTGTTTGAATGGAATCCTGGTGCGGTTCTTTAGTCAGGTGAGAAGACAGCAATCACACACGGGTCCGAGAGTGTCTGAGTGAGTGAACTCTAGTGAGTGAACTCTAGTGAGAAAGTGATTCGAATCTGAATCGACTCACTGCAGGAATCAAAAACACTGTGTTTTGGGTTGCATCATTTTGGTGGAAATTTTATCCAAGCTGGTTCGATGAAACAAACTAAAAAAATAAAATAAAATAAAATGTATTCATCTTAGTTTCTTAGATTCATACTCTGTGATGTAATGAAACTGATCCAAATGATGCAATGAATTTAGGCTCACCTAAATTCACCAGTTTTGGACACCAAACTGCATCTCGTGAATGGAAAATACCAAAATAAATGACCAAACTACTCTAAAGCAGGATATTTAAGTATGCCAGATCCTGTGAAATTCACAGTATTGTTTTTTTTCCCCCACTAGCCATATGGACTTTACAGACATGCTCATTATTCGAAGCAAAGCTTTTTACAGTCTGTTGCTTTTTCCCTCTATTTTTAACCCCAAAAGAACTCCTTTGGGTGTAATTAGGCAGATTCATTGTTTATTTCTACAAGGTGTGTGTCTATGTGTGTGTTCATCTCAAAATGCTAACATATTATCAATAATTCATTACCATGTTGGCAGGCCTAATGGGTGGATGCTTTACAAAGTCACAAAACAAAGCACTCTGTGTTTCTGTTGAAGGAGCGAGGAGAAATTTCCTGTTCAGATTACCAGCTGCTGATGGATTGCAAAAATATAAAACATTGTTACGCTTCATTTATTACCATCAAATACAGCAGTAAAATAATGCAGCTTGGCTACTTCCATTATACATGGAGCAATATCAGGACAACAAAGTAAAGACGTTTAGCTATAAGGCAAAAAAAAAAAAATAATAATTTCGTGCTCTGTTTGCTTTGCTTACACAGCAGTTTATTGAACAGTATGGGATCAAAAAACATAATATAACATAAAATCGACAGAATATAAAAGCTTCTCTGAGCCCTTAAACCATGTTCAAGTCCTTTAAGTTAACTTTCTAACACTTAATTCATTCATCTTCAGCCTCGGCTACATCCTGTTCAGGGTCACGGTGGATCTGGAGCCTTATTCCAGGAATACATGGCCCAGGATTCATATGTTCTCCCTGTGTCCGTGAGGGTTTCCTCCGGATTCTCCTTTGGTTTCCTCCCAGCTCCCAAGAGCGTTCCATAAGTGGACTGGCTTTGCTAAATTATCCCCAGGTGCAAACATGTGTGAGGTGCCATGCGACGTACTGGCGTCACGTTCAGGGTGTATTCCCTCCTTGCACTCAGTATTCCCGGAATAGACTTCAGATCCATCCTCACCTTGACCGGGATAAAGCACTTACGGAAAAGTCACAGATGTTAAACCCACCCCCTTTTCTAAACACAACCAGTTATAACATTTTTTTAAAATTAGGAAAACCATGATTACTAATATAACTAGAAAGTATTACACGTATCCAATAAGAAAACATTCGGAAAAATCATATGATATGCATTTCACCCGTTATGCACTTCTGAGCTCTAATAAACATGTGAAATTCACCTGAAAAATGAAGCTACATGTCCTACTTGTGAAAAATTAACTTGTGAAAATGAATCATGTGTTTAAAAAAAAAAAAAAAAAAAAATCATGAATATAAATAAATAATGTGAAAATCACATGTGGAAATAAATGACTTATTTAAAAATGACATTTTATAATAAATGTACTTTGTGTTAAAAATCACAGGCGAAAATAAAAACATGCACTACATATGAAAATAAATTCATCATGTGAAAAATCACTGGGGAATATGAATGGGGCGTGAAAGCAAATCTCATTCGAGAATAAAAGAATCCCGTAAAAATTGCCTGTGAGAAAAAATGAATCGTGTAAAAATCAAATGTGAAAAAATTAATCATGAAAAAATCACATGTAAAAAATGAATCATGTGTAAAAAAAATGCATGAAAATAAATGAATCGTGAAAAAAATTAATGTGGGGGAAAAAACATTGAAAAAAAAATCACAGGTGAAAATAACGCTCATGCACTACATGTGATAAATGATTTCTATGTAAACAAATAAAAACTCAATATATTTTTGTGAAAATAAAAATACTTGCACTACGTGATACACTAAATGTGTGAAGTGTTTAAAAACTGCATGTATAAATGTAAATATATGATATCTCACGTGAAATCCATGACTTTTCTGTAAAAGCAGTACTAGAATGATTGGAGAATGATTGGTATTAGTTAAAAAGTGTTTCATGCTTGAATGTTTCTTCACTCGTTTTGCTAAAGAGAATAATTATGCTAAAATCCCTTATTACTGCCTTCGTTTTTAAATCAGTACAACGTATTTAATGAGTATAATGACCTTTTAACTAACTGGGTACAGAATATACACATGATTTCTATAAGGAATATCACAATGCCTAAAACTTTAACAAATCAAATGTTGTTTTAATGGTGAATAAATAGTGCAGTAACTAAATGTAATTTGTGGAGAACATGATTAAACAGAAATACTGATATTGTACTCCTAATGAAAAATAAAATAGTCCTCCTGTCAGTCATGATATAGACATGGCAGTCTTGACCAAATGATTCACTGAGTCAAACACTGATTCGCTGAATGAAAGATGAGCAAATCTCCATCAGGACCGAACAGATTCACTGAGTCAAACACTGATTCGTCTTGATGACATGATTCACTGAACAAGAAAAGAGCAAATCTCGGACATGACCAAATGATTCACTGAACGAGCTGGAGTGAACCTCAGACATGATTAAAATGATTCACTGACTCAAACACTGATTCACTGAATGAGAGAAGAGTGAATCTCAGTCAAGACTGAACAGATTAAATGAGTCAAACACTGATTCATCTTCATGACATGATTCACTGAACAAAAAAAGAGCAAATCTCAGTTATGACCAAATGATTCACTGAACAAGCTGGAGTGAATCTCAGACATGACTAAAGTGATTCACTGACTCAAATACTGATTCGCTGAATGAGAGAATTGTGAATCTCAGTCAAGACTGAAAGGATTCACTGACTCAAACACTGATTAGCTGAAGAAGTGAGGAGTGTTTAAAAAAGCATTTAAAAAAGAATACTTTAATTAATGAATCGGACTAATTAGCTGGAGTTTAAAGGATGACTGAGGAAGAGTAAAAACAAGAAAAGAAAAAACATGGTTCTATTAAGAATCACAAAAAGGGGTCAGTAGTCCAAAGTACTTGATTTGAAATGTCTCAGGCCAAGAGATCTGTGAGCCTAATGAGATTTAAGATTAGCATAATATTAATAGTACATTAAAAAAAGATACTGTGAGCGGAGAGTCTCCAGTGAGTGTAGGTCAAGCCTTAATCTAAAACCCAGAATCCCAGGTCAATAATTAGTGCTCCATCCACCAGAAAATGTGTTTGTGCAGCTGCATGCATAATTCCGCCTCCTGTACGTTCCACCCGTCTCTCTCGCGCTCTCTCCGGGTCTCTCTTGTGTCTTTTTCTATCTCTCTGCTCACAGAGGTGTTTCCATCTGTCCTGCAGTGTGTGAGCAGTGTCGCTGTATCTGTCCCATCCCAGCTGTATACCTGTCACACCTTGCTCACAACACACACACACACACACACACACACACACACACACACACAATCACGGAAGGTCAAATTTCCCTCCATCTGCAGCAAACTCAAAGACGCTCAGGTTTCCTGCTTCCATGCATAAACGTAGCCTAATCTTTGATAGCTAGTTTGTGACTTAAGGTACTTGTTTACACAGCTCATGTTAGCCTCACAGAGTGTCTGATCTGTTTTGCATGCTTGCGCTGAATTTATGTCATGTGGTAAAATTTGGGTGGATGGAAAACATCCCATTATTCGTTAACATTATTAAAACCTTCACTCGCAGTTTTTATCAAAATAAAATCAAACTAATTCAGGCTAATTCATTTTGAAGACAGTTGTTTCACTTCCAGGTTTGCTAAAAAAAAAATAATAATAAAAAAAAAAAATCAGTGTTGTCAGAAATTGCTACTTTTGTATTAACTCCTCTACATAAACACGGAAACTATTTGAAAAAACAGCTAAAAATATCTATCGGGTTAAATGCATGAAATATTAGACGTAAGGCAAATACAACTGAGCTGATTCATAGAAATGTAGATTTAAGAAAAGCTATCCTCGGGAACTCCGCCCACATTTATAACTTATCTTTACCTATTGAACTTTACACACAGGTACGATCTTGTGAATTCTTATGAATTCAGAGCTGACGACATTGCTAACAATTAAAACCTGGAATAATAATAATAATAATAATAATAATAATTATTATTATTATTATTATTATTATTATTATTATGACATAATATTTTGTATTTTGCATTTTGTATTCTTCACTTCTGTATCCCCCTTGAATCTATATCTTTGATTCTGTGTTTGCACCTGACATCAAGACAAATTCGTAGTACTGTAGAGTGTCCTTTACTGTACCTGGCAATAAATTGTTTCTGATTCTGATTCTGATTATTATGTGGCAGAGCCTGGCAGGTAATGAGTGATTGCTTTCACCTGTGGTTTATAATAATAAACCACAGGTGAGAGCAATAATATTTTTATAAAACACATTCCATAAATTTAAAATGCAGCTCAGAGTGTGAAGTAAACAACAGAAAAAGAAACAAAAGGAAGACAAAATAAAATATGCAAGAAAGGTAAAATGATAGGAATGCAACTAATAATAGTAGTGACAGAAAAAAGAAAATAACAGTATAAAACATAATAATATATTGTAGAATTAATGTGTAAAAAATAGAATACAAATACAAACATTTATTATTTATATATAATTATATAAAAGTAATGTGCCAGTAAAAGTAATGCAAATAATAAAAGCTAGTTAGATGTGTCCTAACTGTCCTAACAAAGAATACACTTTTAATATCATGATAATACCCTAAACTCATATTAGAGTGTATGATAATACCACAATATTGTATTTTTGTTATTAAAAAGAAAAAGCATCTTTCTTTATTAACAAAGGGTGCTTGGCCCCCTGTTTTCAGGCTCCTGAGTCTTAACCTTAATGTCAGAGTGTGGTAAAGCTGAGATTATCGGCTTAAATGTCAGTCATGCTCAAACAGAAGCTTTCTCCCACTACAAACACACAAACTGAAACGTGATGTTCCTCGCATCTAAATGTCAGTATTTTTCTTTAAAATTAAGATCCGATGTGAATAAACGCTGGACCGAGTGCTCAGATTATTTTGGTGTAAAGGTCGCAGTTGTCCTTTTTAAACCTCGACACACTTTTCATGTTGCTCTCTTTGAGTCATCACCCTCATGGACATGACCTTTCACATTTGACTGCTCCATCCTGCAGATGCTGGACACACACACACACACACACACACACACACACACCTTTACGGTCTTTTTAAGAGGCCTGATTTAATGAGTCGTCTGTCTTCTGCATGCTGATTTCATTAATTAACAGCCAGAAATTTCTGCAACATTTTACTTCCTCTCTCTCATTCTCTCTCTCTCTCTCTCTCTCTCTCTCTCTATCTCCAAAAATAAAGCCATTAGCCGCACAAGGTGACCCTGCTCAATATCACAGACTGGATTTAAGCCATCTGCTTCTCTCACAGTCTCTCGCAGTCTTCCGTCTCACACTTCTCTTTTATTTAACACACACTTTTCTACACACATCTACATAAGCAGGGGTATATTGTTGCTAATATTTTGTGACTTACCCATTAGCACACCCTCACATTGCTTAAAACTGGCTGGGTAAAGGATAAATGTAGTTATATTTTGATATATTGTGATAGTGATACTGTTTATTTCCTCAGTTCCTTGTTCAGGGCACCACTTGGATTACTGATTACTTGGATTGGATTGTTGACGATTTGACACAAACCCAGATGTTTCAGCTCTCCAAAGCTAAAGACTGTAAACTCAAACTTATTTTAGGAGCAGATTATTTAGCATAAACAAGATAACGTTACAAGACATCACAAAAGCGCATTCGTCACTAAAACCTGGCCAAAACCTGCCTACTTTCACACACTGTGACAACTGACCAATCACAGGCCTTGTTTACTCACTCAAGTGCTTCACACAAAAATGTTTAATGATCTTTAAAGATAGGATTCTGTGAACTTTTTTTTTTTAATCCAGTGACTATCCAGTGTCTTGCTCTAAAGAGCTAGTAGTATTCAAAGGTTTGCATTCTCACACAGGTTTCTGTCATCACACTGCAACCTTCAATATTCTGAAGCTACTGCCCAGAAAAGTGTACAAAAGTGTATCAGATGCTCTGTATCGCCTGGGCAGAGCATATGAGGCCTTCTGTTGTATTATTACTGTCTTCGGGTCCAGATTACTTGTTTGTGTTTGGATGGGCCTCTTGTCTGTCATTTTATAGACACTCCCCAACGCCCCTTCACTCCACCCCATCTCAGTCTGAAATTGGCAAGTGCCCAGCGCAGCCTGATAATTCTACTCTGAGCAAAAGAAATCACTTTGAAAAAACTTAACGACAAGAAATGTAGTAAAGCCAGAATAAACACTGGCAATGCTTTTCCACGATGGAGTCATTTATTACTGGTAAGGGAGATGAAGCTGGACGCAGAATTAGTGGCGTTGCTCCTAAACAGGTCTGTAAACACAATCTATATAAAGCTTTGAACTGTTTGAATAGCAGAATGTTTGGATGTTTGAATGGCAGAATGTTTGTAATGTAGGTTCTGTAGGTTCACTGTAGGTATTGGAGGAGGAGCTCTGTGCATGTGGGAGGGAATGGGAGGCCTGGGGTAGGGGTCAAGGAGTAAAAAAAAAATCTGTCCCAACTTTTTAAAAACATCTTATTTCTATAGCACTTTTAACATTAGACATTGGCACAAAGCAGCTTTACAGAAATCTGGAAAACTCCAGGGCCCGTATTCACAAAGCTTCTTAGAATTCTCTCAGAGAGCTCCTATTTTAGCCTAAAAAATCCTAGCTGGGAGTCCTAGACTAAAAGTGATTTAGGAAACTTTACAGGGCAACTCTGAGTAAGGAAAGTACAAAAACCTTTATCTTAGTGAGGAGGTGCGGTTGACCCCGTTGCTAGCAATTCAAGGACTGTGATTGGTTGATAAAAAACTATCTGTAAAGGTCTTAAAATGCACTCTTTGTGAAAATAGAATATATGATAATAGAATGGACAGTGAAATCATAAAATGTTTGTATTAAGAAATTGTATAATCATGAATACAGGCTACTTTATGCAAAGTTTCTGTTATAGGCTAAAGATCTTCAAGTTAATTAAAACAGCCAAATGTTGAAAATGTGTCTACTTTTGAAGCAACCAATTTCCACGCAGTAGTTACTATATTTAAGTTCTTACATTGTCCTCTGCTATAGAAACTCTTAAGCCTCTTGAAAGTCCTCCTCTCTACTTGTAACAATTTTTACCTTAGGAGGTGTTTTTAGAGCTAAGATGTTTTGTGAATCATTTTTATCTTTACTAAGATTTAGTCCTAAATTTAAGGGGAAATTCTAAGAAAACGTCTTAATTCTAAGAATTTTCTTAGAATTTCGTCACTAGGAGCAACTTTTAGGCTTAGGAAGCTTTGTGAATACTGGCCCAGATACTCTCCGTTAATGATCACAACAACTCTATTAATTTGAAATCCAACAAAACCGTCTTCACTTGTTAAAATTCCACTGACTTAGCTTGACATTTAAAGGTATTAAAACACAACAAGCTCCACACTGCATGTTAATCTTTATGGTAATGTTTTTCATATAGCTTCATAATAAATGTGTCCATGAAGTCAGTGTAGAAGCCGTGGAGATGTTCACCCGGCTTTATCTTTAGTTACAGACATGCCTTAGGGAAACATCTGAAACGCAGCCCTGAGGGGAACGCCGAGGTTGACCTTTCATCTTCTCATTAACTGTCACATCGCATTACTTTGTTTTGATTTTTCATATGACTTGGAAAGTTTCAAGGGAAAAAAAAGATGCACATTGAGGTTTAACGACAGAACACCAACCAAAAACCATCAAAGCACTTTGTTCATTCCATCATGTTCTCCGCACTTTTATATCTCCTACCAATTAGCTTGTAAGTAGAGATATCTTCATAAAATAATAATTAAAAATGCATTAATTTTTTTTTGTATCGGGCCAGTTTATTAGCTAGTCATCTAAATAGATTGGTATACAAAATTGTCTTGGTGTATATATGTACATCAACAGTAGTTGCAGGTTTTTGAGAGTAGTTTTTATACTAATATAACAATCTAGCCACTAAATAATCAAAATTGGAAAATCTTGAGTACACAACTAAGAACTGTTTCTGTTTTGCAAATTAGGTGCAAAACTTGAAATATTTACTATTTCATGTAAATAATTCATTCTCAGGTTTTACCCCATATCTCAGTCTCTCTCTATCACACAATAGCCACCAATTTGAGAGCATGAGGACTAACTAACCCTTGCTAACAATCCTGGGTACTGGTTTACACATTGACTATGTCCTAGACAAGCCCATTTCAAACCATTTCCTAGTAAGGCATGAAGGCTTTCTAAGATTTGTGTTCGTGTTTTGGACGTCTATCAGGTCGACTGACAGGAAATAAAGATCTTGATTCGAAAACAAACAGTGGCCTCATCCTCATAATCATCATAATCTTTTATTATTCTGGTCCATTCCTCTGACACTCAGTCACGCATTCAGAGCCGTCAGCTTTTTTTCCCTCTCCGTCAGCCTCTGTTTTTCATCTTCTCTTTTCCTGGTCATCACGTTCCCCCTCATCTCATCTGTCCATCTATCTGTCTCTTCTGCTCTCTCTTCTTTCATTCTCGAATGCTGACTCTCAGTCACTCGCTAATCCCTTGAGGGCTGAGCAGGATTGGTACAGAGGTGATGAGTGGAGTCGAGTTGTCCACGCCGCATACTAAACACACACTTCAAACGCTCCGGGGTCTCGGATCAGCAAATCCAAAATTGGCCATGTCACATTTCTTCATCTATTACCCATTTCCAGCAGGAACTGGCCATAGAACACATCATTAGTGTTTAGATGAGTTTAATAATACACCAATAATGTGTTAATTAAAAAGGAACTGGGGATCTGTGTGGATAGTTTTGGTTCTGTTGCTTCCACAAGCCTTTTACAAATCTAAACGTGTGTAACAGAACCATAACCAAGACATAATATTTAAACATCATCATCATCATCATCACAACAAGTGACTTGTAAGATTAAGGTTGAAGGGGTGAAGTTACATTCTTAGAAATGTAGAACACTTAAGGGTTGTTCGCTTGTCCCAAGGAGGAATCTTTAAAGGTTCTATGTAGAACACATCAACAGAAAGGGTTCAGTCTTTGGGATGCCAAGAACCTGTAATTGGGTTTCTTGAGGGGTTCCCTCAGTGGATAACTGGGGGTTCCTGGCATCGTAAAAGACTTCTATTTGGAACTCTTTCAAATAGGGAAACACTTTCATGTAGCGTTCTACATAAAACATCTAATGATTTTCTCAGAGATCAACCAAAGGAACCTTCATTTAGCTTCTTGATACTTGGTATAGTCCTAGCAAAAGGGTTCTTCAAGTGTTCTTTGTGGATTCATTGGATAAGTATAACCTACTAAAGGGCTGTTTCTGAAAGGGAAGAGTTTTAGACTTTCCCTAGTAGGACAACCAAATAACCCCTAAGAGCATAGCTTGTAAGAAGGTCTAATGTAGACTAAGACCCCTTAATTACCCAATGAACCCATCGAATATCAAAAACTTGTCAGGTGTTTAAAATTTAGCTAAAATCTCTATGTACACTCTTAGAAATAAATAGCTCTTTAAGGGTTCATTGGATAATTAACAGTTGTTAGCCTTCTAAAGCGTTCTAACTGGAACCCTTTCTAATAGGAAACACTTTCTTATAAGATGCTAGAACATCTAAGGTTTCTTTCAGAGGGACAACCAAACAACCCTTAAGACTGTAGTTTGTTAGAAGGCCTCAAAGAAAGAAATCTTTTTTTGGAATAACCTTTAGTTAACTCATGAACGCTTAGAGAACCCTTAAAGAACCCTTTTTTTCTAGTAGTGCATGCATTAACTGGGTAATTGTGAGGGACAAACTCAAATTATTTGTCATTTTTTTTCTACTTAATGTCTAGGGTTTAACGTGTCAGGAGTTTACCGTTTAACTTCTTGGTACTTGGTACATTCAGTTCTTCAGGTGTTCTTTATGGATTTATTGGAAAAGATTTGCAATCTTTGCTATTTGAAAAGAAAACACTATGTTCTACTTTGAATCTTTAAAGCTTCAACAAAACAGGAATGTTAAATTTCCATTCTCTTCCTCTCAGATCTCTTTATTATCTCCTGAGAGACAGAATGATGTAATTGTTCTCTTCAGTTCACCATGGATGAACCTGTTAGGAAGAATAGTGAAAACGCATGACAAAACCAAGGTCACGTTGTTCTGACTGTCATTCTGCCAGGATGAAAGTGTGTGGTTTGTGTTCCTGTGAATGAGAGAAGAATGAGAGTGAAGAAAGGAGCATGGTTACTCGGCTAGATTAATCATTTATGACACCCATGGAAAGGTGGGATAATTGGGCTGATCTAGTTTGTTCTCAGAGTCTGAGGAGAACATCTTTGGTGGACCACATGGATGAGTAGTGAGGAACAGAAATAGCTCAAATCATGGCCATAAGTAATGATTCTTTTATCCTGATGTGAATGCTTGAGGAATTTTCCAATTTTTCAATCTTATGCACAATTAATAGGGATTTGTTCATTAATTGAGATACTTCATTTGAAGGGAACTTACATTAGGCATTGATAAGTGGTGCATAATTATTTTAGAGAATGTAAAAATTGTTATGGCTTTGTATTTTTATTACAGAGAAGACAGAAGAACCACAATTCTCATTCTGGATCTGTTATTATTATTATTTATTAGGTTATTATTTTGTTGTGACTAACAAGAAGTAAGAAATCTACAAATCGTCCACCTGTGATCTGACCATGTTTAAACTGTATTTACTGTATCTGTGTCTTACACAAGCATGAAATCAACTGCTCTTAGTAACTGAAGCTTTAAATTGTACTTATTTCCAAGGCTGAATGAATGATATTGATGTTCTCAAACAGTAGTGGTAATCAAATTTATATGTATAACACAGTTAAAAAAGTGCCAGGGTTGTTTTGTTAGCCTTTCGGGGCTCTAAGCGTCGCCTGGCATGCCTCTTTGCCCCTATCTTTTAACCACCACTTTCAGCTTTCTACATTTAATGTGCAATACAAATTTATTTATTATTATTACTGCCTATTTTTCTGTACTTGATCACCGTTAGCACACTGGACTTATCATACTCAACATTTACATCATTATGGGTATGTTTCATTACGCATTTTTAATTTATTGATTTACTTTTTATATAATGTATAGGTACAAATTTATTTTTATTTTTATTTTCTTCTTTCTTTCTTTTCTTCCTTCTTGAGAGCAATTGTAACATGGCAAAGCAATTTCCCCCTGGGATTAATAAAGTTCTTTGAATCTTGAATCTTGAAAAAACTAAAAAACATGAATCTGCATAAACTCACATACTTATCTTTTTTTTCTGAATCCCCAGTGAGCATTTCTCATGTAATCCTATGCATCGTAAGTCATACGTAAAGCTCCCAAAGTAAAAAAAAAATTCAAATTAACTTCCCGACCAATCGGATGCAGCAAATGTATGTTTGGAATGTTCACCAGTATGTGATGTGTTGTTTCACTTTAACTATGGCTGCATACAGCTCAAATTCTCTGAATTTTCTGCCTCCAAAGCTACAGCGAAGACAAACAACATCCTCATCACCAGAGTTACATCAATCTTTATTTAATGTGCATTAACGCTAATAATAAATCTAATCTAGCCAGAAAGCTAGGCTAGATATTGAGCTGATGCTAGCTAGGACTGGTAAGAGCATTGTTATGGTTACAGTGTGTGTGTGTGGGTGTGTGTTATGTGAGTCAGTTTTTTTCATATCAGCACAAAAAGTTCTCTAACCTGCAATTTTTCTGCTAAAAAAAAAAACAGTAGTAATAGCACTAAGCGTGAAAGCACCCTAAGATTTTGCGATGACTATGAAACACCTAGGTATAAACACCCGCATAGTGTTTGATGTCTTCTTATATTAACTTCTCCTATAGCAGTACTACCTCTCAACACACATATCCAATGAGGCAACTGCACATTCTCTATATCTTAATAAAGTCCTGATAGTTTTCAAAAAGAATTTCTGTGTAGTCTGTGTATTTAAGTTTAACTTTATGATGGAAATACAGTCCACAGCGCCAGGTGTTGATTTTTTATGCACATACTGCAATACAGCGGAAAAAAACTAGGTGTTGAATCACACTCGGAAAGTCTCCGGAGCAGCTGTCCAGGGACTGGGACCTTGTAAAGGCTTTGTTTTGTCTGTTCATTACAATAATTCGGTGATGTTTTGGTCCACCATATGGCTATTGTGCACCACAATGTCCCCATAAGGCCTTTGAAGTCTTGCCTTATCTCTTTTTTTTTTTCTTTTACACACCTACACAGAACACACAACCGAGTTACATGGATAGCAGCTCTGAAACATTTATCAGGAGCTGCAAATACATCAGGGACATCACAATTGATAATGACCTTTCTGAAATGGAATGAAATAGTGGCTTCATTTTCGTATATATTTTCGCAATCACTTGGAGTCTGTTTTTTTCGACCATGAAAATATTTATCTTCAGGTTGTTACACGATTCAACAGAGGAGGTGGGGAAGAATTGGAAGAATCAATAGTATCACTTTGCAGCAGGAGTTTTTTTTTTTGCACAGGAAGATGGACAGAAAAAGCAGAAAGAGAGAGAGAGAGAGAGAGAGAGAGATGGTCCGTCATTCATTTTTACCAGCTGAGGATTCTCAGCACCTGGAGGATTTCTGCTAGCTTTACACTGAGATGCTTTCACCGTGACTGACACTAATTCTCCACCCACTGGAGCTCAAGGACATAAGGAGTTCAGATGCCTGGCGAAAATAAAGACAGGAGAATCCTGAGACTGATATTTACCTCAACATGCCTCAACCGCTGTCTGAAATTCTGACTCAAAAGCATTAACCAGTAAATTTACTATGGACATAATACAAATGAATGCATTCGAGCTAAGTTAAATACTGATAACTGCAAACATACATGATTTGTGTGTAAAAATGCAAATGCAAAATAACATAGCTCACCTAGATGTGTAAAATAGTGGGTGGAGTCAATGCAAATAGATTAATTTATCACCTGCAGCCTGAAAGTCACTTTGGGAACAGAGATGTGTGAGTGAATTAATGCAAAGTTTCAGTCAGGTGAAAACAAAATTATATCATTTACATTAAGTCTTAAAAATGATCAATTTCCAAGTCGTGCTTTAGCATCGTAAATGAATCAGAAAATTTTAGTGGAAGTTATTTCCTTGTCTTTTCAAAAAGTAACAGAACAGATAATGTGCTCTAAATGGATACAAATACAGATATGAATAAGGCTGTAAGGCTCACTGTTTTTTCCTATCACTAAGTTTTATTAATGGAATAATGCTGCTAAAATTGTTATATTGCCATTTATTGCATTTCATAAAGATGCTATTGTTTGTAATTACTCATTAGTTAATCACATTTAGATCAAGACTATTTTTGGGGTGAGAGGAGCTGCATGATGTATTTACAGTGTTCATTCATTCATCTTTAGTAACTGCCTGGTCAGGGTCACACTGTAAATTAGGCTAATATTTTTATATTTTGGGAAACAGAAAAAAAAGAAAAGAAAAAATATATAACAGGCAGGTACAAGGACAGGATTTAAAAATACAGTCCTTTAGTTAGAAAACATCTCTAATTGAGACCAATTATGAACTGAGTTGATGTAGCTGAGGTGGAGGAACTGTCAGAGCCTGAATTCACACTCCATGCTACATATTTGGAGTAGTACACAGATATAGGCACTGCATTACACAACTATATAAAGTATAAAGTATTGCAAAGGCACTATATTATATGAAATACATATAGCATGCACATATATTATGAACTGTAATGGCCACAATGACAGACCAATAAAGAAAAAATTAAAATAAATAAATAAATAAAAACCCTTTCACCAGACAGAGTGTATAAGCATGAGGTCTTGTCCAGGCCAAGCTACAGGATAATTCAGCAAGAAACCCTGATGACAGCTTTTATTGAACTGTATGATTCAGGGCCAGTGAGCGCATTGTGCAGCTGGCAAAGTCGAAGTCTGTACTTTCTGAAGTCCTGCTTTTTTAATGTCTGAATGCCGGAGAGCTCTGAGGCAAACTCAAAATCCCCACTCAAAAATATGATTTTTAACATAATAGGGAGCAAAAAAATCATAAAAACTGGCATGGATTCTGTGTGCATTGCAGTTTCCATAGCAATGAACATCATGTGCTTATGTGTCGGGTTTAGACCTGCCTCAACCACCCCCCCCCAATCCCCCACCCTAATCCCCCACCCCCCAAAACACTTTGTAATTGGCTTGTTCATTAATTGTGTTCAGCTGTTCAGTGTTAGCCTACTTTTAGTTTGTCTAAATTACACCCTTGTGTCTCCTGGTGTGACCATTTTTCTTACTGTAATACTGCATTATGTTACATGTAATAGCAAAGCATTAGCAGGATAGTGTTAGCATGGCACGAGGACATGGAGGCACTTCTAATTTGCATCCTTATGCATATTTATAAACCTTTTTATTCTTTATGAGGGTAACAGTGTAGAGGTAAGGCTACACATTAATCATTCAAAAGTTTATTTTTAATAGTTTAAAAAACCTGCTTAGGAATACGTGTAAAACCTATCACACTAGACAAACCCCAGGACTGGAAAAAAAAAAAAAAAGAAGTTAAATATAGTTGAAATGAAACATCCAGACTGTCAGAGTCATGAAGCTGATATGATATAAAATTATGTAAAATAAGTAGCAATATGCAGCCTTGGAAAACAACAGAAAAGACAAATGAAGCAACATCTGATGTCCTGAATTAATGAGAGTGAAATCAAACCATTATGCATTTACAGACATGCATTATGTCTCTCTCTCTCTCTCTCTCTCTCTCTGTCTCTCACACACACACATACACACACATACACACACTCATTAGTGCTCACAAATGTCTACACATAAACATAGTTTGCATGAGTAATGCAATATCCAGGGCTGGACATCTCTAAATAAATCATTTGAGACACAGTCTGCTTGGACCACTGCATCCATCACTGTGAGTTAGTGCCTTCCGAAAACAAATACACAGAACTCAACATTAATAAGAACGCTAACTGAGGAATAAACCACTGTATGTGGCGCTGTTATAGAAAAATAAACAACAATGGCGTGACCTCATGAAGCGGAGTTACTATTTCAACCCTGAGGTTGATTAATTTCCTATAACACCTCTTCCTCAAGTGTTTTATTTCTCTTATACCACAGCAATTTGTCAATGACTACAATTTTCATTTATTAAACGATCTCACAGCATGTTTTTTATGTTTATAGTTACATTTAATGCTGTGAAACATCTGCTTATCAATCAAACTGACCAAGTGCATTCACAGCATGTTTATATTTACCCCCGCCTACAAAACTCCAAAAAAGGCAAAGCTCACAGAGAGCTGAAAACAACAAAATGGCGACCAAACGGTCGGAGTGGTGCCTCCTAAGTGTGACGTGTGCTAAGTCTTCCAGGAATGCAGCTCAGCCACTGCACCGCATCGGCTACCACAGTCACACACTAACGCCAATACTTGAATTGGATCGAATGGCTAGTATCATTTATCTTAATTTATTTTTGGATTTGTTTTGAAATCACCTTTTTCTTGTCGTTAATATGAAGCTTCTGAGTTTCACAAAGTGTTAACTGAAATAAATAAGTGATCTAAACTTTACAGACTAATCCGAATATAAACTCATAATTACACATTTTGAAGCTGACCCATCGAGGAAATTTAAACATAAGACGTGAACATTTTTCACAATTTCATGTGTTCCAGCATGATAAATGAGATCCAATATTTTGTACTCAAAAAGTCATTTAAGGCTTAAAAACCTCACATTCGGTAATTTTTTATATGAGCAAAGTTGTAAAATTAGTTTTTGTCAATTAGAAGTGATTTATTAAGCTAGAGAAAGTAATGAAATTCACTGAAATGTGATACTTGCTCAATTACTTTACATTTGCAGCGATTAAATGGATTTCAATATTAATATTTCAATATCATGTAGCTTTGTGACTTTAGGGGTGGTTTCAGGGAATGATGAGACTGATTGCGATATTTTGAGTCTCTGATATATTTCTTTTTCACTATTCAATACAATCACTGAGCTCAGAGCAAAGTGTGTGTATATATATGTGTGTTTGTATGTGGGAAACACTCCAGAACATCATATGTTTAATTAGAAAATGGTGTTTGTGTTCATGAATATAATATGCTTTGCATACGGTTTGGTATGAGGCAGTGAAATATTAATAGGCTAAATCTCCTGCTCCGCTGCTCCACTTGGCTTTGTTCAAAAATCTAATCACGCCATGTTCTGTCATCCATCACGCTCATTTCGAATTTGCCGTAGTAATGAGAAACCTGATGGGAAAGCTGCCGTTCTCCGTCTCGGAGGGGGTTTAATATGATTTAGTAAAGCACAGAAAGTTTAGTTTATGAAGTGATACAAGTGCGTTTTAAAAGCAGTGGGAACTTAATTAGCTCTTAAGCACACAGAGGAGGAACTGCTGCTTTAATTATAGTTTATAATATACACTAGATAGATAAATTGATAGATAAACACACACCATTGTACTTTTTAATGTCTTTATTTAAGATCCATTAGTCGCTGTGTACACTTCCTCTGGATGTTTTAATTCAACGGTTTAATGTCATGTTTCAGGTTAGGTTAGCTAATCTAAAGACGGGACGGCTTGTAACTTTTAAGATGAATGATGGAAAATCTGGTCCATTAGTTAAAAATGAATATTCAGCCAATCTTTTTGATATTTATACTTGATAGAATTTTTTCATGTATACCGATAAGCTAGTTCTAAGAAATTAGTAGCAGCTGATCAGAATGAAGTCACGGTCACAGCAGACGAAAATAAAATCCATCTAGTGAAAATCCCTGTCCACGTTTCATTTCATATCCACTTCCTCCAGTTTCACTTCACGAGTTCGTCTAGATAAACTTTATCTCAGAAGTGCGCCAGTAGAAAACCAGGTCAGGTCATTCTGTAGCACTCAACTGATTATTGTTACTGTTTTATACAGTACATGCTTTTTTTTTAGTGACTGATCATCATAAACTAGCTAATAATATTGTATTTAACCAGCTAACAAGCTAAGATTAGTCACCATAATGTCTCTCATCACTTACAAAACCAAAACTAGCAGCTAGCATCAGGGCCAGGGATAATTGGGATAATCACAGAGAAGATATTCATCTGACAAAAATCCAGTGAGGATGAATTTTTTTTTCTGACGAATCTTTTCAGCTAGATTTCTAGGGCTAGCTGACTAGCTAGATAGATACAGAACTAATGGCACCCTTTGCTAGAAAGATAGGTAGATAGATCTATTGCGCTATTGGCACCCTACAACCATTTTCTCTCTTTGTATTTTTTCTCTTTCTCTTAATTTTTTTATTTTCATGCATTCATTCCTATTTTGATTTGTGGATGTGAACATGCCAACATAATTTTTTTTCCTCTTCATATAATTTTTTTTTAAAATTTATTTATTTATTTTAATTTAAATGTTATTTGGGGGTTAATTTAAAAAGAAAAGGTATACAATATAAACAATACAAAGACAAATGAGACTATACAAGATCATATACACTATATAGACTATACAATAATCAGAATGTTCCTGAAGGAGCAGGAAGAAAAGTTCTGTTTGTCCAGAAGAACCTCTTTGACCCATTTCTGTCATCAAACACTTATAAGTCACTGCTGGATCTGAAAAGCTATTAAAGGTCTGAGATTTACTCCGTAAAACCACCACTTTGACAGAATTCATGTTCTAATGGCCACAGAATGAAACCTCTTGCTATTTTGTTGAGAGAAAACACAAAGCCGGCACCGAAAGATGAAAAAGAGGTGAGAATTCAGTGAAGCCATGCAGAGAGAGAGAGAGAGAGAGAGAGAGAAAGAGAGAGAGAGAGAGAGAGAGAGAGAGAGAGAGTAATTATTTTCATGCTAGCTAGTACATGCATTTCATTTGTACCACAGTTCTGCCTTTTTTCCCCTAAACTTCACAAGGGAATGATTAGAAGACAAGTCATAACCATCTGAATAAAAATCCTCAGATAGATTTATACATTTGTCTATGAAGATTTCTTCTTTCTAAAAATAGGTGTCTCAGTTATATACGTATATACGTTTCCAGCTTGGCTCAGTGCGCCGCTTTTCCTCACAGCCACTCGCTATTTCATCTTATAATCACAAAGCCATAAACAATATACAATATGATTGAAATCTTGTTCTCAAAAATGTCTTTTGGTAAAGACTGAGTTATATCTTTTGGGAAAAGAGGATTTACACTCTTTCTTCAGTATAAAGAAACAAAAACAAAATTGAGTTTAAAACACAGAACAATAAAATATACATTAGATGATGTTTAAAAGGACATGTTAGAGAACTGAAGCGCTTCTGGGGCTTTTCATTAAGTTATTGAGTTCATAGCACTAGTTCAGCTTATATAGATATTATATTCATGTCACCTACTTATGATTAAGTGCAATTTGCATGCCACGCCCCCTACAGCAAGTGCATATAATTAGGGTAAAAACAGTTCAGTTGGTATTAAAATGAGGTGTGTAAGGTACACATAGTACTAAACTAATCAACTAATAAACTAATCCTCCAGAAAGATGCTGAAAATGTAATCTTTTTGTTCCTGTTTGGTTTTTATATATATACAAGGATGTGTAAAGATTTCATATTAAATTTCCTTTAATTTCCACCTTTTTTTTAACGGTTGATTAATACAGCGATAACCCTGATATTTTTAGACTAGGCTATCATATTGTGAAACTTTCAAACTATACCACCCCTCATGATTGGAAAGAAATCTCTAGATATTACCAGAAATAATGGCTAAACATACCACGAGTTACTGGACCTTGCGGTAATATCTGGTAATGAATAGTAGCAGTCTGATTGCCACTTTGAAAATTGTTTAGGAATTGATATGCATGATTGACGGTGAAGCCGAACTGTAGAGGTAGCGGTAGGGGCAGTCGTGGCCTAATGGGCTGAGAGTCAGACTTATAACCCGACAGTGAACCTGAAGGTCCTGGGTTCAAGTCTCGGGTCTGGCAGGGATTGTAGGTGGGGGGAGTGAATTATCAGCGCTCTCTGCCACCCTCAGTACCATGACTGAGGTGAGACCCTTGAGCAAGGCACTGAACCCCTAACTGCTCCCCGGGCGCTGCAGCTTAAAAAAAAACAAAAAAAAAAAAAAAAAAAGGCTGCCCACTGCTCTGGGTGTGTGTGTTCACTACTGTGTGTGTGCACTTGGATGGGTTAAATGCAGAGCACAAATTCTGAGTATGGGTCACCATACTTGGCCACATGTCACTTCACATTTAACATTTAAAAATTCACACATCACACACATTTATAGAGGTATATTCCTGATTTAGGTAAACAGTAAATAGCTAGCTACATTTGTGTAGCTGGTTCATTTAAGTCTCCTGGGACCGTTGCTAATGAACACAACACCAATAAACTAGCTAGGTAGCTAGTTCACTTATCTGTAGGAGGAACAGCACTTCGGTGGGAAATGAGTGAAAGCTGAAGTATGGATGTTTGCTTGAATTATTTGTGGATTTACGGATGCTGCAGTGATTGCGAGCTGTATTTGCTGCCATTGTTCGCTATGTCATCTGAAGCCTTGAAACACTACTACGTACGCGTCCACAATCGTAAACAAAAGAGTGTAAAAAAGGTCCATGAGACAGATAGACATTTCATGTTAAATAATAGCACAATAATGAGCAGGAAAACAAGCAGCAGGTGTTAGTATTCAGTGAAGGTGGAACACTAGAGGCACGCTGTCAATGAGGAACCTGAAATCTGAAATGTCCGTGGGGGATCTGCTGGCTACGAAGGCAGGAGGTGATAAAGTCCAAAGGTGTAGTGTCTCACAGCACCACAGGCACCAGTAGAGAGTAGATTCTTGGAAAGAAGGTGAAATTTGACACAGAGTTTGGCTGCATTTCTTGGATGGCTGGTGGAGGTTAACCCTCAGGAGTCGAGAGCTCTGCCAGCAATGCTTGGCAACATCAGATGAACTTTGTCAAAATGCAACAACAATATTGACTGTAGAATTTTTCATGGTGTAAGCTCCTGGCAGTGTCTAGTTGTATTAGTAATGCTAATTTACTGGAACTGGGTAAAGGAATGTGGTTTTATTATCATTGTCAAGCTGCATTTTTTAAATAGTTTGATTGTTTAAACTATTTGTAAAATTCCATTTTTATACCTGATCCAGATTTTTATGATTGCAGAAAGAGATCTGGAAGCTGATGAAGAACCTAGACCTAGTTCCAGGGGCTTGTTTTAATTATTAACAATAGCCATTGTCTCAAAGCAGGTCTACAGTATTCAGGTGAGATTATCCACTGAAGTACATGTAAGACTGGGATTAAATTGAACAGAACAACAGAATAGTGTTCCTCCTATCTTCTTGAGATTGCAAGTTTGAATCCTGACAATTCCATGGCTATCCATCGCTGGGAGCCAAGAGAGCTAAATTGGCCGTTCTCTCTGAGAGGGATGGGCATACTCTCACTCCTCCATTAGTCTCATTGACACTAGCCAATCGTCGGCATCTGTTAGCTGTATGCGGAGAGATTTCCTCCGAGTGTGTTATGCTGAATGAGTAGCAGTTTGAAAGGATGCGGTTGGCATCTTTTTTTCTCCTAGGAAGCACAAGATAGCCGTCATCCTAGCTGTTGTATGATAGGAGAGAGCTGACTGAGGGCCAAACTGGGGATAAAAATTCTCAGCAAGGGGTCTTACTTTCATGAGCAGTGGGTGAATCTGTTCCTGGACGTTTCCTGAACAAGGCATGGATTAACTGCATGACATGACATAACTCTAGAGGGCTCGGACTGGGGCAGATGTATGAAGCTCTACACTGCAAGAGCTTTTCCCATATACATTCTGTCCCCTTCTCCAAAAAACCAATTTCCATAAGCTAGCATGAATCAGTGGGCAGTGCTGAATAAACCACTCTGTAGAGCAATTCTTGTTCATGCGGCAGGTTGCTGAAGGAAATGAGCTGGTTCGGGGTCAGAGAGTCTTCACAACAGGCCAAATCTGTCTGCACTTCCTCCATAAATCCCAGCAAAACACACCGATGATTGCCTTCACATGCCAAACGCTGCTAGAAGCTCAGTCGCAGAATGAGGACAAATTCTCGTTCCTGTGTCTGACCATAAGTCCCTCTTCAGCAGCTTGAGACATCCATGAACAAAGGCATAAATATGTCAAAGCATCATGTCTAACAGTTATTCTCAAATACAGTACGGCTTACTGGTGTGTGTGCATTACATATTACAAAAAGCTCTTGAGTCTCCTTTACTTGTTTTTCAGATTCATTTTGGGGCTAAAATTAAAAAATGATTTTTCAGTGATTACTGGACAGATTACAGATCAGCGATAGTGCCTGATGAATTGCCAGTATGGATCACTATGTGTTTTTTAAAACTAGCAAGAAGTGCAGTTTAAGAATATTTCAATCAGCCAAAATTTATTTCTGCATATACTGAGCCCAATTTATTATATTAAAGAGAACTCCAGATTACACTACTTGGCAAAAAGTCACAGCCAAGTCAAGCCCAAAATGGCAAATATTAAGCTTTTAATGATCTTAACAACAAATCATTGGTCAGAAAATGAGCAAGTATTAAATAAATGCACTCCTGAGACCTCCTCTGCCACCATTTGCTCATTTCCTTTAGCTGTTTGATGTAAAATTCAAACTAACACGTCTGGGTGTACAAAATTTTCCAACAATATTATCTGGGATGTTTTTTGTTCTTTAAAAGATTAGTCATTATTTGGTTACCTGCCACACCTGATGCAGCTCATCAAGGGCCACAAGGCTTAAATATTTAAAGAAATCAAAGTTAAAAGCTATCCCATACTAAGTTCCTTCGTCTATTTGTTTAACTCTTGCTAATTTCCTGACCAATGATTTGTTGTTAAGATCATTAAAAGCTTTATATTTTGCCATTTTGGCTTTTTTTTTTTTTTTTTTGCCCAGGAGTGTACACATCTTAACCTGTCTGTAGAATAAAAACTTGTACATCGAGGTCCACTCTGTTCACACTGAAATGTACTGCAATGACTTTTTTTTTTCTTTTCCATAATTTCAAGACCACTGTTTTCAAGAGGATGAGGGATCAGTTCTCTGGATCGCTCCCGGGCTCGAAACCAGCTTTTATACTTCACCAAACGTACTGAACATTCTGGGCAAACAGCACAGAGTCCAGAAAAAAAAAGCAAATGTTAAAACCTCCTGTATTTGAGAAAATTCTAAATTTGGACTTTAAATAAATCAAGCATAAGAGCTTAAAAAAAGCACATCCTGCCATACTGCCTTGCATTATTATTTGATGAAACGACCAGCAATCCTTTTCGGAATTGCTGTTGGATTATCACATGCCTGGAAAAACCCTGATCCATTCACGGGTGAATTTTTGTCCTCATAAACATGTCTTTTTTTTTCTGAAAAAAATTGTGCTTGCACAAAGTGATAAAGCAGTCGATTATGGTTGAAAATGTCGCTGCTGGAACATCACTTGGAATATCTGTGCCTCGAGCTAAACGGCGCTTCGTGTGTTTTTCTTTTACTGGCCCCATGGAAATATGATGTTGTTGTGGTTGTTGGTATGTGAGCGCTTTAGATAAGATTCATGGCACAGGAGTGTGTGTTGCTCCTCTTTATGTAATGTTGATGATTCACACTGCTTTAAAACGGAACGTTCGTCTTATTATTTACCTCAATGACGAGCATCCTTATCTCAGCTGTAAGGAGTGTGTGGAAGAGGAGATGATATGTTATCAAAGCGAAACTGTGCCGGCTCTACTATTTTCTCCATTACGGCTAAGCGACAGGCTCCATGTTATCTCAGAGTGCTCCGCTTTTATATTTGAAGGGTCATAGATGTAAAGCAATAAACACCGTGTGTGTGCTGTTATAGTAAAATACTGAGCGACGGGGTGGCGTGATGAAGCAGAGTTACTGCTACCACACTGAAGTTGATTATTTTCCTTTAACAGCACGTCCCCAAGTGTTTTATTCCTCTTACAACACAGCAATTTGTCAACAATGTTTTATTTGTTAAAGAAGGTAAGTCATACTTTTATACAATATTTGTTACATTAAATGTTGTGGAACCTCTGTAAAACAAGTTTCTTTTTATGTCTCTCTCTTTTTATGTCTCTCTCTCTCTCTCTCTCTCTCTCTTTCTCTCCTTGTCTCTTTCCTTCTCTTTCTGTCATTCAGTGAGTGTTGTTAACAGGATTTACTTTGCTTATCAGTGTGATTTAGCTCTGCTCTGCTTTATAACATTGCTTCTGTATCTGTACACACACACACACACACACACACACACACACACACACACACAGTGCTGCAGCATATCATTAATTCAGCCCTGTTTCATACTGCAGTCATAACAGGCAACCCCTATACTATCTATCTATCTATCTGTCTATCTGTCTGTCTGTCTGTCTGTAAGGAGATTTATTTATGGAAGGAGTCACCAGTGTCAGTGCTTTGCAACAGAGGTAAAACTGTAACACCTTCAGGACAGAGGAGTTTACGCTTTGCGGTTTCTCAGTAACATGACAAGCTGTGTTTTTGGTTTTATTAATTTCAAGAGAGAAAAAAAAGAGAAGCCGGTGAGGGAACAACTGTTTATAGATGATATAACGTAAGTGAGAACACAATATTAAATGTAACTATAAATGGATAAAATGTATGAGGTGTCGTTGTTTAATAAATAAAAAAAAAGCTGTAATCATTGGGAAATTGCTGTGGTGTAAGAGAAAGAGGGCAGTAACAGTCAATGTAATAAACATAAATATAAAGAACTGGCTGTGTTTTAATAGTCATATTTCAATATCATGTACCTCTCATAAACACCCCAAAAAATCATATGTTTAATTGGAAGGTGGTGTTTCTGTTAATAAACATAATATGTATGTAAGTTTGTATATGATTTGATATGAAGGAGTGATCGGTCCAAAATTAAAACATATACAACTAACAAAATTGGTAGCTACAAACCTACTGTCAGGTCAACTGAGTCAGCAAACTCCATTTCCCAACACACACTGCGGCCTACAAACATGGCCGCCCTGGACTACATTATCCAGAACTCACACACCTTGCCACGTTCACAATCACCAGAATTTTGATTGAGCACACCTGTTCCCAATTGCGCACACACACACACACACACACACACACACACACAAAAGGACTCTTTAAAAGAGACATTCACTCACCACAACCTTGTGAAGTATACACTCTGTTGTGCTGTTAACTGTCCTGGTTTGACCCTGCTTAACGTGTATTCTCTTTGCCTAGTTTATCCTGTTTGCCAATTGCCTAAGCCTATTGTTGTGACCTTGAACCTGCCTAACATTTTGGATTTGTCTGAACTGCTCTCATTAAAGAACAATAACTGCAATTGCATCTGTCTCAGCCTTTCTTCCATGACACTTATGTGGTGAGTTCACTGAACTGTTTAGTGCTCATAAAATTCCTTTAACTTTTAGCACAGCCCAGCATAACCAATTAATCCAAATAACCTTTGGGTATCTGTCCTAAAGGTTCAAAGATGTGACCTCGAGCTAGCTTACAGTGCACAGGAGGATTCGTTAAAGCCGAACAGTGTGAGCTCTCCACACACTCAGATGCAGGTTAGTTAGACTGAAGAGACAAAATCTGCCTCTGGATTTCAGTGATGTTTTTATGTGCTAGTGTTGTCATAGAATAACAATTTTTTTGTACTCAATCTTAGACAGAACTATAATGGGCATTGTAATGAATGAGGGAAAAGCTATCTTTATGTGCAGTGAGGCGCATGATGCAAGTGTGTAAAGCCAGAGTTTGATTTGTTAAAGCAATCTATAATTAGAATTGTAACACATGCAAAAGGCAAAACTAGGACATACACAGAAATTAGAATTGAAAAAGAATGCTAGAAAGTAATGGTAAAAAAAAAAAAAAAAGCATGATCAGACCTTGCAGTTAAGCATTGATACTATACATGGACAACCTAAACAAGACCCAACACAAAACAGGTAGACAAAAAACTAGCAACATAGAATTTTGGGAATAGATGACTGGGAATATAGAACCAGGTCAACTTAGGCCAAGGAAAAAACTGACATTGGGAACATCAGACCATGGAAAAATTGGGCCCCAAGAACTCAGGACTGTACGAACATACAGCATGGGAATAAATGTTCTTTGAAACACAGGACCGTGGTAACAAAGGTCCCTAGATATAGGATCCTGAGAATATAGAACCATATGAGCATAAAATTCTGGGAATAGCTGGCACTGGGAACATAGGGCCTTGGTAAAATTTGGTATTCAAGACTCTAGGAACATAGGAACAAAGGGCACCAGAAACAAATGCCATTTTGAAAAAGGACTGGTAACAAAGGACCCTGAGAATACAGGAGTCTGGGTATATAGAACAATAGGAATATAGGATTCTGAGAATAGTTGGGACTGGGAGCATAGAATCCAGGAAATAGATGGTACTAGGAACATAGAACCCCAGGAATATAGGATTCTTGGAGTAGATGCCACTGGGTACATACAACTGTGGGAACATTGGTTCCTGAAAACATCAAGGAACATATAACATGGGAACAAAGGGCACCAGGAACAGCATGGCACTATGTCTCTTGAAACATAGGACTGTGGAAACAAAGATCCTTGGAACGCAGAACTCTGTGAACACAGATTTCTGTGAATAGCTGGCACTGGGAACATTGGACTTAGAAACATAGGTCCTTGGGAATTAGAGCCCTATCAATATGTGATTCCAGCAGTATAGGCTTGGGAATAATGCAACACTGTTAACATAGTACCTTGGGAAGAATTGAGCCCCTGGAACTCTGGACTCTAGGAACATAGGAATATGGGAAAATAAAATAACAGAAAAAAATTACCTGTGTAACACAGGACTGAGGCTATAAAAGGGCTGTGAGTATACTGTCTCCTGGGAACATAGGACCACAATAAGATGTCACAACAAAACCGAAGGGTAAACGTAGATCAGCTAATCAAGAACCAACACAAAACAGGTGAACACAATAATGTAACAAACAAGTGACAGGATGGGGCGGAGACAGGATTACAACAGACATAAAAAACAAAACATAAGCACACAGCACTTGTTGCCATGGGAACTGCAATGTGAGGGGGAATATGTGACAGCTATGACCACTAACCCCAGCTTTTATGCAAACATTAAACATTCGGAAATTAAAATGCTAAATAAATCCAGCTCATGCAAATCTGATTAATATAAATGCAATCATGAGCTCATGCTCTTTCTCTTGGGCTTGATTGCGGATAAGAAGGTTTATATTTCTGTTTCTTGATTTGTGTCATCATTTTGTCATCACCTCAAAATGTCAAAACGCATGAGAGGATTTTTTTTTAGAAAGGCAAAATAAAACCTGTAAAAACCCACAGTAAGCGACATGACAAACAAACCTTAACCATCTGCCATGACACAGCTCTGATGTACTCCTCTCTCTCTCTCTCCCTCTCTCTCTCTCTATTATTTCTAAAAATGGTTCCAACACACTGGGAATAGAAACAATTTGTCACAAGGCTGTGAATATCATAGGCTTTATTGAAGGACGTTTACGTGAAATATTAGGAGTGATTAGTTAGGTGAGTTCAGTGAGATCACAGCACAGCGAGAACTTCATACCATCACACCCTGTTCTCTTTCACACTACAACGGCTTTCAGTTACAAACCTTGACACTCATGATTTTATCAAATGGCTTTTTCAAGTTGCACTTGGCTTGTTCGTAAAGTTTTCACAATAAAGTTTTTATGCACATGTTGTCCTGTATAGTATATGTATGTATATGTGTGTGTGTGTGTGTGTGTGTGTATATATATATATATATATATATACACACACACACACACACACACACTATATATATATATATAGCGTTATATATAGTCCTACAAAGGCACAGTGTAAAAAATTATAAATAAACTCATAACTAGTAAAAAAAAAAAAAAAAACTGTAAATGTTGAAACTTCCTCCTGTTTAGGTATATTGTATTTTTGTGTTATTTCTTCTTCTTCTTCTTTTTATTATTATTATTATTATTTACGTATATTCTTTCCCTGGGCATTCTTTGCCTTAAAACCAAAAATCTAAAAAATTCCCCCTTTTCAGCTTTATTTTTAAAAATTATTTTATTTTATTTAAAAAAAAAAGATATTTTATCTTTAAAAAAAAAATCTGGTGCTAAAGTTCCCACTAATTTCTTTGTCCTATTCTGTAATTAGTTATGAATTTATTATTCATTCAGATCTTGATCATTTTAATTACATACTGCACATTTTCATGCCAAGTCTTTGACTGATACAAATCTCATGCAAAAGTTG
This sequence comes from Pangasius djambal, assembly GCA_022985145.1. NCBI lineage: Eukaryota > Metazoa > Chordata > Actinopteri > Siluriformes > Pangasiidae > Pangasius > Pangasius djambal. The sequence continues at coordinate 4,060,957 of CM040988.1, read as the reverse complement.
TACGAATTCTAATGAGTAAAAGTGATGATATAGATTTTTACAATAGCAAGTTCCTATAATATATTATACTGTACTAATAAGTCAAAATATACTATACTAATTAGGTCAAAATGCTATAATACATCATATAAACATGTCGAAGTGCTAACTCAAGCCTTCATGATGTGAACATAACCATCTTTTACATATGAGTTAGAACCATTAAACCATTATTTTAATTTTTTTTATCCAACCCAGCCTCACAAAAAATTATAGGAATTCTAATGAAAGAGGGAAATTTTCTACAAATTATATTATAAGAAATGCTGTGACCACTAACCCCAGCTTTCATGCTATTTTTAAGCGTTCATAAATTTTAATTCAAGATGGCTTGTGCAAATGTGATTAATATAAATGCAATCAGGACCCCAAGCTGTTGCTTTTGGACTTGATTATCAGTAACAGTGTGAAAGCGTAGGAATCTCAGATTTGTGGTTTTTGAGCTGTCATTTGTCATCATCTTAAAACGACAAACATGACAGCGACAGAGCCTATTTTAAGAAAGGCAAAATGAAACCTGTAAAAACCCACAGTAAGTGACATGACAAACAATTATTAACCACCACAGCTCTGATGTACCCATCTCTCTCCCTCTCTCTGTTTCTCTGTCTCATCCGTATTTCTGACTACATTTCTAAAAATGGCTCCAACACACTGTCAAAAAACAAAAAACAAAAAAAAAGTCTCTGGCACATCACTGTGAATATTCTGCACTGCCGTGCCAGGCTTTATTGAGAGACATTTACGTTCCGTCCTTTATTTGCTCGTTATCTTTATTCCTGTCACCAACAATAACAATTCGGGACACACGAATAATTAAGTAATGAAAGGTTTGATTGTAGTGCGATTGTGGTTGCTAGTGAGATATTGCTTTTATACAACAGTTCTATAAACAAGAAATTAATATCGAGTGAACGATATTTCATACACAATATGGCCACTTTATTATTTTTGCTACGATGACTGAAATGGATCCCGAAGAAGCCGCAGTCACTGATAGCCTGTCAGCTAGCAGGCTAGCTAGCTGCTCGTTGGGACTACATTGTTGTGTACATTCCTGTTAAAGATGCTTCTGGTGAAATTGGCTTCGCTTCGTCCTTTTCATCATCATCATCAACTGACGAGCTTTCATATTTCAAGTCAAATATTATATTTATGTATAAAACTCTGGGAACATTGGATCCTGGGAATATAGAAGTCATAGAGACCTCAGGAACACAGGAACCTTATGTTCTAGATTAATGTGAATCATAGGAATCTGGGAATATAAGCACATCTGGAATCTGGAAGCACAAGACAGTGACAACAAAGGCCACTTGGTGTCCTGGGAACATAGAATTGTGGGAACAGATGGCACAGGGAACATAGACCCCTCAGAACATCGCACCCTGGGAACGGGATGCTCGGAATGTAGGACTCTGTTCACGTATGGCCCTGAGAATATGGGACACTGGGAACATTGGATTCTGGGAATATAGGGCTCTAGAACATCCTGAATGTTCATTTTTGCAGCCACAACAAGTGTTGGCCCAGAGTGGGTTAATTGTGGATGAAGGCCTGGTTGCTATGCGGGCTTGTTTCCATGACGGAAATAGAAGAAAATGGATCTACATTTCGGCAACAACACGTCCATTATGCCATGCTGCGGAGCCCTTGTGTGTTAAGTCTGAAAACACTTCCTGGTCTTTGTTATTGCTTGCATGTTTCCTTATTTCAGTTGAAAAATGTTCAAAACTTCGGGTCATAGTGACTCGATTTCCCAGACGCAGTAAATGGAGTGCATCCTGAGTGCTTTTAAGAAGAAAACAATACTGTAGAGAGGTAAACAAAACAAACGGATAAAGAAAAGCGTGCTGTAGTGGACAGGGTTTATGCGCTAATTGATTTTACTTTGCTTTCAGATAGCATGCATTAGCAAGGAAACTATGTCGCTGATGAATAATGCACAAATTTGTGTCTCTGTGTGTGTGTGTGTATATATATATAGTATGTGTATATATATGTTTTGTGAACCTGAGAGACTGTTACCAGCATGGTGTTTTTTTTTTCTTGTAGCATAGTCTGACACACACACACACCTACCCCTTCATCCCTCCCCCCTCCCCCACCACAGACACATACATACAATCCCTCCTCATTTTGTAGCAGGGTGACAGGCTCCTCTCTGAAGCTCTCGTCACACTCTGTCGTTCTGATGGACCACGTCCACTTGTCAGGTGGATGAAGACAGATTTCTCCATAGTGCTTCTTTTGTGTGTGTGTGTGTGTGCGTGTGCCTCAGACACCTCAGACAGAGAAAGAGAGAGAGAGAGAGGAGCAGAGGCATTTCCTGCCACACACACTCTAATTAATGCAACGAATTTCAGCCATGTGCGCTTGCATGCATATGCATTAGGCCTTTCGGTAAAAAAAAGGACTGCAGCGCACCTAACTGTTAAACAAAACAAACAAAAAAAAAGATTTCCTTAAAGCGTAAACACAATCAAGCAAACACTTTGTTATGTAAATACCATAAATTCTTAAATATGTATTCAGGGAAACCTTATGTTCTATTAACAAAAACGAATAGCATGAGATGATGAGGCTATTAACATAAGCTAGCATCCCACTCTCTTGATCACACGGTCTGAGGATTAACGCTCAACAATCAAACCTGTTCTAAATTCTTCGAACAAAAATTTCTGTGATATCTAATTAAAACTACAGCGAAGAACATTACTGTTCCCCGTAGTTCGTTTTTTTTTTCTTTTTTTTAATCTGTTTAGAGTTACATTCAGTGTTGGAGAACCTCTGTGAAACAAGTTCTCACTTATGTTATAGCAGCTATAAACTGTAGTTCCCTCACCAGCCTCTCTTTTTTTCTCTCTCTTGAAGTTAATAAGACAAAAACACAGCTTGTCATGTTACAAACCGCAAAGTGTGTAAACTCGTCTGTCCTGAAGACACTGGAGACTCCTTCCATAAATATTAAATAAACAGCTCCTTACAGAAAACTTCACCATATCAATAATTTACACACGTTTTTAAATCGGTTTATTGCTAGTGGAGCATCTGCTATACAAGTCCCTGTGAATGAGCTGTTCCTATAGAAACGATAAAGTATTAGAACAAGCATATATATAACTGTGTTTAGCAGCTGCACTACTGTCAGAACTGCTGTTATAGAAAATGAATCACCTTCTGACCAATCACAATCCAGAATTCGGCAACAGCAACGTGGTGTAAAGTTTGTTAGCATTCGATTAGAATATACTAAAAAAACATTATTCAAAAATTAGAACCCTTACGCGTTCTTCAGTTGTCCCTCAGGTAGAACCCTACAACAACCCTGCTTCCCTGTGAGAAAGAGTTCAACAAGTAGTTTTCTTTTTTTTTTTTTTTTTTTTGAAGAGAAGTACCCTTAAAGAACCCCTTTTTTTCCGTAAACGTGTGTATTAACTGGGTAAGTGTGCGGCACAAATTCCAAATTAGTGCTCATTATTTTCTTCTTAGTTTCTAGAACCTCTCAGGAGTTTAGAATTTAGCTAATGGACGTCCCGTTTGTTTATCATTTATGGAAGGAGTCTCCAGTGTCAGAGCTTTTTGTTAACTTCAGGAGAGAGAAAAAGAGAGGCCGGTGAGGGAATGCCTGTTTATAGCTGCTATAACATAAGTGAGAACAGGAACTAACTTGTTTCATGGATGTTATTCATTAATGTATCTATAAATGGATAAAAAGTGTATGTCGTTCTTTAATAAATAACACATTATAATCATTGACACATTGCTGTGGTATAAGAGGAATAAAACGCACTTTACTATAAACACATTTATCGTTTTGTTCTTGCACATGTCTATGTAACTGATTCCAGAGCACTTGCAGGACGTCTATAGTTTAAAAAGTTTACAAAAGTTCTTCAATGTTTTCACGTAAGATAAAATTACGGTAAACTCAACAAAGCGACACTAACAAGGCTAACGATGCTATCAGACAGAAAGAGGTTGAGATGTTGGAATGGAAAGTTATGAATTATTAAGCTCTGAGCCTCAGGCTTGGTAAGCATTTACTTCTTTACAAACAAAGTACACATATTACGTCTGATTACTTATGAATGCAGAGAGAGCGAGAGAGAGACTGGCTTTCATCCTGACATATAAATGTGCGCGTGTTTTTAATTTGCCCGTCTTAAGGATGTTATTTATAATTCATGGGCGTGTGTCGGAGTACATTCGGCATTAGCAGCAAGCCTTTTCTCCTTATGAATAAAACAAACCAAAATTCAGGTAGCTGTCTGAGAATAAGCAAACCGACTTCATGCGCAATTCAGCACTCATAACTTTTTAATCCAAGTTGGCTTCTTCAGCGAATCACTGTTTGAGTCGAGGAATCAATTGTTCATGACTGAGATTTGCTCCTCTCTTGTTCAGCGAATCAGTGTTTGATTCAGTGAATCATTTGGACATGGCCAAGATTTATTCCTTTCTTGTTCCATGAGGTTGCATTTTGAGTCGATGATTCATTCGCTCCTCTGTCGGTCATTACCATTATTCGCTCCTCTCTCTTGTTTGGAGGATCAGTGTTTGAATCAGTGAATCATCTTTCGGCCATGACCAAGATTTGCCCCTCTGTCATTCAGTGAATCAGTGTTTGATTCAGTGAATCATTTTGGTCATGATTGCAAATCACTTCTCTTTCTCGTAGTGGATCAGTGTTTGTGTTAGTGAATCTTTTAGGGTTTGTGTCCGCAAATCATTTGGTCATGACCGAGATTTTCTCCTCTGTCCTTCAGCGAATTAGTGTTTGAGTCAGTGAATCATTTTGGTCATAGCAGAGGTTTGCTTCTCTCTCATTCAGTGGATTCGTATATGAGTCAGTGAATCATTTGGTCATGGCCAAGACTTGTTCGTCTATTGTTCAGCAAATCAGTGTTTGAATCCATGAATCATTTGCTCATGACTGAGATTTGTTTCCTTCTCATTTAGTGAATCAGTGTGTGAGTCAGTGAATCAGTTAATTGTTCCCAAGATTTGCTCCTCTGTCATTCAGTGCATCATTGTTTGAGTCCGTGAAACTTTTAGCTCAAGACGGAGATTCGAATCAGTTTTGAGTAAGTGAATCATTTGGCGAGTTGTCTTGGGCACCGACTTGGTATGACATCACTTCTTTTATGATTTATTATTTTTTTTAAATAAGAAAACAGTAGGCTATTTGCTCTCTTGACTGCGAGTGCATCTCTGCTGGAAATCATTCTCAAGCATACGGACCTCGTTAATGTAGCACAGGTAGTGCTTTTAAGCCCACTTTATTCAGCGCTAATGTGAGGCCGAGCAACTGAACTCCGTTAACAAAATGTGTCAGGGCATTTAGGAGATGGGCTCGCACAGACAATAATGGATCGTAATTGCCTTCATTATGCAGGCGTACTTTCAGCCTAACTGATCGAATGTCACTCATTTTAGACACAAAATAATAATACTAATTACTGATTACATTACATTTGCAGGCTGCATTGCATTAAAGCCAGAGCCTGATGATCTCTAAACATAATGTTTTTTTTTGTGATTCATTTCTATTAGTTTTTGAACTGAGTATTACAGTAAAACTCAATCACAAACTGAATGTCATGAGGTTCTTTTTAAAAAAATGTTTTCTTTTAATTTCTGCATTAAAAAGGGTTTATTCCATTCAGAGTAAAAAAAAAAATAATAATTTCCTTCTATAAATCCAAATTGCATCAATTAACTATGAGGCTCATTTTAAATCTCAATCACCAGAAGCACAACAATGGATGTGACACACGTCTCCATACCCATCGTCCTTGTTATTTCACACTATTTCAGCAAATTCTTTTAGAAAACTGTAATCATCACTGCTTCAGTAATATGGCACATACACAGGTATAGTAATCATAGCTAAATTAAACCTAGCTATATCATGCATGGAGAAAATATGATCTGTGTGAGAATGATGACTAGACATGCTTCTTGTTATGGATTGTTCCTCTGACACACATTCAGCCGTTAATTACAGCGCAATTAGGCACTAATTAAGACGGTTATTAACAAGCTGTGATATAAAGGACGATAAATTTTCCAAAGAAAGGCTGCATGACACAACACAATGAGACAGTGCTATATTCCAGTGATATATACATATAAAAGTAAAAAGCAAAAAGATATAAAAAGGTATAATAAACTCTTAGCCAAAAAGACTGAGTGGTGTAATAAAATCAAAAGGCGCTTCAACAAAGTATTAGTTTACATTTTCAGCATTTAGCAGACACTCTTATCCAGAGCGACTTACATTTATCTTATTTATACAACTGAGGGTTAAGGGCCTTGCTCAAGGGCCCAGCAGTGGCAGCTTGGCGGTACTGGGGATCGAACTCATGACCTTACGATCAGTAGCCCAACGTCCCAACCACTGAGCTACCACTGCCCTAGTTTATTTGTTTCTTGTAAGTTTATTTTTCCGATTTTTCCCTAAAATGTTTCTGATTGTTTAATTTTTTTTATACATTTAATACACTTTATTTGTATACATTGTAATTTCACATTAAGTGTGGAAAAAGTTCTGACATGATTTATCTTGGTTTCATTTTTTTTTTTTTTAATCACAAAAACCTGCCATTTTAACAGGGGGGTGTAGACCTTTTATATCCATTGTATATGCACAACGTTGTGAGAGTATGAAATATTATGAAAGGCTTCATGAAGAAAGTAAAGTCATGCTTTTCCCACCATGTCAGTGTCATATACCTGGCTGAAGTTGATTATTTTTCTAGAACAGCACGTCCCCAAGTGTTTAATTCCTCGTATATGACAGCAATCTGCTAACGATTACATCTTTAAAATTTATTAAAGAACGACACATCTTTACATTTACATTTAATTACATTTAATTTACATTTAATGTTAAACAAATTAGTTTCTGTTGTCACTTATGTTATAGCAGCTATAAACACTCGTTCCCTCACCAGCCTCTTTTTTTCTCTCTCTTGAAGTTAATAATACAATTCTTCTGCTACGCAATGTAGCCTGTTAGCTGTAAGGTTTGGTTGCTAAGCAACATAACGAACAAAGATTAGAGTATTCTATGGACAGAACTATGGTGTAAGTGTAAAAGTTTTTTTTTTTTTGTTTAAAACCTGGTGCATTAATACACAACTAAATTACTGTCATGCGGTCACAGGTGTGTGTGTGTGTGTGTGTGTGTGTGTGTGTGTGTGTATCAAGAATTTTACAATGGCTTTGATCTCAGCTCACCCAATCAGACGTTAGAACTGAAATGATCTATTTCATAAATTGTATTCTAGCACGGCTTTGAAAGTGAGATCATTTATGCAATTATTTCTTGTAAGTCTAAAATTGATCTGATTGAACATTAGCACCTGTCATTTGGGATCTTTGTATTTAATGCAAAAGACGTCAAAAGTAAATGGAAAAAAACAATCTACTGGGCTTCACCCACCCTCAAAAAAGTGATCAAAAAAATAAATGAGTAATTTGTACTGTAAAACTTTTCGAAGACATTTAAGAGGCAAGATATTAGATCAGTAATGTCATGTCGGTTGTTAAAGGCTATATTATCATTCTGGACTCTTCAGAAATCACTCTAGTGCTCTACACTGTATTGTGAAGTGTCACTCAGTTACCCTGACTCTTCAGTTTATAAAGCATCTCTGTGCCATGAATGTGACGCTCTTCTTTCTTCTTTCTGAAGGAGCTTAAAACACCTACAAAACAAAAGCCTGCTAACTAGCATACATCTTGCTAACAAAAAGAAAGGAGGATGAATAATTAAAAAAAAAAAAAAAAAAGTTACCAAAGGAACTACTAAAAGTATCATGATCCAAGATGGCGGCACGTTGCAAGCTGACTAGAAGCACACAAAAACAGGGATAATGCTGGAAAATGGCTTCTTCGAGAAAGCTTTCACGACAATGTCTTTTTTTTTTATTTATTTTTTTACTCCTTGCAGTCAGAGAACGTTGTGGAACAGCTCGGAGGTGCTCCTCATTGTACACGCTCCTCCTGACTCCTAATGTTTTCTTATGCAAATAGATGTAAAGAGGATCATCGTGTGCCCTGCTCACATAGCAACCTTGTACTCCACCACCAGTGCTAATCTGAAATTGAAAATCTTGCCTATCAGCGAATATATATATATATATATATATATATATATATATATATATATAGTTTCTGAGGATGAATTTCTGAACACATGGTACAGCTCCATTTTACTCTGCTCGACAAATCCTGAAATGTCTCGGCTTCTGAAGGAGCCTGATTACTACCATTCCTCAGAGTTATGGAATTCTATTAGTGGAAAATAGGAACAGGAATTTATTACCATTCCCTAACGTTAATCAAAACATGAAAATCCCTTTCTCATCAAGCAAATGAATAGGAAGAGGAATTTAAAATCAAATGATAATCCAAGCATTCAGCCTTTGGTCTCTGTTGGTGTTTGCATTTTTATCCTTTTTTATCCTGTGATCACATCAGTTCATTCCCGCTCATTCATCGGACCAACTGTGCAAATGTTCCCCAAAACATCTGCTCGCACAACTTCAGTTTCACCCTACGATTAATTCCCATTCAATCATATTTATCGCTCAAAGAATGTAATAAAATCTAATAAGCACAGTCGCATATGTTTTTACTACAATACTGAAGTCAGTAGTGGTGAAATGGAGTTGCTGTTACCACCCCAAAGTTGATTATTTTCTTATAACCGCACGTCCCCATGGGTTTTATTCGCATTAATATAAACCTGTGATTTGCAGCCGCGCTCCTTTCAGAGCTGCTGTTATAGAAAATTAATCAACACCTTCTGACCAATCACAGTCCAGAATTCAGGTATGAATAAGTCCCTGTGAGTGAGTTGTTACTATAGAAACAATAACGATAAATTAATAAAACCCGAGATATATCATAATTATTTATTAATTATCCTCAAGAAAATTGAGAAAGAAAAGTACATTGACTAAATTCAAATGGTTCACTGTATAAGGATTTTTATCCTTCTACAGCCAGTAAAAATAAAAAAATTGGATTTAAAATGTTTGATTTTTAACAACTTTCTGACACTTTATTCACATTGTGGTTGTGGTAATTGATGCTAATTTTATACATATTTCCCCTTCCTACCCTGATTCAATTCTGCCAGCTTTACATCATCATTTGTTCCTAGAAAAGAGCCCGAAGAGTGTTTTCTGATTTTTCTCGTGGCAAAGATTCAAGGTCTTTTACTGTTTGGCAGACTCCCAGATTCAGTGACTCGGTCCCTGCTGTGATCACTCAGCACTCTGTGATGTCTCTTTCATTTAGTGGCGATTGTTACAACCAACCTGGAGAATCCAGCACCATTCATCATGGCGTCTGTGAGCACCGCGAGTACAAATAGTGCACTTTAGCTCTGATTTAAGTGCGGTGCTGAGACATTTCTGTAACGACCCACGTCAAGGACACGATGATGAGTCGCTTGTAAAATTAGCTCACTGGATAAATAACGATGGGGGTGCCAATACTTCTTCCTCTGTCACATTGTGGGTGGATGGAAGGAAAGCAAGCGTGGCGGCATCTAATGTCCCAACAGCCAATGGGAAAATGTCAAAAATGTCACAGTGTGATGAGAGACGTAAGTGACACTCAGTGACAAAACAAAGCGCTCGGCAGCATAAAGACGCGTCCTGCCCCAGGGTGCCGAGAGAAACATGGCTGCAACGAGCTAATGGGCAAACAGGAGCTCATGTCACCAGCGATACCGTTCACTAGCCAGCCGAGCGTGATGCAGCTCTCGAACCGCTCCTGGATTTTAGCTGGGTTGTCACGTTTTTAACATTCACATACAGCTCCACTGTAATCAAACGCAAAGATGATTAATTTTCCCTCGTGGAAAATTAGCTAACTGAAACCACGTCCAGGACGGAGAACAAAACCTGTGCAGTTTGTCCTTAATTGTTATGCAGATGGGTTTTTTTTTTCAATGTAACAAATGACTTCATTTAAAATTCAATTCGGGCAAAATGCCCTTTTGTGAGAAGTGTTGAATACAAAACAAAGCAGAGCACTTCAGCCTGTAGTCACATGACCAAAGTACAAACACTTAAATAGCTCGCTAATCATAAATAATTTGTATATTTATCACTTATTGATCAGAAGGTGTTGATTAATTTTCTGTAACAGCATCTCTGACAGCAGTGCAGCTGCAAATCACGTGTGTATCTCATCTATACATCAGCGTAGTAGTATAATAAAAATGATGCTCATTACATGTTTATAGAGAGATTATGAAGCAAAATAAAGCTTGGAAGGAAGTAGCAGAGATCGGTGGAGTTTCTGGGGTTGTGTACAGAGCTAGCACAGCCAGATTTGCTAATCTAATCTGACAACGAAGGTAGTACGAAGTTGATTTTCACACATTATTTAATATGTGTTTAATTAGTTAGCTTCAATATATAGCTACTACCAATTGTCATGGCTGGACAGGCCACGCCCACAAGCGACAACAGTAACAGTCGCTACACGCCCCAACTAGCGAAAGAGACAAGCGACTAGCGACACGAGAGGCAGGTATTTGTTAGGACGTTGTTGCGGTTTTGATCTCAATAGTCCTGACGTTATTTCTTTTACTCCGGCTGAGAGAACAGCAACAATAAAGACGCGAGTCTGTTGACTCGGGAGTCTCTTTGTGAGCCGAGATGAAAAGACAGATAAAGAAAATGAGTGTGGGCAGATAGAATGGGGGAGGAGAGAGAGAGAGAGATGAACAGAATGAGTGGAGGATGAAAGAGAACGCTGGAGCTCACACGGAGAGCAGGAAGTTGAACCCACGCTGAAGTCATTCACCGGCTCGCTGTGAGCACTGATTGCGCCGCTGTTGTTTTCAGAGTTATTTCTCCACGCTGCTGATCTTTCGCCGTTCTGCGGCTCAGGTTAGACACATTTTAGGAGATTAAAAAAAATAAATATGATGATAATAAAAATCTGACCAGCCTGGAGTGGAAATGAAAGTGTACACACTGCTCTATGATAACGCTCCGTTAACTCTGCTTGCGGGACATGTGGAGAAATAACTTCCTTATGAAGACGTCTGATTTACTGACAGCAGCTGCAGAGGACTGAAATATTGAAATAAGAAAAATAGCACCTCGCTTTTGTGAGTTTGCCTTAATGAACATGCGGTTTGGTGCAATATGCAGGGCAGAGGCAACCCCATCAATTATTAATTTTAATTGATTAATTAATTTTAATTTTTAAATACTTTTTCTGTATTCATAAGTTAGTTTTATTTTAAATTTTAATTTTCATTTTTTTTAAAAAATTACATTACTTGCAATTTTTTAACATTAATTTTTTAAATGAATTACTATTCATTAATAACCAATTCATTTATCACCTGCAGTGTGATTGTACATTGATACAACCGAAGGGCAGGTATGAAATTTGCATTAAGCTCGCTTCCCACCATTTCAACACAATATGAAACCGGTATTTGACCAGATTCTTGAAATAACACCTCAAAAAAAGGACATCTCTCCAAAGTATAATAGTATTTGCATTTTTTGGGTTTAATTGACAAAAGCAATGTGAAACGTCACCGCAACCCTGATGAGGATAAAGCAATTACTGAAGATTATTACATGTTAAATCTAACACCACCTTAGATGCTTAAGAGACTTTAAACTGCCCTCTAAAGTGCTAAGGAACCTTTACACCTGCACCATCGAGAGCATCCTGACGGGCAACAGCACCACGCAGGATAGGTGGATTCTCCAGAGGTTGGTGCGATCAGCTGAGCTTACCATCCGCACTGAGCTCCCTGACCTGCAGTCTATCTACAGCAAGCCGTGCTGGACCAAGGCCAGGAAGATAGCGAAGGACATCAGCCAATCCGAACAATGGAATCTTGTCTCTATTGAGGTCAGGGAAGCGCTTCTGCCCCCTGAAGGCCAACATAGAGAGAATGAAGTGGAGCTTTTTCCAACAGCCCATTCGGGCCTTGAACCAGGACAACACCAAGGACTCGAGCTTGGACTCGCTTTCACAACACCCACACCACCGACATTCCTTAATGCTATATTTATTCATCTTCAGTAACCATTTTATCCCGTATTACACTTTATCCCATATTTATAACTATTTATTATATATGTGTGTGTATATATGTAGTATATATAACTACCTCAGCTTAATGTTGCACAGCATATTACACAAAATAACTGCACATTTATAATGTAATTTATAATTTATAATAATCTGCACTTCATCAGACTGTTGCTGCCACCAATCTTTATCTCCTCCCATTATATTTTTATACCTTTTCTTTTAATACTTTCCCTTTTTTTAACAGTAAATTCTATTTTATATCACAGACATTCATAAACCACATTTCACTACACGCTGTACTGTGTATGGTTGTGTTATAAATTTGAAATTTGAAGTGAATTTGTGATTACTGTTTTTTTTTTTTTTTTTTTTTTTTTTTTTTTTTTTTTTTTTTTTTTTTTTTTTTCTTTGATGAAAACGTTTCTGAAATTTGTTCTAAAAGTGTGAAACATTTGAATAATTTCGAACATTTGGAAAGATGTGAGGAGGTAGCGTGATGAGGTGGAGTTACTGTTACCATCCCGAAGTTGATTATTTTCCTATAACAACACGTCCCTAAGTGTTTTATTCCTCTTATACCAGAGCAATTTGACAATCACAAGCAATTTTATATTTGCAGTATTTTTTTAAATATACGTTTACGTCATTTTTCTTGCTTCTCCATGTTACATTCAGGGCATTACTGATTGCAGGAAACTGACTAGACATGCCTTCTTTTTTTTTTCCCAGAAGAAGCTAAACGCTGAATAAAGGTATATTTTTTTTAAAAAAACATGACCTAATTATTGGTCTAATTGTTGTCCTACCAGGACCGTAATTAAGCAGAAGTGCACGCAATAAAGTTTAAAATAAACCGGGACGATTCTGTAAAACTGGTTTACGTCTCAGGAGAATTGTTGCTTTTATTTCCTTCAGCATAAAGATGTTCGTAAACAGGAAAAGATGAAGAGGCAACTTCCTGCCAGTGTGAGAAACACAGCTTCAGAGGCTTTTCTGAAATAATGTTTACTCTTGTGTGCTGCTGTCTTATCTTACTGCAGTGTGTGTGTGTGTGTGTGTGTGTGTGTGTGTACATGTGAGAGACAGCTAACAGTCTTTATATAAGCAAAACTCTCAGCCAGAATGGTTAGCATATATATATATATATGTATATCGACAGATGTATGATCTGGTTTCCTTTCTGTCGTGTGTGTGTGTGTGTGTGTGTGTGTGTGTGTGTGCGCGCGCGCGCGTGTGTGTGTGTGTACATGTGAGAGACAGCTAACAGTCTTTATATAAGCAAAACTCTCAGCCAGAATGGTTAGCATATATATATATATGTATATCGACAGATGTATGATCTGGTTTCCTTTCTGTCGTGTGTGTGTGTGTGTGTGTGTGTGTGTGTGTGTGTGTGTGTACATGTGAGAGACAGCTAACAGTCTTTAATATAAGCAAAACTCTCAGCCTGAAAGATTAGCGTATATATTGAAAGATGTATGATCTGCTTTCCTTTCTGCTGTGTGTGTGTCTCTTCAAAAACATTGACTATAAATCTGAGTGACAGGAAGCGCTGCCATGTTTTAGACTAAGTATCTGTAGAAGCTGTTGGAGTATTCTTGAGTTTATGATGTTTTGAATCATGTCATGCCACTTATTCTGGCAGTTACAGACATAAACACGATACATGAACATGAAAAGCAAAGTAAGCCAAGGATTTGGACTTGATGGAGCTTCTGCGTTGAAAAGAATGCTTAAACAAACACTTGGTGTGTCGTGTTGTTTTTATAGAATATTAATCATTAATCAATCATATTTTACTTTAACATTATTTTTACTTTTACCTTAACAATATAAGGCATATAAAAATAGCCACCTTATAGTGATTTATGATTATAAAGGCTTTGTAAATAGTGTTCAAGTAAGAAATCTTGTAACATGGTGTAGGGGACTGATTAAAAGATCTTAACGTAACTAAGGGAACTGTAGATTAGCCTCCGTATTTATTTCAGTAGTGATGTAAAGGCTTGCTGATTTTATTTAACAACCTAGCGAGTTACGACGCTAATCATTCACCCACGCGCTCTCTCTCTCTCTCTCTGTCTGTCTTGTGTGTGACATCATCATAAGTCTTAATATCAATATCTAATCAAGATTTTAATCTGGTTATCCATCTCAGACCAGACTTTCATCTGTAGATTCGATAACTCAAGAAGACTATCTAAAAGTCACTCGCAGATCTCAAGCTTTAAAGATAAGAAATCATTGATTTGTTTTTATTTTATTTTTATTTCGATTTATTTTCTTCCAGGATTTACATGCATACATGAGGACGGACCGTATGTAACAGAAGACCTTTATGTAACACACTTTTTTTAATAACACTCTATTAAATTAATTCTCCTGCTGTTCTCCCAGAGTTCTCTTGCTGTTCTCCCAGAATTCTCCTGCTGTTCTCCCAGAATCCTCTTTCTGTTTTCCCAGAATTCTCCTGCTGTTCTCCCAGAGTTCTCTTGCTGTTCTCCCAGAATTCTCCTGCTTTTCTCCTGCTGTTCTCCCAGTATTCTTCTGCTTCCTGTTTTTTCTCAAGACTGGATTTTTCTTCCTTTTCATCCTGTGGTATATTTTCTGATTGTATTCATCCATTCTCTGTTAAACTTTTACTAGTTTCTGTCTTTCATTGCAAAGTCTTGCCATGTTTTCTTGTTCCATGTCTAGTACTTCCTGTTTTTTTAACCCTTGTTCTTTTTTTTTTCTTTTCAAAAATGGATTATCCTTGTTTATCTTTGCCTGTGGCTCAGTACCACACATTACATACACCTACACAAATTTTGTGTCCTTTGAACCAAAAATATTTGCCCACTCTAATTTCTTCTGGTTAAATCTTCTGCTTGTAGGTTTAGAACATGGGTTTACATTTATATTGAATGTAAATGTACGAAAATTGCAAAATGAAAACAAAAATGCAGAAAAATTAAAATGTATAAAAATAAAATATTAAACATTTTACTTATGAATATTATTATTAAACAGGTACATAAAAAATAAAGTACAGAATTACGGAAATACACAAAGAATATACAGAATTATAAAAGTACTATAAAAAGTACAGTGTTACAGATGTTATAAAACTACATACAAATAAACTATTAAATTACAGAAGTACATAAAAATGAAACACAAAAAACTGAAGTAAAGAATTACAAAAATTACAGAATTACTTAAAACTAAAGTAAAGATATTACATGATTCCATAAACATAGAGAGAGGAGAGATATATGGACGGTGGACTGAAGTCTGATTAAAAAGCAGCAGTGTCATTAATGATTAACTTTTGTTCAAATACTGTAAAATGTGGATTTAGATTCCTCCCTAGACAGCTGTTGAAAACCCTGTCTTGTATGCTTCAGACCTTGTCAGCTACAACCGATTTGATATCGTTTGATATGATATGATTTTAATAATCTGAACATGGAGCTCAGAAAATCCACTTAAGCATGTGCTTAACCCGACTCTGAACACCAGGAACTTTACCTGAGTAATTACTTTTGAACTCATGCTCATACTGCACTTCATTTCAGCACATGCAGTACTGTCTGTCTTTACTCTACTACACCTGGACACATTTATAATCGCAGTATCTGGCGTCACACAGAAGAGGACGAGTTCCTTTTTGAGTCTGGTTCTTCCTTGTGGACTTCTTCCTTGCCTCTGTCACCTCTGGCTTGTTCGTTAGGGATCTAAATCTAAATCCAGATTTCTGCAAAGCTGCTTTGTGATGATGTCTGAAGTTAAAAGTGCAATTAAAGTAAAATTGAAATGGAAAAGTGTAACAATGTCTCAGAATGAAAATTCCGATAGAACTGAATTTTAATTGCTGAGTCACTGCTGAGTTTTACTTTCTTTTAGATCTCACTCTGACCTTGTTGTGTCCAGAAATGGCAAAACACAACCAAACAATACAACACTGCAGAATGCTTCTGCTTTCCTTTTGTCCCAATGGGGGAGAAAGAGATAGTGAGAGAGAGACAGAGCAAACAAGTAAATGTGTGTGCGTGTGTGTGTGTGAAGGGAAAGAATGAAAAGGGAATGTGAAAGAGCCACGTAGTCAGGTCAGTAATTGAAATTCTGCAGCGATGTGTCCATAAGCATGGTCTGAACAGATAACCGGCTCCATCCTAATCTGTCTAATAACATCTAGGACACAAAGCAGCTTCACCTGCTGTAGCAACTGATGCTCAAAAGCTGACAGATTTCACCAATTGAATGAAATGATATGCTGCACTGTTGTTGCCGTCCATATGCTCTGATCTGAATCAGTGTTATAGAATAGGGTGCAAAAGTCCAAAGAGAAGAATGTCAAAAAGAACATATCATTACCATATCATTACCATGTATTTTGATGGGAATTTTGGGATATCGCATAAAGAAAATGCTGGATAGAAGCACCAGATGCGAATAAAATCTCCAAAATGTGCATAAAAAAACTTGTGCTCAATTGAGGCAGATAATTTTTTTTTATTTGATAAAAGAACATGCTCATAAACTATGATGGAACCACATTTACCAAATAAATTCCTCAATGAGCATCAAAAAAGTCATGTGACTTTTCCCCAACAAATCATGTGATTGGATTATTGGCTCAGAAAAGTAAAAATGGCAGAGAGTGGGAGGTATGTTTGGATAGGCAATGAGATTCGAATAGTTTTGAACATAATTTTTGTTAAAAAAAAAAAAGTGACTTCAATTCTTGCTGGAAAACATTCAATTCAATTCAGTTTTATTTGTATAGCACTTTTAACAATGGACATTGTCACAAAGCAGTTTTACAGAAATACACTATATTACCAAAAGTATTCGGTCACCTGCCTTGACTCACATATGAACTTAAGTGCCATCCCATTCCTAACCCATAGGGTTCAATATGATGTCGGTCCACCTTTTTCAGCTATTACAGCTTCAACTCTTCTGGGAAGGCTGTTTTTGACCATTCTTCCAAAAGCGCATTGGTGAGGTCACACACTGATGTTGGTCGAGAAGGCCTGGCTCTCAGTCTCCGCTCTAATTCAAAGGTGTCCCAAAGGTGTTCTATCGGGTTCAGGTCAGGACTCTGTGCAGACCAGTCAAGTTCATCCACACCAGACTCTGTCATCCATGTCTTTATGGACCTTGCTTTGTGCACTGGTGTACAGTCATATTGGAAGAAGAAGGGGCCCGCTCCAAACTGTTCCCACAAGGTTGGGAGCATGGAATTGTCCAAAATGTTTTGGTATCCTGAAGCACTCAAAGTTCCTTTCACTGGAACTAAGGGGCCAAGCCCAACTCCTGAAAAACAACCCCACACCATAATTCCTCCTCCACCAAATTTCACACTCGGCACAATGCAGTCCGAAATGTACCGTTCTCCTGGCAACCTCCAAACCCAGACTCGTCCATCAGATTGCCAGATGGAAAAGCGTGATTCATCACTCCAGAGAA
>CM040988.1:4030059-4040216 GCA_022985145.1 Pangasius djambal | reverse complement strand
CTGACAGTTGACTGTGGAATATTTAGGAGCGAGGAAATTTCACGACTGGATTTGTTGCACAGGTGGCATCCTATGACAGTTCCACGCTGGAATTCACTGAGCTCCTGAGAGTGGCCCATTCTTTCACAAATGTTTGTAAAAACAGTCTGCATGCCTAAGTGCTTGATTTTATACACCTGTGGCCAGGCCAAGTGATTAGTACACCTGATTCTGATCATTTGGATGGGTGACCGAATACTTTTGGTAATATAGTGTATATAAATTTAGGACATAAATTTTTATCTTATGAATTTATCCCTAATGAGGAAGCCAGAGGCGACAGTGGCAAGGAGAAACTCCTTGAGATGGTATGAGGAAGAAACCTTGAGATGAAACAGACACAAAAGGGAACCCATCCTCATTTGAGTGACAACGTATAGTGCAACTATTAATAATTACCTTCTACAACTGTATACAATATGGTCAAAAAAGTGCATTTGTGTAACCATGAAAGTTCACTATAGTTTACACATGAAGTCTATTTTGTTGAAGTTATCAAATGTTCACTGATGGATACTTGAGTGCAAAACTGTTCGTGGGAATCGCGGTCTTAAAGCTATCAAACAAATTGTAGTCCTAAGTCATTGTAGCAAAACTGTTCATATCAACTGAAGTCCAAAGCCATCTTCATGGTTTCTAAGTGGCACCATCCACAGTAATCTCATTTAACTTTAGGCTGCTGTGTGGGGCCATCCTCAACAGCAGTGAGTGGTTTCCAGGGGATGAGAACTCCAACCAGATGTAGGGAATCAGGATGGATCAGGCAGGTCCAGGGAGCAGAAGGGGTCAGGATAACTGACATCACAGGACATGTGTAGCTTGATTGAGAGAGAGAGAGGTAGCATGTGTAGCTCGACAGAGAGAGAGCAGAGCGGGAGAGAGAAATTGCTAGGTATGCTAATTCTCACGTAATGGTTAAAGACCATTGTATGTTGTGTGCAAAGTGCAAGCAGGGACTCCGGCAAGACTAAGTATGACAGCATAACTAAAAGGGACAGCCAAAGGGTAACACAGACATGAGGGCGCCCTGGGACAAAAAGTGGCCGTCCACTCCACCGTCAACAAACTTGAGTGAACGTGTGAGAGTCAGGGAGGCGACAGCATCCAAACATCCCAGTTCACCATAAATATGTTTTCAGCCTAGACTGAAACACTGAGAATGTGTCTGAGCCCCAAACACTAAGTGGAGGGCTGTTCCATAACTGTGGGGCTTTGTAAGAGAAAGCTCTACCCCCTGCTGTAGCCTTCACTATTCAAGGTACCAACAAATAACCTGCACCTTTTGATTGAAGTAGGCGTGTTCAGTCATAAAAGACCAAAAGTTCGCTCAGGTACTGTGGCATGAGACCATTTAGTGCTTTATAGGTCAATAGTTGTATTTTATAATCAATGAAAAATTTGATTGGGAGCCAGTGCAGTGTGTATAAGATAAGGGTGATGTGGTCATATCTTCTAACTAACTGGAGCTTGTTTATTCACCTACTGGAACATCCAGACAGTAAGGCATTACAATAATCCAACCTAGAGGTAACAAAATCATGAACTAGTTTTTCTGCTTCATGTAGGGACATTATAGTTTTTATCTTAGCAATATTTCTGAGATGAAAAAAGGCCCTAGTATTATTATCTACATGAGCTTCAATTGAAAGACTGGAGTCAATAATCACCCCAAGGTCTTTTACTGCTGCACATGATGAAATAGAAACACTATCCAGAGATTCCCTGCATTCAGAAAGCTTACTTCTAGCTGTGTGTGGTCCTAGTACAAGTACTTCTGTCTTGTCAGAATTAAGTAGAAGGAAGTTAATAAGCATCCAGTATTTAATGTCCTTTACACATTCCTCAACTTTATTAAGCTTTATTAAGCTTAGGCCTATACAATGAAGCCGGTTTAGGTGGCTAGCCAGGTTAGTTTCAGTTTAGTTTGTGCCAACCCTGGGTTTTAGACACCATGAAAGTGGTTTGGCTTTTACTGGTGTTCATCACCATAGTAACTTGTGCCCCACAGCTAACCTGCTTGGGTGCAGGTTATGTTCTGTGTAACAGATCTGAAACGGAAATTGGACCAATCAACTGTGAGAAAAGGTACATATAAGTGACGCAACTAATTCAACTTAGTTTCTGTTACAATGCCTTCACCATTTCTTCGTAATCCTGTGGACATCTCAACACAAATTGTAAGAAGCGCACTTCGCAGAGAAAGAGTTTTTAGGGATAGACAAAATCCCCTGGCTTTCCCTGATACTTGCATGAAGGATATTTATTTTCCACGGATGGAATCTCATATTTTTGTCAACTTCTTGAGCCGCACATCAAAAGTTTTACACATCGAAGCCATCCCCTTACCGTACCACAAATGGTATGCATTGCGTTGGGGTTTTTTTGCAAGTGGTACATACTTGTATGCGGTTGGTGATGCAGAGAGCCTGGGAAAAAACACGGTATGTCGAGCCATTCACAAGGTGGTCCTCTCACTGCAGGGGTACATTGACAGTTTCATTGTGTTCCTTGGACATTTATCTACCTTGTCCATAAAAGAGGGCTTCTATAAAATAGCTGGTAAGATACATTGATACAGTGACATCACATTCATTAATTTAGCCTTTTACATTGCTAATTTAACCTTTACATTCACTTTTTTCCTCTACAAGCAAATATCACATGGAATCAATAATAAGTGAACAGTAATTAGTGATTTTAAAAAAAAAAAAATGCTGTCATCTTTTGAAAGGATTCCCTATAGTCACAGGAGCAATAGACTGCACACATGTTGCAATCTCCACAGCACTAGGAGAACATGAGGCTAATTTTGTGAATAGAAATTGTCCTTTCACAGCCTTAATGTTCAGGTAGGCCTACTGTACACATGAGCTGATTTGTCTTTTCAGTGAGATGAATTTTGACATGAAACTTTCAGTTAATAGCAATGTTCACACATACGACACTGACCTTCTGTACATTTCATCTGCAGATGACTTGTGGTCATGAATGTATGATCACGAGCTTGGATGCCAAATGGCCTGGCTTAGTGCAAGGCTCACGAATTTTCTGGGAGTCTGTGTTGTGTCAGTGCTTTGAGGAAGGTAAAGTAAATTGGGAAAGCTTTAAGGGAATGGATTATGATATAGAAAAACATATACAATTTTCCGTTTTCTGTTCTATGACAGGGCTATTTGATGGCCTGTTGGTGGGAGACAGGGGTTATGCATGCCAGAGGTTTTTGCTAACCCCCTATCCTGACCTTCAGACCTGCTTCAATGTGGCCCTCAGTCAATCTAGGATCAGGATCGAGATGACATTTGGGATTTTAAAGGCATGCTTCAACTGTCTTTGTCGCTTACGAGTGTCACCAGAGCGGGCATCACAGATAGTGGCTGCATGTGCCATCCTGCACACTAGCAGAAAGGAGCCACCACATAACTAACTTCCCCCTGATAAGATTGACCCTATTAAACTCGACCACCCAGCTGGCACAGCAGTCCGAGATGCCATCACCACACAATATTTCACTTACAAATTGAATAAAAGAAGACTGGAACTCCAAATAGGTCTCAAACGGTTTTATTGGTTTTCATGTGGAGAGAGAAAGGGCTGCATTAATAAATATTCATACTCTTTATACTAAAACGTTGCATGAATAAATAAGTTCACATACTGTTTTTTTTCAGCTGTTCAATCTCCTTTTTTTTTTTTTTTTTTTATTTAAAGCCTCCTTAACTCACAATCCAACTCCTTTAGTGTGCATTCTAGTTCCAGGGTCCTTTTATAAAGGGCTCTGACAGAGTCTGTTTTTACCTGAACAAATAGATATAATCATTACACGTTTTCAGTAGGTTAATCAAATCACAGAAAGTGGCATGAGTTCATACAAACACAGGACTGACGGCAATTTATGTAACGGGATTAAAGCACTACCTTGTTCGCACTGCTTCTGTAACCCCTGGAGGTAGAGGCTTCAGTTTCTGGGGCAGGTTGTGAAAAAATCCTACAATAAAAGAGACACAAGTGTAAGGGCCAGTAACTTAAAATAAATTCTCACATTCAAATGTGTGCTATAATGAATAACCTCTCTCAGTGAATAACCAGCTCTCTCAGAGAACACAAATAGTGTATCTTCACCACTTGCTTCACCATAATAAATAAAAGTACGACCATGTAAAGGATAACTATTATAAGGAAGGTTATGTTCAACCACTGTGTACTGTCTGCTGCATACTGACCTCTGCGTGGGACACTGTGTGTGTGTGTGTGTGTGTGTGTGCTGGCTTCAACAGGGTCACTGTGTTTCCCTTTGCTGCAGAACATGCAGTCAGCCATATTTATTTAAAACAGTTAATAAATAAGAAGTCATGCATTACACACATACCCAGTGTCACTTGCTTGGAGGAGCCAGCACCAGGGTCAGAATGTGCTGCATCTTGAACACCATCCATGATCGGCTGCCCCTCATTACCACTCAGAGCCAGCTCCTCCGCCACAGTGTATTCTGGAGGAGGTGGCCCGATCCCAGTTTTGCGAATTTCACACTTCTTTCTGTTTGCTGCAAACAAGTGTTTGTGATAAAATGTACACACGAAAAGAATTACAAAACAATGTTGTGGCAAATACTCACCGCTTTGCCTTATATTTTTATATTTTGTCTTGATCTGCTGCCAAGAACATTTAGAGTTGGGGTCGCAATGAAACAATGAACATTAAGCTTTCTTGAGGCATACATACATACATATATTATATTACATACACATATGACATACATTTGTTTAACTTACACATGAACACAATCAGCAATCTTCTTCTAACAGTTCTCTCTTGGCAGCAGAAACAGTATTACTCCATGCCTGTAATACATTTTTGTATTCTTCTGTATTTATGCATGATTATTTCCTGCTCCTCAGCGGAGAAGTACACACATCTCACTCTAACCATGTTGAACGCAATTGGTTGTTTGGTGCCGACATCACGCTTTTATGTGCATGCGATTGTGAACTAATCATAGCTTAAGGATCAAAGCCTGAGTTGACAGAGAAAGTTGATGAGCAGCGTCATGGTACCAATAAAGCCTGATTGGATTCCTGTTAGACACATGAAGCGGAGAGGAGTGTTGCTTCCATGGGCGAGCCTTAGCATTAGCTTTGGCTTTTTGCGATTATGCCGCCGAGTCGTCACCCATTCACCCTGCTGTGAGGGCTGTAATGATAGAGTTGGGGAATTGCTAACTCTGCCTAAGGACTATCCAGACTTTCCCCTACAGAAACTATGCTGCTCTCACTCTCACAAACCCTCTCTAGGTTCTGGATCTCTAATGCTGCAATCTTCTCCATCAGAGAGCTAACTAATATACACTTAGCACAAATAAAGCTATTATTAACAACAGTGGAAGAATGAAGAATGTTTGCCATCTTGAGTGGTTAACGTACCTTTGTTGAAGATTAGTTGATATTATTTTAGACGGATCTGACACGGATGGCCTCTGTTCACTGTCTTTAGACAAAAAAAAAAAAAAAGCGTTCTTTGAGAAAATGAAAATATGGTAGAAGGGAAAAGTGAAAAATACAACAAATATTGATAAAACTTTTTAATGAAAAAGAAATAAAGGCTATCATTTGCTTAATGCTTGACGCAGGCAAGAAACTCCTGGCAAATTATTCGGAAAAAAACAGGAACTACCAACGAACATACAATTTTATTTATTAAAGAACACAGTTTGCCATGTTACCAAGAAAGTACAAAGCGTAAACTCCTCCGTCCTGAAGATGTTGGAAAACTCAGTCACAGCTTTACCTTTGAATATTATAAAGAAGTGACACTGAAGACTCCTGAAGACACTGAGGACTCCATGTTACATAAACATCTCTTTACACAAAACTTCACAATATTAATAATTTAACTCATTTTTGTTTGTTAAATAACACATTTTTTAATCTGTTTATTATTAGTGTAGCAAAAGCATGAAGAAAGTGCGGGGTTTATTGGATGAGTGACAAGCACAGATCAATGTCAATGTATGTCAATTTACTCAATGGCCAATATAACAGTCAGGGTTAGGGTTAGGGTTAGTCAAAACCAAAAACGGAATTGAACACAGTGAACAAATCCAAAGGAGCATGACAAACACAATGAACCAACACGTGAAACTAAGAACTGCAAACAGGAATGTTGGCAAGACTTTGTAAAGTGTAAACATAGAACTAGAGTCTCTGAAGGAGGAATTTATTGCAGTCAGATGTTTTAGGTAAACAGGAAGTTCCCGTGATGGGGAGCTCTAGTGGTGTGGCATGGAATTGACCCATTCCTGTGAATAAGCAGTTACTCTAGAAACGATAATGTATCAGAACAGGGGCATTAATGTAAACCTGCGCTACTGTCAGAGCTGCTGTACAGCAAGCAATCTTGCTATTACTTCCAAAAAAATCTAGTATCAAAATAGAAGTTCTTCACAGTCATACAACCAACAATCAGGTGCTCTAAAACTGCTTCCAATCCCATCAGACAGATTTATTCACTTCCCAAGGCTAAAAAATACCCATAATCCAATATTACAACCATAAAATAGTGAATCAAATCTCAGCATATCATATAATTCCAATGTTCTGCTGGAAACGAGATTAACTTCATCCATATTAACCTTCAGTCTATGCGAACTTGAATTCCCCATTAGCTTTACTCTGTGTGTGTGTGTGTGTGTGTGTGTGTGTGTGTGTGTGTGTGTGTGTGTGTGTATGCATGATATAAAATCCCTGTATCCTCCCCCAAATCCTCTGTCTGCTGACTGCCAGAGCCATCACACTCCTGCTAACCACAGCATGAACTCAGTGTCGTTGTGAAATAGCAGCTTGGAAGATTACATGGATTTGGCTTTAGTGAATGAGTAAATGTGTGACACACATGCACAGACACACACACACACACTACTCCTGTTACATCAATCCATTACTTGTACAGGGCTGTTGAATTCTCAATCGTGATTGGTCAGAAGGTGTTGATTAATTTTCTTTGAGAGAGAAAAAAAGAGATTGGTAAGGAAATGGCTGTTTATAGCTGCTATAAAGTAAGGGAGAACAGGAACGTTAAGTGTAACTTTAAAGGGATAAAAAGCACAATGTGTTTTTCTTTAATAAATGAAAATTTGTAATTGTTGGTGAATTACTGTGGTAAGGGGAACAGCACCTCATCACTCAGGAGTTTCCTATAACAGCACCACACAGGGGTAGTGGAACAGTCCAGTTAAGATGCTGAGCTGAATTCTTCAAGTCCCAGAAGGCCATGCACTCATGCCCTTTTACCCTCACGCTGTACAGTTGTCCTCCTGGCCAGAGTGTATAATAATTGTATTTTATACAGCTTCCATGTGGGTCAGAGATATGTGTTAAATTAAGCAGTGAGCTCTGAGATCAGGGTCGTCGCCCCACGGCTGCTCCAGTGTCCACCATCCACTAGATTGACTTGGTGTCGCTCTGGGAATACCTCTGCGAGGTTTAGTCAGCTTCAGCTTCTGGTGTAGTGTCAGGTCTGTGCATGTTTCGCTTCAGTCAACTCCGTTAAGACTTTCCAGACACACACGTCATCAAAGAATTCTGGATTTAGATGGATGTATTTGTAGCAAACTTGCCAGCTAATGCTAGCTTTTTAGCTAAAAGGATGCAGTTGGATAAGGAAATACACAGAGAACCCAGATCAGGTGACAAAACACACAAAAAATTCAGTTTAAGTAAAAAAAAAAAAAATTTAAAAAAATACACACACCGCAAGCGACCAGATGTGTCATTTTTAATCAGTTAGGTTCATTGAGGTTTATTGTCAGACTAACTAACTATTATTTGTGTCAGATGAATGAAGTACATTTAGCTGCTTTCTTTACCGTCTGCTTTGCTGTGTTTACCACCGCCAGGCAGTTCGACATCCCCACAGCAGCGACTTCACAGCACGCATCATTTCTAATTAGGCGTACTCTTTAGTAATCAGTGTACTGTTTGAGACGCGGCCTTGGATTCTCATTGAATGTGTATTGACTTTCCATTCGAAGCTGTCAAGATGTTGCGAATTCTTCACATTTTTCAACCAGATACCCAAATTACATCGCTTTGATGTAAAATCCTGGCACATTATGGCTTCTGTTAGATCTCAGGTTAGTTTGATTTGTTCCTCCTCACCTCCTCGATATCCGTTAATCACAGCACCAGAGTGATTCCTTTTTGGCATTACATTGTGTGTCAGCTTCTCTGATTTGCTTTAGCCCACGAGCCTTGCCATGGCACGTCCCAGTTTGTCTCATCTTCCCCTCACTGACTTCCTGCCCTGAGCTAAACAAATCAAAGAGAGACCCATATGCTGCTGTCCGCATTCATTACTCACCCGGAGCTCCGTTAAACCCTCGTGTGGACAGTGGACGTCCTCGTCACTCGCTGCGTCTTTACATTTTTAGAGCAATCGAATATCATTTTAGCTTTATCTCAATGAGCATTAATATAAACAATAGAAAAAAGTTGGCCTCAAACCATTTCCCATGTTTGAGAATTTCCTAGTTTTATCTGAGTCAGAGCAAATCCGAGATCAAGCGATGTATTCAGTTCTTCAAACGCCTGAGAACGTGATTAGCCTGATTAAGTTATCTGCGGTAATTTCCCATTTTGTCCGGAAACAGCAAACATACTGTATATCGAGGCTCAAAGCCTTGATCAGCAAGTCAGTGATTGGCTAAAGAGAATGGTATGGAAGCCTGGACAGGACAGTACATGTTTTCTTTTTTTCTTGTGCATTTAGTAAGACACACACAGTTTCATTTAATGTGGTGATAGGAAAATAAATCGGAGTCTTGATATATTTGCGCAAGATTTATCTACTTTATTTGTGCTACAGAAATTGTGCTTGCGTTTTGGTTCATTTTTTTTGCTCGTCTAAAAAAGCATGCCGAGAATTTAATTTATATGAAATTAGCAAATGAACAAATTGGGGAGAAAATTTGGAAAAAAAAGTAGCGGAGACTTAAAATATCCAGCTGCTTGTGGACAATTTTGCACAAGGTTTTAAATTAATTGAATGACTCACAGTAACAATTACACAACCTTGATTTAGTAAAAGAGCTACTGTATATATGTAAGAAAGAACACACAATGGGGTGTGCTGTTATAGGAAAATATAAAATATAAAATCCACGCTGGGGTGGTGTGATACAAAGCGAAGTTTCTGTTACCAGTAGTGGTATTTTCCTATAAGAGCATGTACTGAAGTGTTTTATTCCTCTTATACCACAGCGATTTTGAAGATTATAATTTGTTACTCATTAAAGAAAAACACATTTATAGTTACATTCAATGTCTGTGAGTTAATGGCAAGATGAGACATATAAGATGGTGACGCTGCCAACATATTGGAGACGAGGTGTGATCTCGGTTTACAAATGGCCTAAACGGCCACATAACATTGTCTATTATCGTCCACACTCAAGTCGAGTTTACACCATAATTATGAAGCATCTGCCAAATGGACAGAATTTAAAGAAGAGAAGAGAAGCTTTAATTTCCTACAGCTAGACATCAGGTTTCTCTAATCAGGGCATTTCTAGGTGTGAGCAGAATCATCACCTGAACTGTTGTTAGATTTCTCTCAAACACATTCAATAAACTCACATCTGTGCACTGTACTGCACTTTATTCAAAATTCACATGAAACAATCTGACTTCTCTCTCCTTCACCTACAAAATGAGACCAAGATAAGACCAACAGATCAATCAGAAGTCGTATTATTCAGATTCTGAACCTATTAGATTGCTGCTGGGGCCCATATGGACGGCCTGAAGAACCGTTTGGTTTGCTGGGGATGGTGCCACCTGGGGGCTGTGGAGATGGTTTGGGGATCACATATGGGGAGCTGTACTGTAATGGCTTGGGACTGCGAATGCTGTAGTGGCTTTGGGGCTGTGGTTGCCACGAGCAGCTTCGTACTCAGGACTCCATCAGTGGACAGTGGATAGATTTTAACCAACCGGACTTCTTGCGGAAACTGTGATGAATTTGTTGGTTGCACAATTGCACTACTTGTCCTTATAGCGCACAATAATAGAAGGGATTTATTTATTTAATCGCACCATCTGTTGCACCCAGATGAGGATGGGTTCCCT
>CM040988.1:3978390-4029959 GCA_022985145.1 Pangasius djambal | reverse complement strand
TCTCTCTCTCTCTCTCTCTCTCTCTCTCTCCTCTCATCCTCTCTTTGCCATCTCTCTAAAACACATTTATGATCTGACCATCACGTGTTGTAGTTACAGGGCAGGATTGAAGTGTGTCCTAGCTGTAATGGTATGGAGGTGAGGAGGTGTGTGTCGAGGATGCATCGTGGGTGTGTGATAAATCTTTTCCAGACTTGATGGCGCGAGTGTGTTTACAGCTTGCGTTACGTATAAAATAATAAAAAAAATAATCAAATGATGCTCTCTGTGTTCCCGAGCGCTCCATCACTGCTGCCGCAGAAGAAGCAGGGAAAAAGTTTAAAAGTCAGAATGTGAAAATTTCAGACAGCCACAGGCCACACCACAGCCGGCTCCACCAGAGGCCAAGTGTGCTTAAGAGTGACAAAGATGGTAATTAAAATGAGCCCCAGAGGCGAGAGGGAGAGCAGAGCTGGTGAGAATGTGTCCAGACCTCCAGCTTGGAGCTGATTAATAAGAGCGGACCTGCTTCTAATATTTAACGCTTATTCCCAAGTCCACGACCGAGACCTGCTTTCTGTGAAATATTTTTTTTGTGAAATCTTCTAATATTAACCATATTATATTAGCTTATTATATTATTATTTTTATATTATATAGTATTGTTATATTAGCTTAATTAATTAAATTATAATTAATTAATTAAAATATAAATAGCTGTAATATAAATAAAATATAAAATACTGTAGAATAACTTTGTAAACAAAAAATTTTATTCTCTCATCATTTACTAGACTATAATTGTTTAATTATTTAAATAATTAATTATGTAAATAATTATTATACTTTTTAAAAAATTGAATTTTACTATTTCTTTTTTTATTTTCTCATTGTCTATATAACTATAATGATTTCATTATTGTACTGTATTGCCAGTGATTGTTTTTTTCATTCATTAAAGACTGACACGTCTACTTTTTATCTATCATTTTGTTACATTTAATGTTTTGGATCATCCTCGTAGCAAGCCAGTTCCTGTTGTCGCTTATGTTATAGCAGCTATAAACAGTCGTTCCCTCACCAGCCTCTCTTTTTTCTTTCTGTTGAAGTTAATAAGACAAAAAAACGAAACACAAAAAAACACAACTCTTCTGTCCTGAAGATGTCAGAATACTTAAAGTTACAGCTTTACGTCTGACTGTTACAAAAAGCACTGACACTGGAGACTCCTTCCATAAATGTTAAATAAAAGTCTAAAAAAGAAATTGAAAATACACTAATTTTAAAGAAAATCTTTTAAGATTTAAAAATTCCCAAAGCACCCTTTGTAATTTCCAATAGCTTTCCAATAACAATACATTATTTAGAATAAAATAAAAAAAAGATTTCCAATAAGAATCAAAAAAAGCAAATAAGATCCTACAGGATAAACTGAAATTCCAATAGGATTTTATTTTGACAAGGGGTTATTAGGCTGCATGAAAATGTAAATAACAGCAACCAGCTTAACTTTTATTAGCTAAAAATCTAGAAAGTTGCCATTTGGGTTGAAAAAAAGAAAAATCAAGAATACAGCTTTTTAGACTATTTTAGACAAATAGATGTGTGAAATTTCTCTAAATCCATAGTTCTCAAAGTGCGGTCTGGAGAACCCAGGGCTCCATGATGTATATGTTCTGACAGTATTGATTTTCTTTTTTTAATGACTTGATAGTGTGTCAGCTAACAATGGAAATGGCTGCAAGTGCAGGTAATTTTATAAGGAACAAGCAAACAAAACAAAACAAAAAACCCTGAATCACAAAATGAGAAAAACAAGCACTTGGAAAATGAGGCAGGACGCGAACAAATGAGATTCAGCAACCAAGAACAGGAACAACAGGAGATATATCCCTAAACTAGTGACGAGAAAACTGAAACCAGTTGTGCACAATCATGAATCAGATGATGAGAACAACGCACCGGTGCTAGCTGGAGGGAAATGGAGTTCAAGGCGGCCATATTGTGAGGCAATGTGGTTCACGGCTGAAACCGGCACTGATGTGATGTGGTGTTGGTTTCAACGATGTAACAAAAAAGTACAGAAAAATAAATAATAATAATAATAGTAATAATTGTAGAAGCCTTCCATGAATGAGGAGTCGGTGGTTTTCTTTTGAAACACACTTCAAGTCCATGAGTAAATGTCTTTTACATTTATTAATCCAAGTAAACAATATAAATCAATCATGTCTGTAAGTTCGTTTCATGATCCAAAAATCCAAAAAATTCTCTCCAACAACAAAGTGGTCAAAAAAACTATATTCAAACCATTTCTTCCCCATCCAAACATTTGTCTTACCCCCCACCCTCTGCCATGATGTACATATTACCTTAACCCCACTACCCAGGTGCCGAACACACCTACAGTTTATACATTTATAATTATACGTTTTACAATCACCGATCATTATCCATAACATAAAAGTTGATCTATGGAAGTAGATAAATAAACAATTCATATACACACAAGAATAATTATCATAATCAAAATTAAAAGTGCTATAATATTCCTTTTATAATTTTAATTACATAATCAGCTATGACATTCCGGCCCCTAATTGTTGTATAACAAGCAATTACATAATGCAGTAATTACATAGTTTCGCAGTCAAACAATCCCCCCCCCCCTTCTTCCCCAAAGAAAATCTTCTTGAAGAGTTAAAAAAAAAATCTATATGTTATAGTATAATGTGTGTTTGTCAGGGTATATATGTCCGTGTATGTGCAGAGTCAAATTTTCCAGAACTGGACTCCAAGGAAAGGCCAGTGCTACACTGCTTCTTGTAAAAGACAGAGCTTATTGATGGATCTTTCTAACTCATTTGTTTGTGTCTTGAGCTGAACTCGATGTACAAATCTTTTAGAATCTGTCATTATTTCAGTGATGCGTCCCATGCGCCATGAACTCCTAGGTGCTGATTCATCTATTACTAGCACTAGGTCTCCAACAACAAAACTCCAATGTGCTTTGTTCCATTTTTGACATTCCTCCATCACTAAGGGATATTCTTTGACCCATCTTTTCAAAATAAATCTGATATGTACTGGACTTCTCGCAAACATCTTCGAATGTATAAATTTTCCTTCTTAAACAGACCGGGTGGAAGAATTGATTTTGCTTTTAGTTGTAGGACGTGATTCGGGGTGAGTGCTTCCAGGTCATTAGGATCATCAGCAGATAGAGTAATTGGGCAATCAATCAAAACAGTGTACAGGGCCTCATCATCCAGCACCTGCTGTCTTACTACTGAGCAAAGCACTTTCTTGACTTGTTGGATTAAGCACTCCCAAACATCTCCATGATGAGCTCCGTGAGGTGGGTCGAAAGTCCACATTGTCTCATCCTGAATTTATTTTTGATTCAATTCTTTCAAGGCCTACTTCAGCTCACGATTTGAACTGACAAAGTTGGTACCACTGTCGGAGAGAATTTCTTTCACCTGTACTCTTTGACATATGAATCTCCTAATCATGTTGACGCAGGAGTCCGTATCAAGAGTATGTCCCACTTCTACGTGAACTGCACGAGATGTCAAGCATGTGAAGATGACGCCATATCTTCTAACAATTCGTCGTTCTTCCTCTTTTTATCTCATTTGGGCCGAAATAATCCATTCCAACATGGAAGGAGGTTGGATAAAATTCTGTTAACAGGTAAATCTGACATTTTTTGCTTACCTGGCATATGCAGTGACTGACATTGGCATATCATACATTCTTTGATTACCTTTCTGGCTGGATTTAGCATGAGGTATCCAGTAGTGTTGACGCAGGGTGGAAAGCATATGATTTCTACCTCTATGACCAACCAACAAACAACAAAGAATGAGTTTAGAGACATGGTTAGCCTTTGGCAAGATTGCAGGATGTTTGGTTTCGTCTGGTACGGCTGATTTGCTTAGTTTCCCACCTACTCTTGACACTCCATCAACCTTTACTGGATCCAACTTATACAGAGGACTTGACCTTTTTATGCCATCTTTATTTAGTTCAGCTATTTCTTCAAGGAACGACGGTCTTTGCACAGAGCACACTATGGCCTTTTCTGCATTACCCAAATCCTCAAGAGAAAGCCTTGCAGGACATTGAAGCTTTTCTGCTTGGCGCAGCTCTGGTATTCACCAAGTATGTTCTGTTCTTTCCTTTCTTTCCTCCGATGTTGAAGAACTTCTATAAACTTTTGAATCCATGCCACTGCTCTCTTAAGGTCTGTCCAATTAGAAAAGTAAGAGTTTGTTAGTGGGGCATTCTTCTTGTTTTTAAACAATACTACAGACAGAGATCTCATTCTTCACTTCTGGGTCATCTTCAGGAATTAAACTCATTTCCTCTGGCATTTTTGCCAGTGAGCCTGCTGTTTTGAAAGAAAGTCAGGGCCATTGGGCCAGGTTATAGACCAAAGACCACATTATCCCTCATACCCCTTGAGGCTGCATCTGCAGGATTCAGTTTGGAACTGATGCACCTCCACTGCAATGCTCTAGTGGGTTCGATTGATGGAGACTCTGTTTTCCACATACGTTTTAAATCTCTTTGTAATGTTTGCAATGCACTTTAGAATTGTCGTGCTGTCTGACCAGAATGTAGATTCATTCAGTTAAAGTTTTTCAACTTTGTTTTCAACATTTGTTCTAGGCGCACAACTAAGACTGCCACTGCAAGTTCCAATTTGGAAATGGTTGTTTGTTTAAGTGGTGCTATTTTGGCCTTTCCCATCACAAATATAACCCATACTTGTCCTTTGAAATTTAACAGCCTAAGCCATACAGCTCCATATCTCACTTGCGTCACAAATATTTTGCAACTGTACAACTGTTATGTTTCCAAAACCACCGGGTGTAAAACATCGTTTTTTGTTCATCCAGCCATCTTTGCCATTCTTGAGCTGTCTCATCCTAATTTAGTCTTGCACAGATCAAGATAATTTGTTTGGCAGTGAGAATGATTGGTGCTAGGAAACCCAGGGGATCAAAAACAGAACTTATGACAGATAGAATGCTACATCTTGTTGCCAAGTTGAATGTGGCACAACTTGGAGATGATATTGATCCAAAAATATGAACAATCATCCTATACTCCACTAGGACCACCAAAGAAATCATTGAAATTTTATATCTTCCTTTGCCACTCTAACCTGATGGAACATTCCTTCAATGCCTGTCATGAAGGGAATGGGACCCTAATGAAAGCAAAGCAGCACTCCTATAAGGGTATTTGGCAAGGAAGTATTATTATTCAAAGAGGTTCCACCATATGCTAAACAATTCTCTTTTTTTTATGTCAATGATAGACACCATGGTGTGCTATGCACCCTTTCCATTTTCTTGTTCCAATTGTTCCAATTCTATAGGTACAATCTCTGCATAGTCTTTTGCAAATATATTATTCAGGAATTCATTGTATTCAATGAACAATGATGGGTCTCTTTTGAAACTCCATTGCATGGTCTTTATCACAAATCAAAAAGGGCTTTTCAAATGCACTGGAAGTGAAATTATTTGATTTTTGTTTGTGGTTCAATTTCAGTTCACCTTTGGATTGTTCTGATACCACTGTGACTGTGGTAGCAAAACTGCTGTGTCTGTTGGTGGTTTGAAATTAGGTTCTGCAGTAGTATTTATTGTTTTGGAAGCTCCCTTTTTGTCTGTTGGATTCTGAATTTCTCCAAAGATGGGATCCAGTGCAGTCTGGGTTTGCTTTTCAATGAATTCCAGAAGGTCCTCGAACTTTACTTTTCTCTTTTGATTATCTTGTATGTTGCAGGCAATTGATCTCCATTTGAGATCAAGAAAACACATCCTGTTTCTTTGCATTTGCCAGTGTGTTATCTATAGAAATAACTATTATTTCTGTCAGATCACTGTACAAAAGGTTTTTAATATCAAAATTGCTTTGATAGCTTTTGTTCAGACAGGTCTCAAGATGATGTGAGCCAAATTTGGTGAAGATTGGACAAAATTTGGAGGAAGAGTAGAACCGCTAAAAATGGTGGTTAGATGTAAGCATTTTTGAAATGTTATTGTAACTTTTGACCAGTAGGTGGCGCTGGCACAGAACTTTTTGCACAGCCTCAGGTCATGGTCCTGAAGATGCCGACCAAATTTTGTCTCAGTGCACAAAGTTGTTGCTGAGATACAGCCTCACTTTCTGGTTGGCAGCTTCGCTGTCAGATTCGTTGAACCATTACGGACAGACCATTTGGAATATTCAAAATTCTTTTAATAACGTTTATGAGGCTTATTCTGAGGATGATGTGTGCCAAATGTGTTGATGATTGGACAAAATTTGTAGGAGGAGTAGTGAAAAAAAAAAGGTTTTTGACAAAAACCAAGATGGCGGAAAATCTAATTAGGCAGAAATTGATGTCATGGGGTGCGTTGAACTCGTTTTGACCTAGGGAATCCAGGGGTGCTTTTAAATTTTAGACACACTGTTCAAACGTTATGACCAGAAAAGTGCTTCCAAATTAGGCCCAAATTTGACCCGATGGTGGTGCTAGAGTGTTTGGCAGCACTTGGCGCAAATTTGGTCAGAATGTTCCTTAGACCCTCCCCAATCAGTGTGACACATATCACAACTTTTTTACCAGATGGTTCTATGGGCTGCCAAATGACACCCTAGCAAGAAGAAGAAGAAGAAAAGCTTGAATAACAATAGGGTGTCTATGTACCTTCAGTGCTTGGTCCCCTAATAATAATAATATGTTTATCATTAATATAGTGCCTGTTTAAAACTTAGCCTGTAGCTCACCGTATACCCATATAGTATATTGAAAAAGCAACTATTAGGAAGAAGAAAGGGAAAAGTGTTGGGAGAAAAGGTAAGTTTTAACTCAACTTTTAAAATGAGAGAAGGCTGTGCAGTCATGAAAGGTCTTTAATTATTGTTAAAAAACTGCAAATTTAATAAAAATCCAGGGCTTCAAATCTATATCTGTGTGAGTGGAAAGTAAAAAAAAAATGGTTTGAATAAATGAATATGATGGAACAAAATTGCCCTATTTTTTTCTTTTTATTAAAAATGAAATCTGTGCTGTGGTGATGGAAAATCTTTTAGTCTCGGGCCCTGGGGAAAAAAAAACTGTTTAAGAAACAACATTTTCTCTTAAATTCTCCTCATTTTTTGTTTATCGGCCCCATAAATTACGTCCAACACATTAACACACACCGCTGGTTTGTTTGAATTTTAATATTACAGTGTTAATTGTCCTTGTCTCAAGAGCTAACATCTCATATTACATTTCTTTGAGCTACAAATGATTGTCCTGCTTTCACGCCCCTTTTCAGATTCATCCTTGTGAAGAATGATTTGAGAAAGCACAATTTGCCTTGGCAGCGAAACCCTCCAAATAAACTCTCTATAAGTTTGACAGCAGTGTATTTTCTCAGTGTGTATTCATCCCCACAGGGTCCGTTTTTCCCCACAACGATCTGCCGTTTTCTATTTCAACGAGTCCCTGAAGGCACGCTCTTACACACTGAGCCGATTACATTTTGTTTTGTTTGTTGATTTTGGAGAACATGAAGTCAAACTAATAGGATTTTGTGTGTGTGTGTGTGTGTCTTGACTTTTTGTACAAACAAAAAAATAGAAAATGACAATGCTTGTGTAAACTATAAACTCCAGGATTATGTTCATGTTTTAGTCAGCACTTGTTTATTTGCCACACGACATCCTGTTCAGCCAGGAAATAAAATGGAAAGGTCATAGGTCAAGGCTCAGGAGGTTCAGTCCAATAACAGCGTCCTAATTGCTTGCACCATGTTTGAATTATTCTATTGATTCGTTGGCATTTTCTCTTGTGTGTAACGTCAATACCTGCTTTTAAAAATTGCTCATGCTGATAGGTCAATACACCTTCAATGAATCTCAGGGTGTAACACTTCCCAGGTTTGGGTAGGGAATGAGGCAGCTGGAGGCAGGCTTGGAACAACTCAAAAGGTGCTTTATTCTTTATCTTTTACTTTCAGCAGTTTTTTAATAGATACACACACAAATGCACACACACAACTTTTGCCGACTCCCCAAGAAACACTCCCATATCAAACATGGCCTTGAGCTCATCCTGAAACACCTGTTTTTTGTGTTTGGGCAGACGGTAGAGTATCACCACCCCTGGGGGCATCTCTTTGTGGTGCTCTATGAGATTAGTGCGACTGGGTAGAGGCGAGAACACTTCGGAAAACGCCGCCTGCGAATTGCCAACCTCTGTGAGGTAGGGACGGGAAGAGGTTGTCTCCATAAGGGACCAGCGTGGATTGAGCCACCGCTGTTAGATTTACCTCCAGTTCCAGCTAATCCCTCTCTAGTACTACGGTTGCCAAAGCCACAGGGACCAACTCTCTCCATGGTTTGAGGAGACTGAGGTAAACCTGCCGTGCCCTGCCTTTTTCCTTTTGCCTCATCTCAGTTGACATCCCCGACTTGCCATGTGACCTCAAAGGGTCCTTGCCAGTTGGCAAGTAATTTGGAGTTTGACATGGGTAGAAAAACAAGCACGTCATCTCCCGGTGAAAACTCCCATAACCGAGTACCCCTGTTATACAGCTGGGCTTGATGTTCTTGCACCTGATGCAAATTCTCCTGCATTATGTGACATAAGATGTGGAGTTTTGCACTCAGGTCAAGAACTTACTGAATTTTGTTTTTACTGTTAGAAGGCCCCTCCTCCCAATTTTCACAAATGACATCGAGGATGTCGCAAGTCTTCTGCCCGTACAATAATTCAAATGGGGAAAACCCCGTGGAGGCTTGTGGAACCTCTTTTACTTCAAATAATAGGGGCTCTAGCCACTTATCCCAATTCCGCACATCGTCATGAAAGAGCTTACGAATCATGTTTTTAACTAACAGCCTGTGAACATCACCATGAATGCCCAGTCAATAGAAGTGGGCCATGAGCCGGTTTAATGTTTTGTCCTGTCCTAAGTGCCCCGCCATTGGATTATGGTGAGCTGCCAGGAATAACAATTCCTGATGGCTCTTAGGGAGCAACAATTGGGTCATTTCTTCCTGTGTTTTAGTGTCCTGCATCACTTGATATAACCTATCCTTAATAATGGAAAAATAGGGATGGAAGAGTGCAACATTAGGTTGAATTTGCCGTCCATCGATTACTCATTTGGCCGAAGGAATGCCCAGGGTCTCATCGTGTGACTGCTCCAAGAGGAAAATCCCCCAGGGAAAACCCCACTAAGAGGGGAGGAGCGGGTCCCTCCCCACTCCCTGTGTCCTCCTGACGTGGAGCTGAAGTTGACGGCCCTGGCACTGCCTCCCCAGCCAACGGTGTGCACATTCTATGCCGTCTCTCACTACTGCAGGACCCATCCACAAACATTTCTTTCACTAATGCAATAAACCCCAGCCAATTTGTCCCCAGGATTAGTGGATGGATGAGGCAAGGACTAACCACCACCTCCACTAGGTGCTTCTGTCCCCGCAATTTAATCATGATGGGCACCAAACACTATTCATGAACATCCCCATGCACACACCTTCACCAAACATGCATTTCCCAATGCCTCCCCTTGAATTAAACAGGTACGTCCCAGCACGATCGGGGGCAGCCTGTGGTGCGTCGGGGATCCAGACCGGCACCTCTACCTCTATCACATGGTACTGGTCCTGGAAACTTGTGGTTCATCTTTAAATATAATAAATATAAAAATATAATTCATTAATCATATTTAAAGAACTTAAACAAAAGTGGCAACAATTAACACTTTTAGGAGTGACATGGTTTCACAAAAAAAGGATTTCACAAAGTGTCAAATGAGTAATAATATGACAGTGTGAGAATGTGGCTAGTCACAATAAACAGAACTTTCATATTATCTTTTAATAGACAAAAGCACAAGTAACTGTAGCTGTCAAGAATGTAAATTTATTTTAGACAAATATTTGTCTATGAAATCTCTTGACTTACAAAGCCATAGAGCTTTATTTCTGTTTTTTTTTTTTTTAAAAAAGCACTTGGTGGTGGTAGTTTCATGGTTATTATGGTTATTATTTAGTGATTGTAGTTGCCTGGTCACTTGAAACGTAAGGATTTAATCTAAAACTAACTAAAAATATTAACTGTTAACTATAACTGCAATTTTAATAAAATCAGGAAGTTTTGAAGAATGTAGCTGGTCTGAAAGTTCTTTGAAGCGTTTCCTTTAATAAAGCCTCTGGATGTGCGTTATTGGGGATAACACGAGTAGGACGCTAGAGGTGAGAGACATCAGGTATGAAATTAGGCTGGGTGTGAGATTCCAGACTTCTTCTTCTTGACAGCATGTCAATTTTTTTTTTAAAAGTTCTATCAGGTTTATTTTCCATCCTGACACCTCTAGACACGACACTTCAAAGTGATGTGAAATGGAGTCTGAAATGTCTCAGAGCTGGATTTCAAAAGCCATTTTTATTTTCTCCAACTTAAAGTAAATAAGTGATTATTTCTGCAAGATGATAATTAAGAGTGCTACATAAACACAAACAGACAGAAGGTATGTTTATAATTACATACTACACTAACAAAATAACCGGAGAATCGACTTTGGCACATGCGTAACCTGACTCTGAATACAAGAAACTTTCTCTGTGAAACCTTTGGATTTGACAACTATCTATAAGGCCCAATATTTGTACATTTATTTGTATATTTGTAATATTTGAGTCTAAATACAGGATATAGGGTGAATTCAGGTGAACTTAGTAGAACTGTCTGATTGAAATAACATGATTAATTCACGTGACATCATATAAGGGGGCGTGGTCAGCACCAAACATGATTTGAGGTAGGGAAAATGACATACGCTGTGGTTATAAAAATGTCACTACACGACCAAAAACAGTTTAGGAGCAGGGTACAATCAAATCCTGAATAATTGTACTTGTATTGTACTTATGTTATTTTTGATCTACAAAAATTCCTTCCTCCCATATTGTCTTTTCTTTTTATCCATAGCAAAATTCCTTTTTTTTAATAGTAATTTTATGTCCACTGTGCGCGGATAGTGAGTATGAGTGGGACTGAGAGCAAATTAAAAATGTAAGTTTTTTTTATTTTTATTATTATTATTTTTTTAAAATTCCTTAAGCGTGTCAGTCATTTCTAAAGTGGTGTTAAGGAGAAATATGAGTTATTTGTTTCATTTTTAATTCCAGAAAATGCTGTATATTTTAAAATGCCATGAATCACATGCGGTCTTAATGAGAGGTGCATTATGGGTAGGTGGATGTGGTGTTTTCTGACCTCTCGAGCAAGATAAATAACATTTCAAGCAATCACATCTCTTCTTTTTCACCCGAGCTGAAGAGCCGAATTAGCCGTGGCATCGTGTGGGTGATTCGATTAAAGCCGCACAGGGAAATGTGAAGAGCTTCTTCTGCTGAGACGCAATTAAGCAGCCATATTTGCGTAAGCACTTTAAAGGCACTATAAGGCCAGTGCCCGAACTGCTCTGCTGGAAATACGCTCTTAATTCCCTTTTAATTTTCTTCCATTTTTTTATGACTCCGTTTTATCAGTCACATCATGGTTATGTGAATAATCTTCATGAGCGACTATTACTCAGAGGAGAACTGGGTCATGGGTTCTGTGCATCATCAGAATATGTGGACAAAATAACACAAACTTGGGTAAGAATGTGGTACAAACCTCCTAATTATTGGTAACATTTAGTCTCCTGATATTTGGTACAAGGGGTTCTTCAAGGGTTCTTTAAAGGTTCATTGAATAATTAAGAGTTCTTAGACTCCTAAGTAAATTCTACTTATAAGAAAACACTTTAAGGGTTCCAATTGACCTGCTGTTCTAAGAATGTACCAAGTACCAAGAAGATAAATGTAAAATTCCTGACAGGTTCTAAATATTAAGAAGAAAATAATGGGAAATCATTTGGAGTATTTGTCACACACTGTTGTTTACTTCGACATTTAAAGAAGGAGTCTCCAGTGTCAGCACTTTATAACAGTCAGATCATCTTCAGGACAGAGGAGTTAATGATTTGTGGTTTGTGTTTTTTTGTCTTAGAGAAAAAAAAAGAGAGTCTGGTGAGGGAACAACTGTTTACAGTTGCTATAAAGTAAGTGAGAACAGGAACTAACCTGTTTCACAAAACATTAAATGTAACTTTAAATGGATAAAAAGTATGATGTGCTCTCTTTAATAAATAAAAACTGTAATCGTTGAAAGGTTGCTGTGGTATAAGAGGAATAACAAACTTCGGGGAGGTGACAGTAATGTGCTCCATCACACCGTTCCATCGCTCAGTATTTTCCAGACGAACCGTCATAGTGTGATTTATTTTCAATTTTAAAGTTT
The DNA here is from genome assembly GCA_022985145.1 of Pangasius djambal. Lineage (NCBI taxonomy): Eukaryota > Metazoa > Chordata > Actinopteri > Siluriformes > Pangasiidae > Pangasius > Pangasius djambal. Next base: position 4,017,628 of record CM040988.1, on the reverse strand, counting down.
TATATCTAGCAGTGAGAGATTAAAAACATGGTTTAATAAAAGAATATTTAATTAACACTTTTGTGACCCCCCACACGGCAGTGTGTATTGCTCTCAGCCTGAGCACTACATGCCTTAATGGAGCAGTATCGAGACCGAGCGAGAGCGCAAACGAATACATATTCAATACAATATTGCACAAGTATTGAATATTAAATATAGAACAGCTGTGTGTGTTTGTGTGTGTGTGTGTCCGATTAGATGGAGGGGATATGCGAGATAATAATCAGACACACCCGATTTCTGCCACTGTTAATAATAATATGTGTAAATGGTAGCACTGGTGACACACTAAATCATTTTTCATTCCATTTGTGCCTGTCGCCTAAAAAAAAACACCACCACGCCGTTATGTTTTCCAATTTTATCAGACGGGAAAAAAAATAATAAAAGTGCTGGGTTCTGTTATTCATTCATTACAGTCAGCATGTCCGTGACAATCTGGGACTGACCTGATGAATCTCAGTGCCGAAGCTTATTTATTTCATGCAGTATTAGTTCAATACCACATCATCCGTTACACTCTCACTCAATACTCGTCATTAACTCAGTGTTATTAATTAAATACAGGATACAATAAACGATAGAATGTATTGTATCAAAGGTTAATTAAAAATGAATTGATTAACCTTTGATACCATATAAACAATTATTGTTAATTGATTGCTGACTATAGAGCCAAAATCCTTAATGCTGGACCCTACCAGTTCGACTATTGTCCTAACAGGTCAACCAGGGACTCCATCACCACTGCTGTCTACTCTTCCTTGACCCACCTGGATAATAGCAACTCCTACGTGAGGATGCTATTTATCGATTTCAGCTCAGCGTTTAATACTCCAGCCAAGTTGATAAAGAAGCTCACACACCTTGGCATCAGTACCTCCTTCTGCAATTGGAATATGGACTTTCTCGCATACAGACCACACTCTGTGAAGCTCGGCAACATGACAACCTCCACCCTCACTCGGAGCACTGGTGTTCCACAGGGCTGTGTGTTCAGCCCTCTCCTCTTCTTTCTGTACACCCACGACTGAATGAAACGGCCTACAAGGATGAGGTCCAGCACCTGGCAGAGTGGTGTGTCCTCAATATCCAAAACCAAGGAACTTATTGCAGACTTCCGACAGACCAAGAAGGGTCACGGACACACCTCTATTCACATAAATAGAGAAGAGGTGGAACGCATGGCTATCTTCAAGTTCTTGGGATTCATCGGGAGTTCACATCTCCGATGACCTCTGACCTGGAGCATTAACTCCACTGCCGTGGCCAAGAAGGCACAACAGCACCTGTTTTTTTCCTGAGGAGACTGAGGAAGGCTCACCTATCTCCACAGATTCGAGTGAACTTTTATCGCTGTACCATTGAGAGCATTCTGACAAACTGCATCTCAGTGCGGTACTGCTCAGTCGCCAGCAAGAAGGCTCTCCAGTGAGTGATGAAAACCGCTCAACATATCATCGGTGTCCAGCTCCCAACAATTACAGAAATCCGGGAGGCGCTATAGGAGACTGTACTTTCGCACTAGCTGGCTTAGGAATAGCTTCCTTATTCTTATCCTTACCCTTATCTCAGGATTTCTTTAATATGCCTTTGCACAATGCTACTGTAATTTGCTACCATTGCACTTTTATACATAACTGTCACAGTTTACAACTGCTACTGCTGTCCATAACTGTGCACTCACTTCTACAGTAAATACTTTTATTTAACTTACTTGTTGCTATTTGCATTTCTGGTCAGAGGCTAACTGCGTTTTATTGTCTCTGTACGTGTATACTGCAATGAAAATAAAGTTGAATCCCAATCTGAATACCGTATTTAGATACAGTATTGTCTACAGCATGGCTCAATACAATATCAATTGATAACAAAAACAGTACTCCTCTGGATAATATATTTCATACTTATTGCAGTGCCAATAATTACACTACAATACTGCTCAAAACTATATTTAATACATTGTTTGATACGCTATCAACCATTAAAACAGTCAACACTATACTCAATGCGATTTTGCACAGCATCAACCATCAATCCTGTAATAATGCTATACTGATATTATATATTGCAATAATACTTTAACACTGTGATAAAACTGTCTAATAATATAGTAATATTGCAATAATATGGGAATAATGTTGCAGTAAATTGTAATAATACTGCAGTAATGTTACAATAATCATGCAATAATACTGATTGAGTGAAAAACAGTAATAATACTGTGCTAATATTGTAACAATACTGTAAGTATATTGCAATAATACTTAACTAATACTGTAATCTTTATGTAGGAACAGCAAAAATACTGTGAATACTGCAATAACACTGTGATCATACTATACTTATGCTATAATAATACGGCAATAACGATGTACCAAGGCTATAATAATACGCCACAAATACTGTAATAATACTACAGTAATGCTTTAACAATGTTGTGATAATGCTGTGAAAATACATGACAAAACAGTAACACGGCTGCAATACTATTGCCAGCATATTGTAATAATACTGTATTAATACTGTAATAATAATGCGATAATATACTATACTAGCAGCCGTTAAATACAGTGTTACTTGAAAAAGTATAACATGAAACGCAACAGAAGGAGTAGAATGAGATATGGAAATGTTAGGTAGCAAAATTAATGTGGTTAACTTCTAGCATTGATTCTGGGAGGCGGGGCTTCGAGACAAGGGGTAAATAAATCAGTCTGAGGTTTTTGTACTTTACTTTGTAATCTCTAGAAACCAAACTGTACCCAATGCTCCTTTTAAAAGTATAGTATAGTAGAGTAGAGTATGGTATAGTATTAAATACAGCTTCCCTTTTATTGGAGTGAAATTTAAAAGAGTCACTTGAATTGGTTTAAACACACACACACACACACCTGGTTGGGTGTTGGGCATGAGAGATAAGACAGCAGAAAGACGGACAGGAAGCAGGTTTCTGTCTTCGAGTGGCTGATAAGAGTTTATGAAGTAGCTGTCACTCCGAAGTGCCCCCTGAGGGCCACACACACACACACATACACTAACACACACTGAGATAATTGGCTCTCTGGCTGTGGCGAAGAAACTCTGAGGCTTATGCGCAGTTGCGAAATTGCACTTCAGGAAAAGAAGAGCGAGAGGTTTTAGGTCAGCAGCTATTTTCCTCAGGATGTAGTTTAAATGCATTCATTCTGTATTACAGATCAGTTCAAGATCAGCTCCCGAGGTCTTTTCTCCTGTCGTCACACCCCCATGTTCAGGCACCATCTCCGTCACTGGCTGCCGATGAAATCACTGTAGCGAAAATTCGCTGTTTATTTTCATGTAGAAGTGATACAGAGATGAGCTTTTAGGTCATTTTCTTAGCTTAAACACTTGACCAAAAAAAAAAAAAAAAAAACGGTTCCTGGGATTTCATCACGACTTAAAAAAAGCCTTAAAATAAATATAAAGACTTTCTGCTTGTTTCCTGGACTAAACGTATTAACTGAAAGTCTTTGTTCTTTAACACACGCTGTGTCTTTCACGGCTATGTTTTTCGCTCTGCGTGTGTTTAAATGTGAGGCGACGAAGCGCTGAAAAAAACCTTCAGATTTAAAGACGCCACTTTAATAAAAGCTCCTTTTAAATCATTGTCTGATGTTCCAGCTGCATACGTTTAAACTTTCATTAAACCGCAGAGCTGTTAAATTCTGCATTCAGATTGGTCAGAAGGTGTTGATTTACTAATTTTCGAACAGTAATACAGCTTCAAATCACAGGTTTACATTAATGCACTCGTTTTACTACATTATCGTTTTTATAGTGACCGCTCATGCATGGGGGGGATTAAAAAAAACCAAACAAATGTGTTTTCTGGTTTCTCTGTAACATGACGAGCTGTGTTTCTTCAGGAGAGAGAAAACACACACACACACACACACACACACACACACACATTTGTCTTAGTGAGGACCTTCCTATAACATGCAGGATGTATGTGTTTAAGCTTAGCAAATAGTTAATATTCCAAGCAGGGGTCAAAGAAACAAGCAGACAACTTTAAGCCTGGATAATCCATACTCAAAACACAAGGAAATCAGGAGAAACATGGAACATTAGGATTTGGAAAACAAGACTCGGACTTACGACCTCTTATGACCTTGCTATAAAAGACAGAAACAGCAAGGTTTACAGAGACCAACTACTTACAGGCTCAAAAAAAAGAATAACTGGACACAATCAGGAAACACACCAATCACAGGACAGGGGCGGAGACAAGTCTAAAACCAACGCTGCGTCTCAATTCGCCTACTCTGCGTCCTAAATAGTAGCCGAGATTTGAATTAATGTGCCCCAAATCGTAGTATATTGAAATGAGTATCTCAAAGGTACCTGGATGGTCTACTGTTTCTGGTAGATTTTCGAAATGTGGATCCATGGACACTATTTCAGCTAATATTACCCACAAATCCTTGCACGAGGGAGGAGGAGTTTTGTGATGGATTGCTTCACCGAATTCAAGGACGTATTTTAGAGAGGTGTAAATGATATGTGGGGGAAAAAAAAAATCAAGGGAGTGGTAAATTAAATGATATAGTATAAAATATATAAGGAATAGCGAATAACGAAAAGCTGAAATGCAACGAGGAGTTGGTTTACAGTGACAGTGTGTGTAACTAGGCAACGTCCTTCTCTTCCATTACATGACATGTTAGTATGCCTTAGTACTTCCATACTCTTTCGCTACACAGTCAAATGTATGTATTTGTTTTCCGTAGAGAGAGTATATACTTTTAGCGCATAGTATAAGTTGGCGAAAGGGGATTCAGCATCGGACTTAACGATGCTAAATGCATGATATGACTTCGCGACGAAAGACAGAAACAGTAGGGTTTACAGAGACAAACTACAGGCTCGACAAAGAATACCTGGACACGATCAGGAAACACACCAATCACAGGACAGGGGCGGAGACAAGTCTAGAACCAAGAAAGCTGAGAAGGGGACTTAGCGACACTTCAATAAAAGCGTTTTTTGTATAAAAAAAAAAAGACAGTTTTCCACACATGTTCTTACAAGGTCAAAACTGTCAGATATTCCTTGTGTCCTTGTGAGGACATATCTTGGTCTTCATCAAGCACACCCTGCCCTCACTCACTTATGGGAAGAATCCAGCGAGTAAGTGCGATGGGAATCAATTTGGAAGTAGTAATGTTTGATTTGCAAAGACCCCAAACACACCTCGAATCTGTGTGAGAGATATTCGGAGAGCAAAGAGGCAGAGGTGTGTGTAATGAAACGTCCGACCCAGTCAGTCGAGCTGCTGTGGGATGAGTCGGACCATAAGGTTAGAAAGAAAGAGAAAGAGAGATGTGTTCAATCTCTGCGAAATCCTCCAAGGAGGAAAATATTCTATACTTAGTCCGTATATTCATATACATGCATAACCCTTACATATCTAACCTTGCTTGTCATTTTTATCAAATTCCTCTGGAATCCGTGGCGGTATTTGTAGGCTGGAATGTGAGTTTGCGCTGCTTAATGAGAATGGTGCTTCCGAGCGCTCGCCTGTTATCACACGCTATGAAATTGCACCTTGATTAGTTTGTGTTTTGGCCGCCGCAGCCCATTTCCAATCTGAATGGCTCTGAGTGAGCCGAGCTAACGCCGATCCAGGATTCATGCAATTTGCAAGAGTAAACAACAGGATGAGCGGTGAGGAGAACTGCTGAATGGAAATCATCAATCACGCCTTGGAACACAGCTGAGAGTGAAGAGGCATTTGTTAGTCGTGTAGCGGTTCTCTTCAAAACGATGTTTTTCTTGGTGAAGCCTGCTACGAGAGGAGAAAAGTGATATTAGTTTTTAGCTAGGCTAATGTCTCCTAAACAATTCCATGACCTTGAATAAGCTGTAGGATTACACACACACGATGAGAAGAAAAGAAGCACAGGGAAGTAACCATGGCTCTGTGACTAAGTGGAGGACTGCTGGGAAGGTTTTTAAACTACATCAAGATACGTGCCAATCTAGTGAGGTACTCCGGTTTGACCTTGAAATGTTCCAACACTTGTAAACAAAAGTTAGCTTTTTGAAGCGTTGGAAAGAAAGGCCATTCTTGTCATCCGGACATCTTCCTCAGCTTGTGTGAACCTCAGTCGTAGAACCTACGTAATCTTCCATTCTATGTCCTTTCATTCCGGACCACCAGAGCAGTTTCCATAGGAATTAGTAGAGAATTCCCATTTGCTCATATCCTTGCTAACTACTAATAGCTAACATTTTTCACCTTGTGACCATGACATCATATATGTCACCTATAAAAGCTCCCTGCTACGTCATGCTCGTCCTCTGGCTTTTCTCATCAACCCAAATGACTCAGATGGTTCTCCAGTCAGAACCACATAACCTTTCATTGTACTTCCATTCATTTCAGAGCACCAGAGCAGTTTCCAGTGGAATTAGTGGAACATTCCTGTTTGCTCATTTCCTGGAGTACTTATACCAAAGTTATCACCTCGTGACCATGACCTCACTACATCACGTTCTCTGGTTCTCGTTCCCATTCCCATGGCCTCCATTCAGTTGGAGAACCAAGATTACATATATAACCTTCCTTTCTTTCTGGACTGCCATGTTTGGAGGTTTGTGTGCTAAGCTGATGCACTACTTGCTAACTGACTGAGAAAGGCTAATGCTAAATGGATGGATTTGTTAGAAAATGAGCCAAAAAAAAAATAATAATAATCCCAGCTAGCAAACTAGCAACCACCTTCCAGAAAATTCTTTTTGCTACATAATTTATTTGTACAAATAAAAAATGTTGAACATTTTGGATAGTATTACAGTAATGAAGATGCTAAATTAGGCTGATGCAGTACTGTATTTAGACTGATGCCCTTGCAGGAACTGAGGTGTAAAGAAAAAAATCATAAAGGCATGAGTGAATAAAAAGAAAAACTAACATGATTAGTATGAAGTGAAGAAAAACCTGAGAAAAGAGCAGGAAGTGTTTGCGAGCTCGAGGGATGGATTGGGTCGATACACTTTCAGGAAACAGGTGAAATCCCTTACGGTGCTTTCTGTTGATTTCCTTTCAAACTGACGAGACTTTTGGGTCTCTCTGTTTTTTTTTTCCCGCCTGCTCATTGTGTATTCGTGGTACAATGTGTCCGGCTGTGACAGATCAGCTCACTCTGCTAATCGCTTTCCCTCCATTAAAATCCCCTCCGTAAAAATAAGCAAGGTCAGCGGCCGGAAAAGTAAAGCAAAGTCACCACAGTGTCATTCGCATCGTTAGCTGGGATATGCTAATGACGATAATTAGGCTAGTTCATATTAGCATGAGTGTGATGCCCCTGCATTCAGGAGCTAATTAGAATTAATAATGAAGTGGTGTACTGAATATGTACAATTAACGCCAATGGACATTCTGCAATCATGCATATTAGTTCATTAATATTCATAATCATTGATTTTTTTTGTCTATACTGTATAATCCTTAGTTAATTTTATTCATTGTTTGTGTGTAGTGTATAATCCTTAGTTCTTTCATATTCATATTTGTCATTTTTGTATATAATATATAATCCTGAGGTCATTAGTATTCATATTTGTCACCAGTATTCATATTTTTGTGTATAGTCTATAATCCTGAGTTCATTAATATGCATAATCCTCATTTCTTGTAGTGTGTAGATCATTAATATTCATAATTGTCATTTTGTATGGTGTATAATCTTGTGTATAGCGTATAGCATATTATTCATTAGTTCATTAATATTCAAACTATTTTTGCATACAGTGTGTACTGCTTAGTTCATTAATATTTATTCGTTCATTAACATTCATACTATTTTGTGTATAGTGTGTAATGCTTAGTTCATTAATATTCATTAGTTCATTAATATTCATACTATTTTGTGTACAGTGTGCAATGCTTAGTTCATTAATATTCATTAGTTCATTAATAGTCATACTATTTTTGTGTATAGTGTGTAATAGTTCATTAATATTCTTAGTTCATTAATATTCATACTATTTTTGTGTATAGTGTGTAATAGTTCATTAATATTCTTAGTTCATTAATATTCATACTGCTTTTTGTGTATAGTGTGTAATGCTCAGTTCATTAATATTCATTAGTTCATTAATATTCATACTGCTTTTTGTGTATAGTGTGTAATGCTTAGTTCATTAATATCCAATTAGAAAAGTTACGAGTAGGTGACAAGTCGGATCGATAGCTACATTAGCGAGGCTGCAGCATGGCGAGTGGCTGTTCTGCTCCTTATCTCCCAGAAAGCAATTAGAGGAGTAAAGGTTCTGTGTCCACTCGGCTTTCTCTCGACGCCATGCGTGCTGCGGATCACTTTGTACTAGTGAGGCGTCATCACTGGATTTTTTTGGATTGAATCTTTCATTTTCTTCACAGACAGAAAACCCTTAATGGTTCTTCGGCTGCCACTCTGGAGGAAACTCTAAAGGTTCTATGCAGAACCCTACAATAAAGTGTTTCCCTATGATTCCCAAGTAGAACCCTTTCAGGAGGGTATGAAAAGAGAGGTTCTTCAACAGTTTGTTAAGGTTTCATGGGATAATTAATGATAAATGATGCAATCATCAAAAAGGCACAGCAACAGCTACACTTCCTCAGAGTTCCTCAGGGAAAACAACCTGGAGTGCAAGCTGCTGGTGGCCTTAAAAACATCATCAAGGACACATCACACCTAGGCCACCACCTGCTTGATCTCCTGCCCTCGGGCAGGTGGTACAGGGGAGCAGTTGGGGGTTCGGTGCCTTCCTCAAGGGTTTCACCCCAGTCGTGGTATTGAGGGTGGCAGAGAGCGCTGGTCATTCACTCCCCCCACCTACAATCCCTGCCGGACCTGAGACTCAAACCCACAACCTTCAGGCTCACCTTCGGGTTACAAGTCTGACTCTCTAACCATTTGGCCACGACTGCCCCCACTAATGTTAATTGTCAATGTACAGTACTCTGATCACTGTGTCCAACTACAGTGACTTATTTCACCAATCTCTACTTTTGTCTACACTTGCTGTTTATATCATATGTAGAATGTCAATGTGCAGTACTGGTCACTAAATGTAGAATGTCTCTGGTCACTTATTCCATTTCAATCTGTACTTCTGTGTGTCTACACTCAACTGTTTACACCGATGTAGAGGGTAATGTGCAATACTATCACTGGTCACTTATTCAGAATGTTCTCTATGTTCAATGTGCAATATAATGACCTGCTGTATTTGCTTTGTACTGTATACTTGCTGTACATACATACATACATACATACATACTTTTATACTACACGCTATACTCACTTTATAGTCTATTTATTGTCTAATGTTATATGTTTGTTTTTATAACACCAATCAGAAGCAGTGCTCCTAATTTCGTTGTATACGGAGATATACAATGACAAAGGCTTTCATTCATTCATTCATAACAAAGAAGGGTCATATTTGGAACACGTTATTAGGAAAACACTTATTTGTTCTTTGGATGCCCCTCTGGAGGAAACCTTAAAGGTTCTATGTAACCTACAACAAAGAGTAAAGAGCACCTTAGGGCACACACGTAGAAAATGTAAGAGTCCTTCGCTTCCCTCTTCAGAGTTAATTAAAGGTTATTAAAGGCCCATTAAAGGTTTTCTGCAAAACAGAGTGTTTCCTTATCATTTTCAAGTAGAACCAGATTTAGGAGGCTATGCATTACCTCTATAAGAAAAGACTGGTCCTTCAGTGGTTCTTTAAGGGTTCATTGGATAATTAAGGATTACAAGAAAGGGGTTCAACTTAGAACCAATTATGACAGAAAATCATTTTGTTGTAGGGTTCTACATAGAGGCAGAGGTATAGTTCTTCAGCGTGAGTTCCCCATGACAAAACAAACCATGATGTTTATGTAAGATGGAACGTATTCCGCAGTCATCTGGCGGACATTGTGTTCTTCGTGTTCTTCGCTTATTGGTAAATTTAGCGCGCTAGAACACCACGGCGTGACAGGTAGATAGCAGGTAGATGCGTAAATAGCAGGCTGTATCAGTCAGCGCACTGTCATACGGGAGCTCCAGCGTGATGCACCATGACACGGAAGAACGTCCTGTATATAATCCCCTACAGTTCCTGCGGTTCCTTGTCAGTTACCTTCAAAAGTACCTTTTGCCTCCAGACCGCAGGAACATCATCATACATGTTTCACATAATGAAAGGAATTTAGAAGTAGAATCTAATAAATAAAAAAAAGCCTTTTTTCACATCTGAGAGCTCTCAAAGGAATGTCTGCTGGAACTGAGAACCTTTTTTCTCTGCAACTTCCAAAAGAACTAAGGTTTTTTTATCACTGGGAATATATATTTTTTTTCTAGCAAACTTTCTTCAGAGAGAAAACAAGAAGTCCATGGAATACATTCTTAGAAAATAAAAAGTTCTTCAAGGGCTATTTAAGGGTTCATTTGATATTTAAGCTTCCAAAAAAATGGGGTCTACTTGCAACCATGATAGGAAAACACTGTGAGCATTCCCCCTAAGAGAGACAAACCAAAGAGCTTTTAGAGTAAACTCTTAAGGGTTCTTTAGTTGTCCTTCTGAGGGAACCTTTAAAGGTTCTATTTAGAGCCCTACAGTGCAGCTTTTCCATTTCAGCTCCAAGTAGAACCCTTTTAGGAGGCTATGTATTATAGCTAAATGTTAAACTCCTGACAGGTCCCTTTCTGATAGGAAAACACTTTTATGTATGGTTCTACATAGAACCTTTAATGGTTTCCCCAGAGAGCCAACTGAATAACACTTCTAAATTTTTTGTAAGACTGAGGGTCAAACAGTACGTGTCCAGCAAATGTTAACTAACCTCTAACTAACTAACCTGTTTTTAACAAGATTTAATTATGTTACATTCTTAGACAAAATAATGGTAAATCTAGAACCTAAAGCATTTTGCAGGTTGTCCCTTTGGGGGATCCCTTAAAGGATCCTATTACGTAAGGTTTCCTCATCACAAAGAAGCTGAGAACTCAACCATCCAAAGAAGATCCACTTTGTTTTATTTTGTACAAACAGAGAACTGAGAAATGGTTCTAGCTCTAGCCCCGCCCCCTCACTTTAATATTTAGTCATGTGTGATTTTTAATCAGAATCCAATGTTTTGGGTTTTGCATTTGTGACTGTTGAGATGGTGTTGTTCTGGATCGACCTTCTAGACCAGATATTCTCACGGGAATCCGAAACATGCAGCTGTGTTGAGGCACAAAAACATTAGTCAGTAATATGTGTGTGTGTGTGTGTGTGTTTTATAATTTGGCCATTTGAAACTCAGGTGATAAAAGGCTCAGTGTTCCTCTAATTAAGCGTGAAAACCCATCATCTTACAATACCATCTCCAATAATTTGGAGCTCTTCAGGGGTTCTTTAAGGGTTCATTTGAGTAATTTCCCTCCCAAAAGTGTCCCATTTAAACCTTTTTGTTAGGAAAATACTTCTACATAAAAAAGCTTTAAGGGCTCCCACAGGAGGCACAAACCAAAGAGCCCCTTTAGGGTACACTCTTAGAAAATTTAGAGCATTTCTAATGTAGAACTCTACAACAAAGTGTTTTCCTATCATGATGTGTTAGAGGTAAATGCTCTTAATAATCCAAGGAGGAACCTTTGAGGAACACTTTGTTCTAAGAGTGTACCAAAAGTACGAAAAAGGAACCAGTCTTAGCCCCCAAAACCAGGCTCTACTTACTACCTGTTCTGGTAATAATACACTATTTAAGGATTCTACTTAGATTCTACTATATGAGGGTTCCTCCAGAGGGACAACTGAAGAACCCTTTAGCAAACATCTGATTTTAGCAATTCTATTTTATACCCATGAGGAAGAAGAACGCTTGTTGGATTTCATACAAATGGAGACTTGAGAAACGGTTTTAAGTAGAACCTCATAGGAAGCTACGAACTTTAAATTAACCAATGAATACTTAGAGTTTAAAAATAGGTTCCTCAAGAGTTCTTTAACAATTCACTGGAAAATAGAGTTCTTAGCTTCCAAAAAACAGGTTCTACTTGCAACCTAGTCTGGTAGTAAAACACTTTGTTGAAGGATTCTACCGTACATAGAACCTTTAAGGGTTTCTCCAAAGGGACAACTGACAAACCCTTAAAGGAAGAATTAAGCAATTTTATGCTACACTATTAGAAGAAAAGGTAAAAGAAGAACGCAAAAGGGTTCTTCACATGTAAGCATTCTATGTAGGAACCTATTACCCAAGGTTTCCTTGTTAGAAAGAGTTCCAAGAAGCTTAGAACCCTAAACCATCCCTTAAGGAAAGCAGATCTATTTTGTACAGACAGGGAACTGAGATAAGGTACGAGCTCTAGCCCTGTCCCCTTGTCTTAATCTGATTTGTTGGTAACGTTGAATAGGAACCCGACAGCCTGGGTTCTTTGTGATTCGTGTTGTTTTCAGAGCGCTGTGTAGCTGCGCCTCACTCGGCCCGCTGTGCATAAATAAAATAAAAACACAGGAACACCAGCGCATTCATTACATTCGCCTGGCGCTGCAGATCACAGTGTGTACCGCCCTGGGACTTTTCACTGCAGCTAGCGCTTCCATTAACATTAATGTCAAACGGAGTCCTCACATCCCTCTCCTTCTCCACCCGTCTCACCCTCTCACTGTCTCACTTGCTCTCTGTCTCTCTGTCTGTGCTTTTTTGTGTGCAGAACAAACACAAAAACCGTAGTGCTGTTCGTTTACCTCACGATTTCAGATCTCTGAATCAGAATCAAATTGAGATGAGTTATTTAATGAATCATTTAAATGATTCTTTTTTAAAATATTTTTATACCACACAGCTACTAACTTTCTATTTGGCATAAAAAGGGTTCCTCAAGGGGTTCTTTAAGGGTTCATAGTTCCCTTTGTTCTAGGAAAACATTTTTTAGCACTCTACATAAAACCTTTAAGGGTTCCTCTAGAGGGACAACTGAAGAACCCTTTTTTTTTTTTTAGGAGTGTACATAATACCAAGAATGTTAAACATCTAACAGTACTAAGAAGAAAATAATTACATTTTGTTGTACTGTTTTACATAGGATCTTTAAGGGTTCTTCCAAGAGGCACAAACTGAAGAACCCTTTAGGATACACTCTTAGAAACCTTTCAGGCTTCTTAGGTTGACCCTCTTAGGGATCCCTTCAAGGTTCTATGTAGAAGGTTCTTCAAGGGTTCTTAAGAGTTGATTATGGAACTGGATCATTAAGCTTCCCAAAAGGGTTCCACTTGAAATCTTTTCTAATAGGAAAAACAATGTGATGGAGGGTTCTACGTTGAAAATTTGAGCGTGACCCCAAGAGACACAAACCAAAGAACACCTTAGGGCACACTAGAAAAGATAAAACACTTAAGGATTCTTCTTATCCATCTGTGAGAACCTTTAAAGGTTGTGTGCAGAACCCTAAAATTGACATGTTAGCCTGTTAATTCCAAGTAGAACCTTTTAGGAGGCTGAGGACCCTTAATTATCCAATGAAATGGATAATTTCACTTAAAGGAACCCTAGAAGAACAATTTCCTTAAGTGTGTGTGTGTATCAACTGGATATGTGTGGGGTACAAACTCCAAATAATTGCTCGTTTAACATGTTTATTGGGTAATTAAGGGTTCTTAGCCTCCTAAATGGGTTCTGCACACACTTTCACAGTTATTACATACTGTCTTTTCTTAGAAAAAAAAAGGGTTCTTCTTTGGTTTGTTAAGAATTTGTTGGATAATTAAGGGTTCTTGGCTTCTAAAGAAAGAGTTCTACTTGGAATCCTTCCTAAAAGGAAAGCGGGTTTTCGTCGGGTTCTACGTAGAACATTTAAGGCAATTGTTTTACATTCAGAGACCACTTTAATGGTTAAATAAATAAATAAATAAATAAATAAATAAATAACAAAATCCATGGTAACTATGAGCATAGATTTATCTTTAAGATAGGCACATTAATTAATAATATGCTCCACGGCAAAAATGTACCGATAAAAGGATAAAAAGAATGATGTGTCATTCTTTAATAAACGAATAAAAGAGAATGCAACACTCCGGAGTGTTCATTTATTAGAGAATAATTGCAGTTGATTCATTTCCCATAACAGCACTCCAAGTCATGTTTTATTTCTTTACCTAATGCCAGGGAGTTTTGGCTAACCTCGTCCTCCAGGGCATGGAACAAATTTCAGAGTGATTTAAACCCTCTGTGCTGCAGGTTCTAATCCGGTTACGTTCATTATCTCCTCTTAGTGCCGGTCGCTTCACCGTGGCTCCTTGCGCTGTTCGGGTGTGTGTAAAGCGCTGCAGTAGGCAAACACTACGCTTTATTAGGCAGGCTAATTGCACATAGCTGTGACCGCTAGCAGAATAAATTGCTGTATCGTTAGCTGGAAGCGGCTTAATCGAATGATTGTTAATCTGATGATTAGAGGCTGTGATTTAGCATCGCGCGTTCCCTGAACACACAAAAATACCAAAAAGCGAGTGTGTGGAGCTGATGCAGCGGTGCTTTAATGCGGCTTGGAGGAATCGTGGAATGTTTTTCCTGTCTCTGTGCAGAATTCTTTTGGTTTGTCTAATAACACTATGGCTTGAGGTGATGTGTGTGTGTGTGTGTGTGTGTGTGTGTGTGTGTGTGTGTGTGTGTGTGTGTGTGTGTATGAGTGAGGATTTAATGGAAAATTGCTTTGTATCAAAGAGAATCCATTGTGGAACCAACCTGCCATGGCATGAGCGTTTAATTTACCTTGTCAGAGAGAAAGGAAATCATGAATGCACCTTTTAAAAGAAAATGTCACAATGATGTAGAGAAACCTTTAATAAATTTTGATGCATTTTTAAGCTTTAGTGCATCCTGAAATCATAAAACGAGTTACTTTCCCGGGTCTGAAGCTACTATGAAATGTATGGATTCTGGATTCCGATTGGTCAGATGATGTTGATTAATTTCCCGACAGTAGCGCAGGTTTATATTAATGCGCTTGCTCTAATACATGATCATTTTTATAGTTTAAAAAGTGTGCAGTTGTTGATATGGTGAAGTTTTCTCCATGTTAAGGAGATGTTTATTTAACACATGTGGAAGGAGTCTCCAGTGTCAGCGCTTTGAAAGATGTAAGTTTCTGACATCTTCAGGACAGAGGAGTTCTCTCGGTTTGCGTGTGTTTTTTTTTTTGTCTTATTACCTTCAAGAGAGAGAAAAAAGAGAGGCTGGTGAGGGAACAACTTTTTATAGCTGCTGTAATGTAAGTGACAACAGGAACTACCTTGTTTCACGGACATTCCATAACGTTAAACGTAATTATCATTATCACTAAGAGGATTGAAAATCAAGCGAGCTAGCTGTGGGTCGGGGGTATTTTTAAATACACAAAAGGAGGACTATATTTTTTTTTTTTGCTCTCATTTAATATTTAACATGGAATCTCCTGCTTTTGATTTTAGGGCGTTTTCAATTTTAAGTAATATTCATTTTATAATTAAACAAAAAATTAAAACAATATATATGAGAGAGCGGTAAATATGAACAAAGTTGCTAGTAAGCAGGCTAGCAAGTTTTTCAGTTTCATAAAACATTTCCACCTAAAAATAATTCTTCAAATATAGTAAAAAGCCGAAACCAGACTTTTGGTGATTCCTGAGTTCAAGTTTTCCTAAACCGTCTCATGTATTTGAAGTGTGTCTCCATGTTGCGCTCCAGGAGAAAAAATTGTATATGAAAGAAATTCCTTAAAGTGCTTAAATATCAGTGCAATCACACTGCTAGGGTCTTAGAGTTTCTGCCTTTTGATATTGTGCGATGAAAGGGTGAGAGATAAGAAACGAGAGAAATTCATAAATCTCTATTTCATGTTCATGTAGAATATCCAATAACACTCAAGCACACACACACACACACGGTCTGATATTGTGCTGTACAATCTCAGCTCTTGATCTACGCCCTCAGAGAGTAGGCTTTATATTCCCGTGCATGCAAAATGCATTACAATACTCGGACTCGCATTATACATCCTCGTCTATCTTTCTTCTTTATGAAGCTATTATTTCCAGAGCGCGAGTTCATGTCCTTTAGCATGCATGCTATGCTATGCTATGCTATGCTATGTACAGTCAGTAATTTCATATAGATCATAGGCTCAGTCTGTGATCTTTGCTGCTGGAGAGCATTTTTGTTTTTGTCTTCATATTTGCAGAAATATGAAACATGAAGAGAAACACATGAATCGATCATACAGAGCATTGTCTAGACGCCGGGTCATGTTACACTTCAGACACGGCTTACCGTGTAACGTTAGCCGTTTATCGTAGCGATAAAGGTTTGTATATTTGGAATGTGTGGATACTAAAAAAACTTTTATTCAGTGTGGAAAAAAATAGTATTGATGCATCATACAAATGTAAAACAAATGTAAAATTCATACATTTGCATGTCGGCTATTCAACAGGATGAGAAATGACACAAGGAACATGAACTTATATGAGGTGCCAATATTTGTGTTTTTTTTTTTTTTTTTTTAAATTAGAGTAGACAAAGTCTAGAGTGCTCTGAGGATGTCTCGTTGCATACACACACGTTCTTACATCTTGGACAAGCACGTGCTCTTGTGAGCTTACATATGTGCTCTCTCTCTCTCTCACACACACACACACACACACACACACACACACACACACACACACACACACAAACATAACACACGCAATCACACACGCAATCATACAATCTGGATTCACACCGTGCAACACCTGCCAGAGCTGATGAGCGTCTTGCTGGCTCGTTCTCTCAATCTTCTCATCATCACACAATGCGGCGGAGCTTTTCATTAACCTCCGCTGATCCTCATACACTCCAGCAGCCACACAGCATGTAGCTGCACACACACACACACACACACACACACCACGGAACACTCATACACATACACATGTGGTTCCAATTTCATTTCTATGGAGATAAAAGTCAGTCAGTTATTAATTAAGGTGAAATATCGTTCTTCCTCAAATGTGCTTAAATTAGATACAGAGTTTTAATTTAAACATCATCTCAAAAACCAGACTTCAGGACATTTTTAAAGACAGGCCTTTTTTAAAAATTATTTTTCAAATACCTAAGAGCAAACGTGAGCGATCATCATCGTATTTACTCACCACACAACAGGAAGTGTTTTAAACCACTAAACCAGAAAAGTTTAAGCAACAAATGAACTCAAATGCTAAACCAGGAAGTGCGTTAAAATGCTAAAGCAGCAAGTTCACTAAATCACCAATCCAGAAAGTTTTCTACACAAAACACAAAACCAGGAAGTGCTCTAATAAAAGGCTAAACCAGGAAGTGCTCTAATAAAAGGCTAAACCAGGAAGTGCTCTAATAAAAGGCTAAACCAGAAAGTGCTCTAATAAAACGCTAAATCAGGAAGTGCGTTAATAAAACGCTAAACCAGGAAGTGCTCTAATAAAACGCTAACCCAGGAAGTGCTCTAATAAAACGCTAACCCAGGAAGTGCTCTAAGAAAACGCTAACCCAGGAAGTGCTCTAATAAAACGCTAACCCAGGAAGTGCCCTAATAAAACGCTAACCCAGGAAGTGCTCTAACAAAACGCTAAACCAGGAAGTGCTCTAAAACCAACACTGCCATTATTCTTTGAGCCAGATTACTATTACCATTACATTACCATTATGGATGATCAAATAAAGGTTAAAGGTTAAATAAGGTTATTGTGTGCAAACCCACTTTAGGGAAAAATTCAATTTATTTTGATTTAATTTAATTTGAACGTATTTCCTTCTGTAAAGCTGCTTTGTGACATTGTCCATTGTG
The DNA here is from genome assembly GCA_022985145.1 of Pangasius djambal. Lineage (NCBI taxonomy): Eukaryota > Metazoa > Chordata > Actinopteri > Siluriformes > Pangasiidae > Pangasius > Pangasius djambal. The sequence goes on along the minus strand of CM040988.1, from coordinate 3,999,749 downwards.
AAAAGCGCTATTCAAATAAAATCGAATTGAATTGAATTTCCATGCATCAAGATTGACATCACGAGGGTTTACTAAAATGTCACCTCTTACCATGTGACCAGGGAAGGGGGCGGGGGGAGTTTTTCTTTAACTTCTACATTGCAACCAGTTCGTCACATGGTGCTTGGACCCCTTAATTTTCTCCTATATGTAATAATTGGTAATGAGCTTTAGATGTAATGAATAAATCAAAACTAGCACATTAATATGTGCTGTGATGTGCAGATGCACTACTCTCAGATCTGCTGTTATAGAGAATTAATTAAACTTCTGACCAATCAGAATCCAGAAGTCAAGGCGCTCTGGTGTAAGGGATTTTAAAACGCGATACACTGCGTATCACAATGTTTAGCTAAAGTTTTGCTAACAGTGCTGCCATCCGGACATATTATTATTAGCAGTGGCAGAAAGTGCATGGTTCTGATTATTAACCTCTCCATCTATTCATACACACACACACACACACACACACACAAATGTAAGAGAGGATTACATGGAGCTATTCTATATTTAATATTCGATACTTGTGTAATATTATGTCTCGCTCGGTCTCCTTACTGCTATAAAGGCATGTGGTGCTCAGGCTGAGAGCAATAAACACTGCCATGTGGGAGGTCACAAAAGTGTTAATTAAATATTCTTTTATGTAATTCTACCCCACACTGCTAGATATAAAACTTTAAAAATGAAAATAAATCACACTGTGGTGACTCATCTATATTTTCTCTCTACTGAAGAAAAAAAAAAAACAACAAAAAAAAAAACCACAAAAAGCGTAAACTCTTCTTAACTAAATTTAAAGTTACAGCTTTATCTCAGATTGTTACAAAGCACTGACACTGGAGACTCCTTCCATAAATGTTAAATAATCTCCTTAACCTTGGAGAAAACTGTCCCCTTGTTGCCCCTGGTCCCTTGGGCGTGCTTGTGTCGGGTTGAAACAGCAGGAAAGCTGAGTTAATTAGCGTTCATGCACAAATGCACAAATCTGTGGTTTGAGATATTTGCTTTTCCCAAAAAAAAAAAAAAAAAACCTTGCCGAACCACTGACAGCAATTACAGATTCAAATCTCGTGCATTGTTCCATAACAGCAGTGCTGATGTTTTTATCATGTTAGTGGGAACACCTGAGCTCTAGCGCACGCCGCTATTATTCCTCCACTACAAAAGCTCAACGCTTTACATGTGCACTTAGAGGCTGCTTTGGCTCCGGAGCGAATCGTGTTAGCCAACACAAACAGGTGTGCGCCGGGATCTGAGAAGTGCTTTCCCACTGTACATATATTCTCCCCTTTTTCAGATTTTCTCTGTGGTAATGTATGTGTAAATAATTTAGGGCGTTTCTCCAGGAGTGCTGTGTTCAGGCTCGCAGTCTGGATGCTTTGACGGCACGCCCTATCAACACGGCGTAATTGAAATGGCTAAATTATTCATGCTCACAGAAAGACGAGACCTCACATAGCAGCACTGCAGCTCCCAGTGGCCTCATTACTTTCAATAACGCCGCCAAAAATATAGCCGCATGCTACTTCAAAACGGAAAGAGCTACGGCTAATTTGCATGGGAATTAAAGGAATCACAAGAACTCGCATCGTACAATCAGCTTCACGAGGTCGCAGCAGGAAATTTCAGAACGAGGCGGCGTGCTTTAGGTTAAACGTACCGGATAAAAAAAACGCCTTTTCTAAAAAAAAAAAACGAAAAATATTTACTGTATAATTTGCTAGGTTATTTAGTGCTGTGGGTCTATGATCAGAGGATTTTATTTATTTATATATTCATTCACCTCCTGGAGTTAATACATTTTCCAGTCACACTGATTCCAGTGTGATTCCAGTCGGACTGCTGTGATGCTTATTTCCTGTTTACACCACAGCACTGTTGAATTCTAGATTCTGATTGGTTGATTCACTTTCTATAACATTATCATTATCGTTTCTGTACTAACAACTCATTCAAAGGGACTTATATCGATGACGCGCCACTAATAATAAACAGATTTGGTAAAGTTGTCAGCAGGGTAAGGAGATGTTTGTTTAAAATTGATGGAAGGAGTCTCCAGTGTCAGCGCTTTGTAACAGTCAGAGGTAAAGCTTCATTATCTCAGGTAGCTACAATAGCAGGCTAATGTTAGCACAGTGCAGCTTTAAGCAGCTGGCTAGTTTAGCTAATATCACTAAGCTAATGTGCTTAATTAGGGGTCCAAGCACTTTGTATTGTGGACAGGAATAATTTTGTTAGGATTTTTCTTGTTATTATTCTTTCAATCATTGATACATGAAACTCAGTCGAGTAAGATTAGCAATGTTGGCGTCATGGTGGCGCTATAGAGCAGTTGTTTTGCATGAACTGTCAGTCCGACGCACCAAAAACAATTCCCCAGACTCTGTAACTTGCGCCAAACATATATAATTTTGCCATTTAGCTCCGCCCACTAAGATTCTGAGCTGCAACAAATGTTATTGAATGTTCGTGAAAAATGACTGAAAGCATCTTCAGACCTTATCTCATCTAGATTATCAGAACCGTTCTCCTGTGACATGCCTAGAACCTTTAGAACTTTTAAAGTTGTCCTTCTGATTTGAGTTTCTGAAGCTTGACTTTAAGTGGAAGTGAAGTGAAGTGATGTGTGGCCAAGTATGGAATTTGTGCTCTGCATTTAACCCATCCAAGTGCGCACACACTGTGAACACACACACACACACACACCCGGAGCAGTGGGCAGCCTTTTTTTTGCTGCGGCGCCCGGGGACCAGTTGGGGGTTCGGTGCCTTGCTCAAGGGTCTCACCTCAGTCGTGGTATTGAGGATGGAAGAGGACATTCACTCCCCCCACCTACAATCCCTGCCGGACCTGAGACTCGAACCCACAACCTTCAGGCTCACCTTCGGGTTACAGGTCTGACACTTTAACCATTAGGCCCCGACTGCCCCCACTATATTTAATTCTAAATATTCAAAAAAATGCTCTCACAAAATGGCAACAAATCACAAATATGAAAGGTGAAAAAGAATTCCTGTTTTTTTTGTTGGCTTTATTGCTTTAGGAAAGATTAAAGCGTACAAATTTAGCATTATTATTTTCTTGGTCATGGCCTCAGTATTTCGTAACGACTTCCCAGGACCCGGAGCTCATTTCAGTTAAATGACACACTCAAACGTCTTCCAATGAAAACTGAACGACCTTAAGAGAAATTGATCAAAAGTGTGAAGTTTGTTCGTTATAGGTTAGCGTGATTTAACGTTGCTGCTAATCAGAACACAATTCATACACAAAACGTTGTTTGCTGGAGTAATAGCATCCGTAATGCAGTTTACATAACGCTAGTGATTAGATTTTGCTAATCGACCCTGTAAGTCATGTAGGCTAGCTGTATCGGCTGGAGCGAGCGCCTCAAAGGGTGAAACGCTTCCTGAGTCTCGAGCTATCCTTGTCCTGTTGTTTTTCTTCAGTGCGCCAGACTGAACGTGAGGTGCATTTCATTTCCATTTGCTACCAGAGTGCCACACCTGCTAAAGGATTTAATTCATGCAAAAGTGTTTTGGTGATGCAAATTAAATATGAGGGGCTCTCGTGGTTTTCGGCGCTAATTACCGATAATGAAAATGTGTATGTTTTACATGTTCTGTTGTGTGCAATCCAGTAAAGAATATAATAATAATAATAACAATAAGAAGAAGAAGGCTGGGTTTCTTCGCAAAGCTTTGAAGACTGCGGTGGCATTGAAAGAAAGACTGTGTCTGCATGTGTGGGCTGTTTAGATAAGACTATTATTGGACGCCAACAGCGTGCGCTCTTTTATAATAATTATACAGACATGCAAATCGAACAGGAGAACAATTGCTAATTAGTCAAATCAGATCCAGGGTTATTCGTTTTTCTTTATGTTTTAGGAATTCCATTTGAATGGGTAATAAAAGATCACCGAGGATTGTTCTTGGCAGGCTTTGAACTTGCGCGACAAAATATTAATGAGAAAATAGACGGAAAGAAGTAAAAAGTAAAAAGAGAGAAGAAGTAATGAGCAGAGACATCTTCAGACACTCAGGAAGATGCTAATGCAGTAGCGGTGTGAGCTAGTGAGAATGTAGGGGAATACTGACATTATGAGACAGAACTAAATCTGCATTATGGATTATTGAATTATTCTAGCACAGTGTGGGGGCGAAATCTGGCTGCTGATTGGTTGATTCATTTCCTACATTAACATACAGCATATTAATGTTGTGATGTTTTATCGTTTCTATGGTGGCAGCTCATTCACAGGGAGGTAAAGCTGTAGCTTTTTCCAACATAGGAAAATAATAAACTTGGGAGTGGTAAGAGTAGCTTTGACACTTCATCACTTATTATTTTCCTGTAAAGTATTTTATGTCCTAAAGTATTTTAATTCTCCTATACTTTAGCAGTGTTTCCAACGATTAGGATTTTTTTATTTATTGAAGAACAGCTTTTCCTTACAGCATGTTTCCTGTCATCCTTGATCCCATACATCTATGCAGAAAATAACAGAAAGTCCTTGAGTAAGTGCTCCGAGTTTTGTAATTTATTCCCAGCAGATGTCTTTGTATCGCCTTCATGTACACGCCGTATAAAAGTGCTGCCTCTCGCCCACACATTTACATACATCAGACGTGACCTTTTCATTTAGACCGGCTCTTTCATTAAGCATGTCGTGTGTGTATGTTCTATAGATGTTGTTGTGCACACACACACACACACACACACACACACACACACACACACACACACACACACACACAGCCTGCCAGTCCTACGTGTTGTAAGATTTCATTTAAGTGCCTCTGTGCCTCCTTTTATGAAAGCCTCACCTCCAGCTGATTTTCATATCAAAACAGATCCTCAAGAGTTTCCTCGAATAATTAAGGGCTCTTTATTTTCTAAAGGGGTTCTACTTGGAAACCCTGTCTGCAGATGTACCTTCCTTCCTCCATGCCTAATATTTTTATGAAGATTGACAGCAAGTTCAAATTCCAGTATTTATTGTATCTTAAAGATACAACTCTACAATGAATCAGGGTGAAACTAAAAAAAACAATCTCCAGTTAGCCTCTTGATTACATATAGTTTCTGAAAAAAAACACCAGCTGTATAGATTAGTATAATAATCCTGGATTTACGCACATTCTCATATTAAAATCGTAACTTAGTAAATATCTTTCTTTCTTATCTTTACCAAATAGTATTTAAAAGGTGTGAATGATGCCCTGAGATTGACTGGGTGTATGCCCCAGTGTTCCCAGCATATAGACTTCAGATCCATCATGATCCTAAACAAGATAAAGTGTTTTATCCAGCTGAGATCCTTGAAGGATCCAAAGAACTACAAAATCAAAGAACTACATCTGGCTGGCATTCTGGAGGCATGCCTGTTCTCGTTGGAGATGAGCAACCATGGCCTCGTAGATCCATTCTGTTGGAGAACTCGTGGTCCACATTAGCACCATCAATCAAGAGCTGTAACACCAAGGGAGGGCACAATGTCTTCCACCAAGTCTATAAACAAATTGTAAGCAGTGTCTTTGGGAATTCTGAACAGATTGAATAGTCGGAAAAGCCAGGTGGGAAATCCCAAAGGATCACTGGTTTCAGCATGCGTGATTTGTACAACTGGTCTATGAGCACCGAGAGAGATTGCAGTAGGACAGTGAGGAGATCTATGGAGCGGTATAGTTATGCCGTGGAACAAGAAGCTGCTCTTCTTAAATATCCAGGGATTAATTGCATTGATTTTGGTTGATGGATCAGAGTTGACTTTACATCAAAGCTCAAAGTAAATTTTGCCCTGAGGACAGCAATGGCAGCATCCTTGGTGTAGTAGAGAGAGTAATTTTCTGTGTGTATGTGTGTGTTTTAGAGGGATATCCACTCTCCTTTCGCATGACTGTCACTACGACATGGAGAGGGATTTAGATGATCCACTGGAAATCATTCCCTCTCAGTCCTCACATAATAAAATCTGTGCTATAGGTAAGGAATAAAACACTGTGTATGGTGCAGCCATAGGAAAATAACCAATGAGGGGAGCTACTGGTACCACAGTGCCAAAGTAGATTCCTATATAACAGCACATCTACAAATTTTTTATTCCCCTTGCACCACAGCAACATACCAACAATTACAAATTTTAATTTATTAAAGCATGACATCATACTTTTTTAAAAATCTGTTCATAGTTACAATTAATGTTCGTGAAACAACGTTCTTAGTTCCTGTTCTCACTTATGTTATTGCAGCTGTAAATAGTCGTAACCCTCACCAGCCTCTCTTTATTTCTCTTTATTTCTCTCAAAGTTAATAAGACAAAAATAAAAAACTCAGCTTCTCATGTTACCAAGAAACCACCAATCGTAAACTCCTCTGTCCTGAAGATGTCGGAAAACGTACTGACACTGGAGACTCCTTCCCTAAATGTTACACAAACCTCTCCTTACAGAAAACTTCACCATTTGAAAGACTGCACACATTTTTAGATCCATTTACGTGGAGTATCTGCCGTCCGTGTCACTGTGAATGAGCTGTTACCATAGAAACAGATATACAGCAGATTTGTTTTCACTAATCCAGCTGGCTTTCATCTTCCAGGCTCTAGCCATGGGGGGTCTGATTGTTTTCGCTGTGTATGTTCCCTTTGCTCTGTGATGGTTCTATGTGCCCTGTTTCTGTTGTCACTGCTGGTGTGAAGGGATTGTTCTACTCTGGAGCTTGGCTTCTTTGACACGCTGATCCGTGTCGCTGTTGTCCACAGTCCAGGCAGCTTCAAAGCAGCTCGGAGTCAGAGTGTGTGGTGCTTCATGTGGCTCTGGCACTTTACAGGGCAGCATTTGTGGCACTGCTGAGTGGTTTCTGATTTGGGTATTTGTTTAATCTCTGCCTTTTTTATGAATAAATAAATTTATTATTTTATTCATCTTCAGTAAGCGCTTTTTCCTGGTCAAGAATTTTTGAGTTTTGTTTCCATGGTACTGATATAAAAGGAGGTTATAAACTGTGTCTGTGGTAGTTGCCATGGCTGAGATGCATCACTGTAACATTTAGCACATGCCATGAGCAAGGAGGTGCTCTTTCACTGCTTAGGGGCCGTTTACACGACGTTTTCAGCCAAAAACGAGAAACTTCTTATGCGTTTTGCCTGTTCGTTTACACGACAACAGCGTTTTGGGGACTGAAAACGCACATTTTTGAAAACGGCTTTCAAAGTGCAAGTTTTTGAAAACGCCGCCGTTATCGTCTGCGTGTAAACACCCAATACGGGAATCTTTGAAAACGGTGACGTCATGCGCGTGCGTAGTACGTGTTAGGCATGTAGACATGCGCAGTACGTGTCTACTGTAAAGGCAAACGCATACGTAATACAGCATTTTTGGCTGTTATCGCGGATACGTGTAACCGTGAATCATTTTGAAAACGTTGTTGTGTATATGTGAAACTTTTTGAAAACGCAAGAAAAACTTTTCGGTTTTTGACTACATTGTTGTCGTGTAAACGTAGCCTTAGTTTTCCTGAGTTTTGCTGTTTATGATGCTTGTGGGCGTGGCTATGTGTAAATCAGCTATGTAACTTTTGGCTAATTGGCGTTTTTATCACCATCCACACAAGAGTAAACGAAGGTTGTAAATCAGTCGGTAATTTTTATTTTGCTTTGGCCACAAAAACGTTGACACACAACTTTGCTACGAGATTGATAAATGAGGCCCAGTGTCACTAAATGTACCATCCTTACTGCTCAGCGCTGGTTTCTGTCATTCCAAGCTGCAGTTGGTCCAGGAATGGTACTGCTTATCCACTTCCCATCTGGCCTGGGATAAATATATCACTCGAGTGCATGAATTTTTCAGCAGTGTGTGATTCTTTAACAAATTATCCATTGACACAAGGCATGGGTGTATTGTTGTACAAGTGTGTTAGAGCCTGCCCTTTTAATAGTGTACATTTACTCACAAATTCTTGACAAGATCTCCAAAACTGCCTCAAGGTCCAAGTTTTTTTTTTAGGCTTTGTTTATTTTCCTATTTGACATGCAGTAACCTTTTATAAACCAAATGTCAGAAATGTGAATCTATAAGAAACCAAAAGAAACCTTGTGGATTTTGGACAGATTGTCAGCACATGTGTTCTCTGTTCACATTTTTATGCTTGTCCTCCAGCTCTTGCTCTTGCCCCTTCTTGATGTTTTCCTCTTTTACATTTGCTGTCCATTTTTTTTACCTATGCTTGCCACTGGTACAATATTACTCTGAGACCTGTCTAAAAGCGTGGCCAGGCTCTTTCCATTATAAATGAACTATTGACAGGATTCAGGATTGTGTTGTTGCACAAGTGTGTTATGAAGCGTAGATGTTTTGAGAGCTTTCTCTTATGTCTTGTTCTGTAACATGGAGTACCCGTTCAGAGCAGAGCATCGCACAAACCGAATGACAGACCTACGCATTCAGACAAACCCTGGAAAATCGTTAAGACTCTTAGATCGAGATTCTTATCTTCACCCCCCACACCCTTTGACCTTTCTGGGTTGTTGTGAGCACAATAACATGCTGAGTATGCTTGTTAGTTTTTTTGATTTTGTATTTCTGGTTGATGGTAAAACTCTTTTTCATCATCCCCACTTGTTTTCCATTTTCACTAAGATACCGACGTCAGAACTCTGGGTATTAATGTTACTTGATTTAATAACCAATCAGATTCTCTGCAAGCTTCTGCTATTCAGCTATGTGAAACATCAGAATCATGATGGCGATGAGTTTGTTTGGCGAATGGGTCTGTAGCACCCATTTGGAGCTGTAGGGCCTGTTTGGAGCTGTGGCACCCATTTGGAGCTGTAGTACCCATTTGGAACTATAGGGCCTGTTTGGAGCTGTAGGGCCTGTTTGGAACTGTAAGGCCTGTTTGGAGCTGTACGGCCTGTTTGGAGCTGTAGGGCCTGTTTGGAGCTGTACGGCCTGTTTGGAGCTGTAGGGCCTGTTTGGAACTGTAAGGCCTGTTTGGAGCTGTAGCACCCATTTGGAACTGTAGCTCCTGTTTGGAGCTGTAGGGCCTGTTTGGAACTGTAAGGCCTGTTTGGAGCTGTACGGCCTGTTTGGAGCTGTAGGGCCTGTTTGGAGCTGTACGGCCTGTTTGGAGCTGTAGGGCCTGTTTGGAACCGTAGGGCCTGTTTAGAGCTGTAGCACCCATTTGGAACTGTAGCTCCTGTTTGGAGCTGTAGGGCCTGTTCGGAGTTGTAGCACACATTTGGTGCTGTAGGGCCTGTTTGGAGCTGTAGGGCCTGTTTGGAGCTGTAGCACCCATTTGGAGCTGTAGGGCCTGTTTGGAGCTGTAGAGCCTGTTTGGAGGTGTAGGGCCTGTTTGGAGCTGTAGCACCCATTTGGAGCTGTAGGGCCTGTTTCGACCTGTAGGGCCTGTTTGGAGCTGGCTCTGGGCTGCAGAGATATGTCTCCTTGGATTGGCGATGGAGTCAGATGTGTAACACTGGACGTCAAACACTGTAAAATGCAAAGTTGACAAAATAAAATATATGAAAGATATCTCAAATCCAATCCCATAATTATCCAGCGTTTCAGGCCTGTACCAGATCCCAATCCCAGACTATCACATGCACCACACGAGCTGAATTTTTCTCCAAAGCCTTACCCTGGTGCCATTTGCAGGCCTCGGTCAGAGTTCTGGGTTTAGTTCTGCTCTTGTTTGATGTGCAGTAACCTTTTAGAGTGGAGTATCTCTCTCACTGACTGGCAGAACTGCAAGTACAAAGTGTAAAGGAAACCTGCAGACTGTGGAAGGCTCTTCACTTTTACTCTTTTCATCTTGTTCCACTCTCAGTCATCGTATCTCGCAGTTCTGTCTCACTCTCGATTTCAGCTTCTTTATCCTCCAATTCCGTTCTGCGTTCTTTCTCTATCATTCTTGCCCTCTTTGCCTCCCCTCTGTAGAAGTTAAAAGAGAGTTATGTAAAGAATAAGCATAAATAAGAATAAGCATAAGGTTAATGGAACCAAATATGGAACCAACTATTATTTGGCTATAATTCTGAGGGAAATAATGTTATGAAAAATGTAACATACTATTGGTTATTATAAATGGTATTAATAATAGTAATCAATTTTGTAAATTTAATACATGCTTAGCGTTTGTATTCATTTGTATTAAACTCTATTCCCGAACTGATTTTAGGCTGAAGCAAATCACACTGCAGGTAATAAATTAATCTATTTGCATTGACTCCACCCACTTTTTTTTTTTTTTTACACTTTTAAGCAGAAATGCCAAATATGTAGAACATGCAAATCTGAAAAAAAATGTGCTATTCTGCTTGTGTACAGCTGCTTTCACACTTATTTTTTGTGCTGATATGAAAAAAAGCAGCTGATGTGTCATACGCACTGTAGCCATAGCGATGCTTTTACCACTCCTACTTTGAGGCGTTTCTACATAAAAGTGTAAAAGAGTGGGAGGAGTCAATGCATAAGTGTCTTCATTCTGAGATGCAAATGATCATGACGGTTCAATGAATATGCAAATTAAATGTGTCCATCTGCTAACTTGTATCGACTTTTTTTTTGAGCATGCATGAACTACTTTCCTGTGGAAAGGGTTCGCATCACTGCACCCAAAGTGACTCGATGTTACTTGAGAACAATTGAACTTTTTTAAAAGAATCAGTTTTAAACGAATTCACATTTCTGTATGATTGCTGTGTGTGCAAAACGTTTGCTTGCGGTTGAGAAAAAGATTACAGAATTCTCCATAAAAATTCTGCTAGCAAACCAGTTTTACAGATGTTTTTATTGCAGATGTTATCCAGTTTTTACACACACGATTTTTTTTTTTTAAACAAATCATGCTCTCACTGTCCAGAAAGTATTTTATTATGCCTGAAACGTATTTTGCTGTGATTTGTGATTGTGAATTGTGATTCACTGTACATTCCTGAGATTTAGCGTCTCTCTGGACAGACATCTTTCTTTCGAAGCTAAATGATGGAGGATTGCTAGCACCATCTACTCGTGTTTATTTGCTGCTCCATGTTTGTAAACTGCTCGTGCTTTCTATTCATCGAAAGCACTCACCGTGTTAGCAAACACACTTCCGCGACGTGGCGAAATGGACTGAAAATGCATCGCAAATGCGCCAGCAATTTAGCTTATAAAAATGCAAAAACACCTGCTCACTTTATCATCAGCGAAACTACACCTCGGCTCATTTATGCCACTGCGGATTTTCTACAGCAGCGAGCTGGAGGGTGCTAGTGATTGAGTTTGACATTTGGTATTACAGAATCTCTCAGTAAAACAATAAGAGTTTTTCTTTTGCATAGTGTGGCGTTGGTGTGTGAATTAAAAAGCTTCATGGCTTGTCGAGTACCATCATTCCTGTCTAGTGAGTGTGTGAGTTTAGCGAAAATACAGCGGCACGGATGGAATCAAATTAGCAGGAAGTGTATCTTGATGTTAAACACATAAAAAAAAAAAAAACCTATTCAAAACCACAAAATAAAAGAGTGTAGACATGAGTGTGTGTCTGAGCACGAGCATGTGAGTGTGAAGGAAACGCTTTCAGAAGCGAAGGTATGAACATGCGGAGAATATGAATCCGAATTTAGTGTAGGTATAATTTGCGCGAAAACATTACTATTTTGAGGTTCAAGGACATCATTTAGAGAAAAATTAATATAACAAAGGTTTTAAATAATGCTATTACGAGCAGTAATCAATTTTGCAAATTTAATACCTGCCCGTTATTCATATTGATTTGTATTATTTTGTATTAACTGCTTTTCCAGCTGCAACATATCATACAGCAGGGGATAAACCAGCAAAACGGTGTCTTAAAAACTCCTCGCATTATGGATTAAAAAAAAAAAAAAAGAGCCAAATTCTCTCTGCTCCTGCCGGTTTCTCAAAAACGCACCTTTGAGGAAATGAAAATATAATAATGTGTTTGAGAGAATGGAGACCACCAGCTGCTCTATTCACTCAGCCAGCAGCGGCCTCTTGAGCTTTAAAAGCTCCGGGTCCTGGGTAGGTCCATTCGAGGCTCACTCCAGGTGAAATGAAATGTCCACTACTTCAGAGAAATGGATCTGGACAGAATACAGTGGGAAAGCAAACACACACACACACTATGATGAGAGTCTGAGCTATTTTCTTCAGTCCTAAAAGCACACACAGAATCCCTGAGATATTTATTTGCCATCTTGTGATTGAATGTAGATAGGGTTAGACAGATTATCCTCAAAACCAGTCGAGTGAGGCATGATAAGACGGAGACAGGAAATGAGATAGAGCAAAGAAAAGGCTCGAGGCTCGAGGCTCTCTGACGCATTTTCAACCTTTTCTCAAACTTTTTGAGCAAAAACAACCCCAAATGGGCAAATTTTATGTACTCCTTGATCATCCTATGTATATATATATTTTTTTCAAATTCCAGATTTATAATTTAGGTTGAATGAATGATGACTGGTGTAAATCAACATTCAATAAACGTTTCTGCATATTTTCACTACTTCTGTTGTTCCACTGACTCAAAGCTGCGGGGGAGCTAGCGGAGGTAGCTAGACGGAGAAATCCGTTCAGATTTAATTGCTGAACTCTTACGCTAGCACAGCACGTCGGGATCGTGACACCACCACCTCCACCACCACCATCGCCGCCATGAAACTCCAAATAGACTTTTCAATTAGATGTGGATTTTCAGTAACATTTCAAAATATTAGCACCCAAAAAAAAATATTTGGAAAACAAAAGAGGAGATGAGCCCAGTTATGAAACGAGTGCATGCGGAGGGGTGTAAAACGAGTTTCTCCAGCCGAGCAGCTCGGCAACTCGGCAGCTAGTGGTGTGTGAAGAGAAGAGAAAAGAAGAGAAAGGATTCGGATGTTCTCTTGTTCATCAGGGTTCTGAATTCACGCTTAATGGTTACAGACTTACTTAACACACATCACGCTTATTATTTAACACAGATCGCGCTCTGAAAGAGCTGGAAAGGAGAACTCTGGCGAGAGCGAACACTGATGAACACGCGCAGCTTTATTAGTTCGGATTGAACCGTGGAAAGACGATGTCATGGCCTGAAAGGTTAGAAACAAAATGAAATGGAGTTACTGTTATCACCTGGAAGATGATTATTTTCCTATAACAGCTAATCCGTAAGTGTCTTATTGTGTTTCTAGTTACATTTAATGTTGTGGAACGTCCAAGAAACAGGTGAGTTCCTGTTCTCGCTTACGTTATAGCAGCTCTAAACGCTTCCTGACCGGCCTCTCTTTTTTCTCTCTCTTAAAGTTAATAAAACATACAAAGCGTAAACTCCTCGGTCCTGAAGCTTTAAAGCAAAACTTTAAAGTTACAGCTTTACCTCTGATGTTACAAAGAGCTGACACTGGAGACTCCTTCCATAACTGTGACATAAACATCTCCTTACCCTGAAGAAAACTTCACCATCAATGATTATACACGGTTTGTAATCTGTTTATTATTAGTGAAGCGTTGTCTGGACAAGTCTCTGTGAACGAGCTGTTACTATGGAAACGACAACGTATTAGAACACGTGCATTGATATAAATCTTCTGACCAATCAGAATCCAGAACTCAGCAGCACTGTTTAATTTTCATATTTCACAGTACCATTTCTTGTCAATAAACACATTTATTTATTCCAGGAGTTTTTTTTCCCCCCAGGTTCTAGGTCACTACGTCTCCAGATTTAATGACAAGCTGCTGAGGATTTTTTTTAATTTTTTTTTTTATTATTTTTTGAGAAAGTCACACATTGAAGCTGTAGAAGAAAAGAATGGTGTTTTTTTTTTATTATTATTTTTTATTTATTTATTTATTTTTGACAGCAACTGAAGAGTGCTGCTGCTCCTAACCACTCGGCTCACGAGGGTTCCCGCGTGTTCTATTTTTATCCCGTTCTAGCTACTGTAGAAAATCAGTCTGATATTTGACCAGAAAAACAAAAGGAGGTCTGAAAGCCTGGAAATAAAAAAAATTTTTTTTTAAAAAAGACAGGTATTTGATGAATCATTAATAAGCACGACGGATGCTCGGGCCTCGCTGATATCTGACCAGCGAAGGAAAGGGAGTAGAGAGAAGAAATCATTATATCATTATTATTTAAGCACCGTAGTCATGCTCTGTGCTTTCTTAGCTTTTGCGATGTATACGTTAATCATATGTATATGATGCGATTTTATTTTTCAGTGAAGGGTTTCACAGTAAAGCAGATTCTTTTTACTGATTTATTTTTTATATTTTTATAAAATGATTAAATCTGTTTGCGATACAGAGCTAAGTAAAATATTGATTTTATTCTCTAAAAACAGATTTCACCATTTATTATTTACTATTTTTTTTTTAGAATCATTTCACTGTCATTATTTCTGTTTTCATCTTTTAATTATTGTCCTAATTAGATTAGACAAAAAAATACAAACTAAAAAGAGAAGAGGTGTAAAATAAGGGCGTGGCAATGCGGCGTGTCCAGGTGTGAACTGATATTTACACGGAATTCTGTTTTGTAGATAAACTCCCGTAGCGTTTTTTTTTGTTTTTTTCTCTCTTTTACGTTTTTAATCTCTTTCTCATAAACAAAGGAGGATGCACCTTAAAGTGATGCTCAGAGGATGAGTTATGGATCGGATTTGCGTTAAAAGTTGGAGGACAAAGTTTCATGTTACGTCGTGATGAGATTTTGAGGTTTTGGGGTTTTTTTTTTTTTCCCTGATTTAATGAGAGCTCGATTTTCTCCTCGCAGTGAGGATTCCGAGACTGCAGATGTTTCATGTGTGCTTTATGAAATACAAAGCTGACTGGAGAAACAGGACACACACACACACACACACACACATGGCCTGTTCAACAAAGAGCTTCACTACTGGTTGTCATCTCGTGAGAGAGAGAGAGAGAGAGAGAAAGAGAGAGAGAGAGGAATTTTTGGCTTCAGAGATGTTCTTGTATGCCCAGGAGAGGTTCTGCGAGCTTTAGACAAAGAGAAAGAAAGAAGAGGAATAAAGCCACCGTCCTCATCCTCCATCCTGCTGCGAAGTCTCTTTCTTTATCTCTCCCTTTCTCACTGCCTCATGATCTTTCTCTCTCTGCCTTCTCCCTCTTTCTTCCTGCTCTCTTTGAATAGCAAACACGTACACACGTTGTATTGTTGGTCACATGAACAAAATTCTCTGTTATAATCCTTTTTTTTTATTTTTTTTTTTATGTGATTACTGCTAACATGCCAGCATATCTGGAAGTGATTTATTCCTCTTATACCACATTAATGAATGTCATACTTTTTATCCGTTTATAGTTACATGTAATGTTGTGGAAGCTCTCACTTATGTTATAGCAGCTCATTTTTCTCTCTCTTGAAAATTAGACCCCCCCCAAAAAAAATGCTGTTACTATAGAAACAGTAACATATTAGAATGAGGACATTAATATAAACCTGCACTACTGTCAGAGCTGCTGTTAAAGAAAATGAATCAACACCTTCTAACCAATCACAGTCCAGAACTCAACAGCACAGTGGGATAAAAAGAGACGAAACGCACCACTGTAAACCAGTACACCATGTCTACGATTATTAAACCTATTTCTAGACATTCGTACTCATTTCAAGAAACTGTAGATAAATTTGCTCATTTCGAGACATTTAAGATATTTTCACTTCTTAAGATTTCCTCTTGTACTGCGAGCAACGGCAGCTCTACACACGCGGGCTCTTGTGCTTGTGTTAAGAATGCGCCGTTTGCTTTTTTGTGAGTGTTTTAATGAAACGTGTGATGTGTTAAACATTTCATCATGACCCCTACATTGCTCTCTTCCTCAGGAGAATGCACTGATCGAATCCTCCGCTCAAAACCGCGGCACGTCCGAGTCACTCCGAGGTTCTGAAGCGCAAGAGATCGCCGTGCCAATTAACCCGAACAAGCGATTCGTCCTCCGGCATTTGAAGAAAGTCTGACATGGTTAAACGAGGTTATACTGGATCCACCAAGTAAAAAAATTACATGTTTAATTTCCCTATTTATTATTAAGAATGAACAGATAATGTGCATATTTAAACAGACATTTATTTAGATACAAACAGCAGGAGAACTATTTGTGTTTTTTTTTTTTGTTTTGTTTTGTTTTTTTCCCAGAAAGTTTCTCAGGGAGTCTGAGCGAGAGTACACGTGTGCATCAGGACTGCGGTCCTGCGGGATGTAAGAAGAAACTCACGTGAGCAGGAGCTTTTTACCTTCATGCAGGCACGAATGAGTGGTCAGATATGAGGTATGTGGGACAAAGACCACTTTCATTAACACAAACATTAAAACGAATGTTAACATTTACACACAACATGAAAATTAATGTCTACATTAACACACTGCATTTAACCCATGCAAGTGTGCACACACACCTGTGAACACACACCCAGAGCAGTGGGCAGCCATTTTAGCTGCGGCGCCCGGGGAGCAGTTGGGGGATCGGTGCCTTGCTCAAGGGTCTCACCTCAGTCATGGTATTGAGGGTGGCAGAGAGCGCTGGTCATTCACTCCCCCCACCTACAATCCCTGCCGGACCTGAGACTCGAACCCACAACCTTCAGGTTCACCTTCGGGTTACAAGTCTGACTCTCGGACCATTAGGCCACGACTGCCCCTTAACACACAACATGAACATTAATGTCAAGATCAAGGTTCATTTATTTGTCATTTAAAATGTTAAAAACATGAAAGAGTGAAAACTGTTTCCCAGGTCCGGTGTTAAAAAAAAAAAAAAAAAAGATAATAAATAACCTCAACATCAACACACTACTTGGACATTAACGTTAACGCAAAACATGAACATTAATGTCAACATTAACATAAACATTAACATGAACATTAACACACAACATGAACATTAAACACACAACATGAACCTTAAACACACAACATGAACATTAACATAAACATTAACATGAACATTAACATAAACATTAACATGAACATTAAACACACATGAACATTAACATAAACATTAACACACAACATGAACATTAAACACACAACATGAACATTAACATAAACATTAACATGAACATTAACACACAACATGAACATTAATGTCAACATTAACATTAACACACAACATGAACATTAATGTCAACATTAACATGAACATTAACACACAGTACGGTGTCTTGTGATGTATTTACAGCATTCATGCATCTTTAGTAACTGCCTGGTCAGAGTCATGCTGGTTGAAATTAAGCTACTAGTTAGTTTATATTTTGGGAAACAGTTCTAAACTAGAAACTAAATTCATTAGAAAATATTGCAGACAGATACAAACAACGTGTAGTCGGTATTCTGTAAGAAGATGTTTATTTAACATTCATGGAAGGAGTCTCCAGTGTCAGAGAGGTTGGCGAGGGAACGAACGTTTATAGCTGCTATAATGTACATGAGAACTGGAACCAACTTGTTTCACTGACATTAAATATATCTGTAAACTAACTATAAAGTGATTAAGATAGCAAAGAGGGCAAAGAAACGCCCTGGGATTTTTGCAAACACGGACCCCTGAGAAAGTGTAAGTCTTCACAGCTCCTTTACAAGCGCCTGTGTATGTGGGAAGCAGGTGTTCGTAATCAGGAGAGGCGGAGCTCGGGTTCACGGTGCGCTAACAACATCGGAATTGTACTGATAATCAAATCCCTTTTCACAAAACAGTATCAGAATGATCTTGCTGATTTTTAATCAGGTTCATTATTCGCCCGTATAATGTTCATCCAGATAGCGCAAAATAAACATTTCGAAGCGTGCTTCTGCTGAGTATTAGCATTATCACTCTCGCTATGTTAGCACACAAACACACAAACACACACTGATTATAAAAAGCTGGTTATAAAAAGCTGAAAGAAACAAAATGCAAAATGTTAAGCTTTGTTTAGATTTGGGCGGGGGGTGTGGCGTGGGGTGGCATTTCAAACGCTATTGGCTGTTCAAGCACTTCAACGCGGCGTCACTCTGACTTCCTGTTTCAAAAGGAAATACGGATTCACGTTCAATTCACGCCTCTCAAGACATTTCATGGGGAATTTAAAGCATGTTCTGGGACAAACCCCCTCAAACAAATTTCACTGGAAGGGATTTCGTTTGGAAGGTAGCATCTGAGAGGGTTTGAAATCTCGGTTAAGTCCAGTTTAAGACGAGCCACGCCCAGAAAAAGGGGACCAGGAACTCAGAAAACCAAGCACCAGGTTCAACCCACAGTGGAAATCTTGCTTGTTAGCATAAATAAATATCTAAGTATGCTAAGTATCTCTAGAGTAATTACAATGCTAGATTCATAAGGTCAATCTAAATTGCTTTTTTTTTAAAAAATGGCACCTATTGCCATCTTTTCAGGGGTAATCTATCTCTGTAAAATAATCACAATGCCTCTGTGGAATATTTTGTAATTCCCCAATTAACACGCAGTCAGAGAGCGAGAAAGATAACAGCTACTTGGCAAATTAAAACAAGCGAGGGTCATTAACTAGGAAGATCTACACAGAGAAATGTCAACTCTGCTGTTGGTGTGTGTGTGTGTGTGTGTGTGTGTGTGTGTGTGTCTGAGCCGGCGGTGATTCTTAAAGACATTCTGCTAAGTGTGCACCATGCATATACATCAACCCCGCCGACCCTAAAATGCTCATTTGAAAGCTGATTTCTGTTCAGCGGTGAGAGCTAGGGGCTAAACGAGTCAGCAGATCACTCCGCTGCAGTGTTCCGGACATAGCAGCGGGGGGATGAAAGCATTTACGCATCTGGGCACATCTGTACACATGTGGATGCCCGTGAAGAACATTTTCTTCGTGCTGGTGTGTGGTAAAGCTCTTCACATTGTAACTCAATTAATGCAATGTGTTACCGAAAATACAGATTTCAGCGTAATAACTAAAGAAAAAAAAACAGTGTGTAGTGTAGTGAAATACTGAGCGATGAAGTGCAGTTTCTATCACCACCCTGAAGTTGATTATTTTTCTACAAAAGCACGTCCACAGGCGTTTTATTCCTCTTATACAATGGCAATTTGCCAAAGATGACAATTTTTTTACTTATTAATGAACAGTATGTTGTACTTACAATCTACATGATACTTTGTGTTGACTGTGTGCTTGATTGTGCTTTATATATAGTGTGTGTGTGTGTGTGTGAAGGTGTGCTTGGTCAGGTGGTCAGTATTCAGGTGAGCTTGAGCATGTGTTTTGGGAGTTGGAGTCCTTGGTGGCCATGGTTTTAGGCCGCTATGTCTCTTGGGAGATGTAGTTGGATGGCGATTCCATTGACATGACACCTGAACACCTTCTCCTGGCGGAAACTGTCAACAGCCAATGGGAATTCATGGCGTTGTGTCTTTGTGTCATTAATCTAAATCTTGGGACATAGTAAGTCATGGAAATGAGATCTTTATGTTTTTTCAAACATCATGATCGTGAAGTTGTAGGAACGGGATCGTTCATTCACAGGAGCAGGAGATCGTTAAGTCACGGGAAAACAAGATCAGGAACGAGATTGCTAAGGCGCAGGAATGAAAGCTGACGACGTTGCAGGAATGAGGTCGTTAAGTCCCGGGAACAAGATCATGAAGTCGTGAGAACGAGATCGTTCATTCGTGGGAAGTTCTCTGTGACAATTCTGAATGTTTCCTGAGGACGAATTGGAGTCTTTGGTCTTCGTGTAGAGCTACGTCTTCAGTTTTCAGGCTGATGAAAAGTAAAGAAAAACGGCGTAGAGATATTACCATCACTATATCATTTCTTTTTATCTAGGTGCTGTTCATTAGTTTGTATATTATACAGTATGTCTATAAAAATGGATTGCTTTAATTAAACAGTAATTAATAAGTGAATGTGTGTAAACCCTGTATATACAGTACACACCCTCCGGTTTGGGGACACAACACAGTGATTAACACGTGGCTCTTTCCCTTGTGTTATATGGTCATGGATACGTTGTGGCCACACATCACTTTGTTTAAGCAGGGATGTCATGGACGGGGTACATCTTAGATGTTTCATTAGGAGTAGAAATAAGTAGCAGCAGAACGTTCTGTAACTCCCGTGAATCGCCGAAACCTAGAAGACACATTTCGACCTTCTTCAGAACGCCACAAACATTTCATTTCATTATTCCAGAGCCACTTTAGCTTTCACAATCATTCCTCTTGTCATTTCTTATGTAGTGGATTTTTTTTTTTTTTACGGTACATTCTGCAGTCAGGCCTGGCCTTCTACAGTGTCACACACATGCACAACCACACACACACACACTCAATACAGTAGAAGGACGTGATTCATTCAGGTACTTCTCTCTGTAGAACAGCTCCATACCCCCCATCATGCAACACAGTGATGTGTTCTGTATTCGATGTGACCTTTAGAGATCTTATAGGGATTAAAAAATGATCACGTCGAACGCAGCGAAGATTTTTTTGAACATGAGATTATTCTGATGTAGCATCAAGCTGTAATAATTATATCAAATATAACAGGACGTCCCTGACTGTTTTGTTTCTCACACATAAAAGAGTAACCGTTTTTATTCATTATCTATTATTAGGGAAAAAATTACGTATACAGGTAAATATATATTATTCTCCAACGTATGATTGTACTATATCAGTTGCATATCTGCAGCGAAGGTGGCTGGTTTCCTAACATGCTCACAAACTCTACGACAAACCAGAGAGATGTACAGATAATGAATTCCAATCTGAGACGTGAATTCTGCCGAAATGAGATTTTTATCCCTTTATAATGGGTTATGCTTCAGCAAATACCTCACCGTTTACCATTAAAGCACCATTAAGAAGCATTTGAAAGGTCCTCCATGGTCATATTGACCTATTTGTCATCATCTGAATTTACAGAAACTATTTCACGTCCACCCCTGTAGTGAAAAAGGAATTAAGGTGCAGACCTGGCAACCCTGTGGACCAATAATGAATAATCCCACCTCGGGAAAAGAAATGCAGTGTATTGTCGATATTATTCTGGAGTGTGTGTATGTATGGGGTTTTACACTAAACACCAGGGCCCGTATTCACAAAGCTTCTTAGAATTCTCTCAGAGAGCTCCTATCTTAGCCTAAAAAGTCCTAGCTGGGAGTCCTAGACTAAAAGTGATTTAGGAAACTTCTCAGAGCAACTCTGAGTAAGGAAAGTACAAAAACCTGTATCTTAGTGAGGAGGTGTGGTTGACCCCGTTGCTAGGGATGACGCAGCAATTCAAGGACTGTGATTGGTTGATAAAAAACTATCTGTAAAGGTCTTAAAATGCGCTCTTTGTGAAAA